>JASGLE010000027.1:3612500-4212500 GCA_030179965.1 Cyperus esculentus
ATTGCATAATTAGCAACACTTTTTTGCGTACGAAATAGACACTTTTTTTTTAATCAACGTGCATTCTTAGCAGTGACGGAGGGAGTATAAAATTGCAGTGGGTTCAATCCATGTAACTTAAGTAAATTTTGTAGAAAAAGCAGCCAAAAATACATATTTAAAAGGAAATTTACAAAATTCAATGGTATCATTTGCACCCATAATCACAAGAGTAGCTCTGCCACTTATTCTTAGCGTCCCCAAATTATTTTTATTGTCCTCCTTTTTCCATTTAATAATTTCGGAGATTTTTGAATTTGGCCTGGTTAAATATACACGTGGAGTGCCGATAGCATTTGACAACTACTTTGAAATAAAAATTGCTTATCATTTTTGGTGGCGCCCATTCCATTTTTTTATTGAATGGTCACAAACATATGAGACATATGAAAATGAAAACGAGAAGAAAGCCTCGCTTTGCTTCGGCAGTAACTATTGAGATGTATAATTTATTGATGTTGAGCTATTTGAATTTTAATAATATAAAAAGTAGAAAAATAATAATAATTTTTATTGTCTTTGATAATTTATCAAAAGTTAGCAAATTTTATGAAAATTGAATTACATTTTAAAAATGTTTTTGTATTTATTTTTGAAGTAGTTTTTAATATAATGAAAAATTCTCTATAATTGTCAAAATAATAATTTTCAAGATATCCATACTCTTCACTGTGCCAAGAGAATTCATTACATGATTATAAAAACATAAAAAATATCTAAAATAACTCTTTAATAATAATACTTTTTTTGGGCAAATTATTGTTGAAATGCAGAATGGTTTATTGAAAGACAATTTAAAAACAATCATAAAAAAAATGATTCTGAAAACTGGAAAATGGATATCTTCGTTAGTCTTGAAATGGAGTTGTAAGTAAAATAATATAAATGATCATCTATCATCGTTTCAATCTTTGGGAAAGGATAATTAAAAAAAAAAAAAGGATATTGAAGCCGTCTGTATAGTATAACCGGTGCAAATTCATTAGAGGTGGCAGATTGTCTGGTCGGGTTGGGTCAGTTTGACCAAATGGAAATGTCGGGTCGGATCGGGTATTGGGTTGACGTCTGTCGGCATTTTTTCTGGTTGGGTCGGGTCGAGCAAGTTTTTCGGGTCTGGTCATATTTTGCACCTCTATTCCCAGGTTATCTTAGGTTTTGGGTCGGGTTCGGGTCAGTCTGACTTTCCCTAAAATACGGGTCGGGTTGGGTTCACGTCAGTCTGACTTTCCCTGAAACATGGGTCGGATCGGGTCAAGTTCGGGTCAGTTTGACTTTCCCTGAAACTCGGGTTGGGTTGGGTTCGGATTGGGTCGGGTTCGGGTCAATTTGACTTTCTCTGAAACTCGGGTTGGGTCGGGTTCAGATCGAGCGTGTCGGGCGGGTTTTTCGGGTCGGGTCACATTTTGCCGCCTCTAAAATTCATTGCTCTTTGATGATTTGACTAACATGCGTCAAATTCATTCCAAAAAAAAAAAGTTACCGTAGAAACAACTGTTGCTAACACTGTAGCAAAACTCGTCCCAACTTAAATAATTACAAGTTAATTATGTCAAGATTATTATAAGCTATTTAGATTAAAATTTTGGACGACAGATTTCGAATTCAGACTATAAGCGTTTCGATCCAAAATGCTTACGAAAGCACAGTAGCCGAACTCTATATTATAAACAATTATCAATTATAGAAACTTCATGTCATTTACATATTTCGGCATAACTCATATATTAATGATTTTTATTGTCGATTTTGCTTGGTACAAATAACATTGGATCCATGTATCTATTTGGCTGTGTGCGAATTGAATCACTGGAAGATCGGATATCAAATGGTGTTGCTCTCTTAAACACACCCACAAGAAAGAAAAAAAAAAAAAAAAAAACACTGTTCATATAACTGTTCATTGCACTGTAGAACTTCGTCCCAAATTATATATACTATAAAGGGATATGTGAAAGTTTTCACGTATTTAGAAAGATGGTCGTATTAGCCCGACATAGAAAAAATTATTTGAGCAGCACTGAAATGACATGTCATACATATAAATTTATGAGGAAAGTCTTCTTTTGGTCCTTCAACTATCTTCTTTGGTTCATACTAGTCATGTGCCCACGCGTTGCAGTGAGATTAATAATAATTTTTAGATTTGAAGAACAAGTGTCAACAATTTTATTGGATAAACGTTTTGCTTATAAAGACTCAATAATTCAATGAAACTGTGTTCACAGATTATTTTATGTAACTTCAATAACATTCAAGCTAACAATATATGACAAAATTTTAATATATTTGAACCTTTGATCATGCTAAAATGTTGTATTGAACACTTCTTAAACCAAAAAATTATAATGATTAACTATAACCAGCATCGAAGAATTCTAGTCACATCCTAATATAGATTTGCATCGCAATAATAAAAAATCAGTTGAGCTAAACATCTTTTGATTTTTGCTTTGCGATGCATTGCAATTGAAACCATAAGACAGCCAGCACCAATAAGCTCCTCCAATTTACAAAATTTCTCCATTTGAGATGCGTCATCTATACCCGGAAGCCACATCCAATTATTAATAAATTCAAATGAACAATTATCCGTAACTGCCAATATAATGTTTAAGAGAAATGTCGCATCCCTCTAGGATCTCCATTTTAATTAACTTTTGATCTACAAAGAAAATAAAATAAGAAATCAGAGGACGACATCATTATCTTAAAAAGAATCAATATTCTTTAAGCAAACAAGGATGTGTTTTTTTTTGAAGTACCAATCCCACACTTAATCAGTAATTTTCTTTGGTACCAATCAGCAGCAGAATAAAGGTTGTGTTCATTATTTGCATGGCAGGCAGGCCTATAACAACATCAGCCATATATAAAAGTTAATAAATGTTCCCTCCAAGTGGTTATGTATTCAGTAAAATAAAACACTAAAGTGCAGCCATTAATGGGTCCTAATTTGAGACAAGTATGACTGTATGAGGGATTTCTTTGCTATGTAGATAAAAAAATTATTTATTATATATTAGTATTACATATGGTTTTTTTATGTTGATCAACATTTTATTTGCATAACTGAACACCTTTGTCAAATTGAATTAAAATGCCTCCTTTAAGTGTATTTATAGGAATTACAGAACAAAATTGAGGTTTGGATGGCTTATTTGTGCTTTTTGTGTGCTTTGACTTCATATATACAAGATCAAGAAAACAGTTCAATGTTTTAGAAATTCAATAAAACCAAAACAAAGGAGCTGAATGATTAAATTGTCTCATGAAAAAAATTCTACATAGGAGTTGGAAGACTCAAACCTTTTGCTACGAAGGATCCACGTTTTTGTTTTATGTCCTTTGCCTTGTTAGCATATATGCGATATTCTGATGTCAGCCCACTGAACATTTCACTCACATCTAAAAATAGTTAATTATATATAGTTAAAATCTTAATTAAGAGGCACCCTAACAATAAAGGACCACTAAAATGTATACAAAAGAAGAATTCTCCTGAAAACAATCTAATTAGCTTAGAAAAAGCTGAGAACATTATAAAGCATCTAGAAGCATTAAAGATCAATTTAACAACCCAAAAAAAATATTTGTTCCTTCAAACAAAAGAACACTTACCCTCTTGCAGGCATTTTATGAAGTCTCAAATAGGATGACTACCAATGCCAGTCCAATACATCATGCCAGATTGACAAAATAAATTTACTGGGAAGTGATAAACTTACAATCTAGCTTTAATTCACACTTCAAGAACTTCTTTCACATTACGTTATATTTGTATGTGCTCTTGTATCTACATACAGCTTTCCTAATAAAATTAAGGATTCTTTAGTCTTTAGAAAAGTAGCAGTCTTGAGTTCAGGAACATTTAAATAGATTTCTCTTAGTTACAAGTGTTGAACAGCCTTACAGCAAATTTAATATAATGAACGAATGCAGTATAACTTGTCAACCAGCAAGTGAAGGAGGTTGCGCAGTCCATCTTGCTGCTGGTTCTTCTACCCAGATCTCTGACCGAAGAGAAAAAGATGAAGATGCAGTGGCAACAATTGCAATATGCATGCGCTGGTGTGGTACATATATATAAACTCATATCAGCATACACGATGAAGCTTAGGCTGAACTTTACCCACGAACCTAACATTTAGTGATTTTGTGTTAAACGTTAATCTTACTTGTAAAGTCAGTCCCCTACATCTGAGGACTAACAATCTGAAGTTCTGAACAGCACAAAGGCAAGTGCCACAATGTGAATCCTTTCAAATTGAGAATAATGCTACAAAGGGCCTGATAAGACCGTACACCATAAGCATAATTTTCGAAGTCAATTTGCTGCCAACAAATCATATTTTTTGGAGCTCTAGATTACTATTTCTATAGGATAATGCAAACACCATAAGCATTTGCTGCCAACAAATCAAAACTCACCTGTCGAATTCACTCCCTAATTTTTGAGGTCAATTTGTGTTGAATCCTCGAAACTTTTTTCATCAAGATTCAAGACAAAGTGCAACCCGATTGCTCATGAAATCAGGATGCCATTAGTGTTGATCAATGCACCCAATTGCATATTCCTCCATAAGTGCTCCAAAAAACACTCCACTACCACATCTGTTATAAAAACACAAACATCAGATAATATTCGATCTACTGCTATGCACATCAGCTGCACAATAGTTCTGCTTGCTTGCTGTCCAAAGCAGATAACTGCTTTATTACAACCCTCTATCATAACAATGGAAATCCTTTTTACATGTTTATCAATGTGCTTTTGCTTGTGTATCAATTTGTTCATTCATTCATCATCCTATTTATTTTCTAAGACCTTTATTGCTACAAAATCAGTGAAAAAAAGAAAGTACCAAAATCAGAAGTAAAATAATACAACTAAGTAACTAACCAAAATTTTGAAGTAATAGTACCTTCAAACGGTAGATTTCTGGCCTACAATGTGTCGGAAAAGGAGAGAAGTAGGCAGGCACCAATCAGGAAGTTGAAGAAGATGGGGCAATGCGTCGAAATAATAGAGTTGGAGAGCGAGACTGGATGAGGAAGCGTCGAAAGAATAGGGTTGGTAAGTATACTGGTTACATAGGCAATTCAAACAATTACTGCTTTCCTAAATGAATTAACCCTTAGACAAACTAAATCTCTCTGAACACACAACTGACAATTTGAAAGCAAAATTACGAAACCCTAACCCCAAATTATCCGTACCTTTCCAGTAGCGCAACCGAACCCTCCAATCTCACCATGCTCATCCTCGTACTGGCGTGCATCCCCCTCAGCATCGTCCACGGGGAGCTGGACCTGGGCGAGCATCAAGAAATTGGGCTCATTATCGGAGGTGTGGGTGCCGAGCACCATTTTCTTCACAGAGTAGTCCTTGCCGGCGGGCTCATCGCGGTCGAGAAGCCACTGGACAGTGAGCGAGGGCCACTTGAGGGCGTGCGTGACCACCAGGTCGTAGAGGAACGGCGTGTTCTTCTTCCAGCTATCTTGTACTCCTCGTTGATCAGCCGCTCCTCAATCTCCGCGCCCATCTCCTCGTCGTCCTTCGGCATCGCGGTTTCTGTGTCGGATAATGAGGGTTTCGCTGTGTGTTTTTTAGGGTTTGGGAGTTGGGAGGGAAAGCAGGAGAGGAGGAGACGGAAGAGATCTGGTTGGGTGAAAATCAAAAGAGCGGATCGGCGTGGGAATTAGGTATGGACGGTCCAGATTATCCGATCGGACGGTCAAAAATAGCTTTGGACAGAGACTCCTTTTGAGTCTAAAAAAACTCCTCCTTTTATTATTAGTAGGGATAGGGATAGGGAAGTAGGGATAAGCCCTCAAACTCTTTTTTGGTTCATTCAACCCCTTCAACTATTCAACTCAGCTCAAGCACCCCCTTCCGTTGCCCTTCCGTTATTTATTCTGTTAAATAGAAATGTTTGTCCTATCTCTTTCTTATCGTCTTCGTCTCCATCCTAAGTCCTAACCCTGTTGTTACTTCTGTCGCTTACTGCCCCTATTATTGCTCTGTTAGTTGCTTCTCCTTCTCACATCTCCCATTGCACTTCAATAACATGCCCTGAAAGCGTTTGACGGAATTTCCCCCAATGAACTGACTGCTTCAAATGTATGCAATGAAAGAGACAAAAAGCAAAGAAATAAGCTATGTAATGAAGTGTCTCAACTCAAATTGAGAAGCTTAGTTTTGGCATGAGTTGGGTCGTAGTAACTTTGAAATGTAAGTGTTGCTGACCAATGAGAAATGAAATAATTATATCAAAATCTTCTATATTGGCGAGTATTATATTTGAAGGGATCAAAGCAAAATAAAATAAACAGAATAATGTACTCTGACCAATTAACAAAATAACTTTTTTCGAGTATATAAATTAAATCGAGTAGAACTATAGTGCAAACGTTAAATCCAGTAGAACCATTCTGTATTGCTCAAATTATATTTTGTCATGTCCGAAATTTTAATTTATGGTTCTCATTAAATTCATTCTATAAAAATACTTGGGTATAGAAAAATTTTTATTTTTGGAGCTTTTTAAGTAATTGATTTGGATTTTTTGCAAAATGACTCTAAAATATTAATAAACTAATGCTTGTTTGTACATGAATTTTAAAAAATCTGAAATAAATACTTAAAAAATCTAAAAATGGAAAAAAAAAAGTTTGTATCCCCAAGTATTTACATATGATGAATTTAATGGGAACCATAAATCAAAATTTTGGGTATAACAAAGTATAATTTGCACTTTAACGTTTGCACAATAATTTTACTCAATAAAATCAAAGCAATTAACTTACGTGCAAAGGTTGAATTTTATTTGCAATCTAAATTTTTTTTAATCATGCTTTTGCTTTTTAGATAAAGTTACAATCTAAATCTAAATAGATCAAACTTTATGTTGCAATTCGAATATACAATATCAAGAGAATCCTTAATTCTTTTCTCGAAGTTGATGTAAATAGATTTTCAAACAGTTAGCTATTGGAAGGAATCCTCTGAGCTTATGTGGCAAAAATCCTGCAAGTTTGAGGCTTTGCGTCAACAGGGGGAGATCAATACCATGACAGAGAACCAGTGGGAGAGCAACGCCAGGAACTGAAGGGTTTCTCATAATATTAAATTGTAATTAGTGAACAATAATCGAGAAGAGGAGAAAAAAGAGAACAAATATTTTCTATTTAACTCTATTTAACAGAATAAATAACGGAAGGGCAACGGAAGGGGGTGCTTGAGCTGAGTTGAATAGTTGAAGGGGTTTAATGAACCAAAAAAGAGTTTGAGGGCTTATATGAACCAAAGAAGATAGTTGAAGGGCCAAAAGAAGACTTTCCTCTAAATTTATTGCATATTTGCATGCCACAAATAAACTCACAAGTACAAAAAAAAAAGTAAGATATGTGTTGAAGACCGACCTCCTCAGGTCGGTATCGGCTGCTTTTCTGAAAAAAAGCAGACCCTGTTTTTTTAATCGGATGGTTGGAATCGGTTGCTGCACTGATTTTAAAGTACTTTGATTTTTATTACACGGATCTCAAAGTATTTCAGTGTTTTCTAACTGTCGGATTTTAGAAAAGCAGGGTGTGCTTTTCTTTTTAGAAAAACAACGGATACCAATCCCCTCAGGACCTCAGATGTTTTTCCTTGTACATTGCTCTCCGATTTTTTTTTTCAAAGTCTTTCTAGCGCATGTAATAAAAAGAGTAATCATTTTCAAAATGTACAATTTATTTTACAAGTTTTTTAATCTAAAACTGATTGCAATCTCTTATCGGCCTGCAATTTTTTTTTTTTCCATTTTGCATGCAAGAAATATATATTTTTTTCAATTTAAGTGATGTTTGACAGCTTTTTAGAGACTCGCCAAATTACAACCATTAAAGAGTGTATAAAATTTTGATTGGCTATCAAATAAAGTTCAAATTTATTGTAGTTTAAAGCACAATCAATTTACAGGTTAAAGAATACATCCACAAATGTTTTTTTATGAATTTATTTAAAATTTGTTAAAAATCTCATTATCAAGGTTATCAATGATAGCTCCTCTTTAATATAATGTTACAAATTATAAATAAAAATATTGGACGCCTTCGTCGTTTTAGACTAGCTACCTAACTAGCTCACTATGAAATGGTTTAATGCATAAATCCATCTAGAATTAACTTGTTAGATTACCAACAACATGCTGTACACTATTAAATAAAAAAAAATAGTACAAACGAAACAAATAATTATCAAATAATTAGACATAGTCAAAAGGCTTATAGCATAAATTAGGTTACCAAAAAAGCTTAATCATGTTGGTGTGGAATAAGGATTAGAATATTCACATTCTTATTTGTACAAGTTAGGCACATAATACTATATTTCTATTGTTGTAGCTTTTGCAATACTTCATATTAAAGTTGGTTTAATGCTTCATAGTTAATATTCATTCCTCATATCTATTTTATTTATCTCTCTTCAGTTAAAAATGTATTTATTGTGCCTAATATGTTATCTAACTTTTCACTTTAACAGTCTTTTGCATTTTTTTTTCTTATATGAATAAAAATGTCGATGTAACTAATTGTTTTACTATTGATTATACATAGTATCATCATAAACATAGAATCAAATGGTCATAATTAACAATCATATATTGATGAATAATCATGCAAAAGTAATGTTGTGACGACTCATGATATACCTTATATTTTTATCAACAGTTTTTTTTTTTTTCAAAACTAATAACCATTAGTAATGGGTCAACTTAAATCAATGTGGCATATTCAGAAAGGTTATAAAAGACTCGAACCTCTTCTTAAGCTTATATATTTTTTTCTCAAAAGAATATAAACTTTTGTTTGTGCGAAGTATTTATTATGTCCATGCTCTATAATAATTCATTGTTTCTTAATTTTATTTAGATCCCTTTCGGTATGGTCTCAACATATATCACCATGACATGGATATATATATACGAGAACAATTATTGAGTTCCAATAATTAAGATTTGTACCACCTGTTGTTGGCTAAAAAACATGCACCGTGCTGCAAGCCTGTGATCCGTTTAATTTTGTACGTATCAAGAGTCGTGCCAATTTTAAATTTCTAATCTCAAAACATGTTGATTGATGATACTTTGAATGTCGGGATTCACGCAACACACGTACTGCGCTGCAAATGATAAATACGCGTTTGAAGACGATATATAATATTGGAATTTGACAATTCAATGATTCATAGTTAGAAGGAAAAAAAGAAAAAAAAATAAAAAATGAAAGTATGCAACATTGATTTCATATCCCTCGTAGCGCTGCATTGTGCAGCGTGGGATATGAACTATTAAGGGCCTGTTTATTTCAACGTACTTGATAATGTAAGGAGCTCAACCTACTGTAGTTGGCAAAATATGATGTTTGTTTACATGTATTTGTATTTTACTACCGTAGTTGGACCTTCAAGTTGCCATTAAATACAGCAGCTTGTGCTGCGCTCAATTTTGACGTAGGAGCAGCTGCAATATTTATTGCGGAAACAATTTCTTACCTCTTATTTATATTATGAGAGAAATTGGAAAGAAAGCTGATTGTACGGGTCAAATATGGTAAGACATAAATTAAATTATAACCTTGTATTGCAATGCAAACAAACAAAAAAGGACAAAGTGCAGTATTAGTAACTACTGCAACATCTAACGCGTTATGGCTCCAAATACATGTAGAACCAACTTCTATAAAACAAACATACCTTAAATCATCTCAGGACCTGTGCTAGCTCGAATCTTGAGATGATCTAACGGCTCACATCCTGCACTACACAATGCAGCGCTACAGAGAATGAGCCCTTGTGCTTGTGGATCCCATATTCTCGGGTGCTCATCCTCTGTAGTGCTGCATTGTGTAGTGCAGGACGTGAACGGTTGGATCATCTCGAGATTCATGCCGGCATAGATCTTGAGATGATCTAACGGTTCATGTCCTGTGCTACATAATATTATGCAGCGCTACAGAGGATATGAAATCCATATTCTCACGAGTCCATGACCCAATAGTGTGAATTTGCCATAACCAGTTGGCCACTCAATAATTGGCATTTTTTTTTTTTTTTTTTTTTTGCTTCGTTTTGCTTTGCTGATCGTTGAGGGTGGAGCAACATTATTATTCCTCTGAGTGCTCTTTAATGGTGCAACCATGTGATTCTACACATTTGATGGTGTAGCATTTTTGAGAAAATAGAACAACACCTGAACCGTTCTATTTTTTATATGGTATCCTCTTTTTTTTTTTTTTTTCTTCTTCTTCTTTTTTTTTTTCCATTTGCGATGCATGATAAAAGGTGATCAAGTGAGAGATTGATTTTCCTATTAGCATGCTAATTTTGCATGAATTAATAGATTCAAATTGTATCATTAATTGCACCGCATTTAACAAATTACACTCGTATAATATTTGTTTTCGTATATTGTTAATTATATATAAATATTAAAATTCAAGTACCTATACGTACTAAATTAATTGCAACGTACATAGATTGGAATGTAATCACTGGACACAGACTCAGATGTATATAATGAACTAGAATTTTGTCTAAAGTCATTTGAACGGTCTCTGTATATAATAACATGAGAAGATATCAAATGCTCATGGTTATTGGGTTTTATGCTGTCGTTTCGATTCCCATAAAAATGCTAATTGTTCATGTTTAATCTTTCATGCTGAAAATTCAGGTAGCTTAATAAAATCCTTGTGCAAAAAGATCTCGCAAGAGACATATATTTTTTTTTTTTGTGATTTTTTTTTCTTTTGTAAAATATCGAAAAGTTGTTCCAGTGCAATAGAAAAATATGATATTTTATATGGCAAACTTAAATTTTTTTTTAAATATTAATGCTTCGTGGTTAAACTTGGATTTTTTTTTTCTGAACTGAATTTATTTATTTATATTTATCACAAAATTTACATATACGCAAAATAAAATTAGTTACATAGGAATTGATCATCTTATTATTACATTAATGTTGAAAAGTATATAAAATAATTAACAAATGCTCATTCCTTTAGATGGGTCTTGTCAGATTAGGTAAATAAATAATTATAAAATAATAATGATATCTACCAAAGCTGACCCATTAGGATCGTTAACCTGCCATCCAATGATATGAGTTAGTAGTTTGAAAATATTCTCAATATTACAAATTTGATCACCAGCACTCATGAATAGTAGTATGTGATATAGATGTCATGCACATAAACAAAGATGAAATTTTGATGGATGTTCCATCTACATTTGAGAATTGAAATGAACATTTTAATTGTACTAGATCTGATGTGGTTGCCATTACACGTAAAGTTCTAGATGCTTTTGAACTTGCTGTTGTGTTTGATATTTGAATTATTGGCAAGCAAGCAATTATGAGGATCACATCCCCATGAAATCCTGTTTGCATTAATCATTAGTATTGTGTGAAGTAGACATTAATATGCTACGAGCAACACATCTTTATAATTAATTAACATTACAATTTAGGATTCACAAATAATAATGTATATCATTAAGATAAAATAGAGTCAACCCCTGTAATCCAAATTTTAATATTTGTATCCCAAATTTCCAATAGTAGAGCTGTAACTTGGGCTTCACCCTGAAATATAATAACAAAAAAAAACTTATAAAATAAAAATATATTTTTTAGAAAAAATAAAACATAATTTTAAAATTTTTGATGTGAATAATGATGATGATGATGTATAATTTATAAATAATAGCATATAAATACTGGACCACTTTCAGGATTAAATTTTGTCTTTAACATATCATATTATCTTATTAAATGGGGAGAGAGAATAAATATAAATCATTGGATCAAAGTAGATGAAAAGATTTAAACAAAATCAATAATTGATAATATTGATAATGTGACATAGTTGAGGTGCTTGAAAAGTTCTCCCTCTTTCTAGTTTATCAACCTCGTGTTTGATCCAGATGACAGATCAGATGGATTCAACTCCAAGATCCATATTGCATGGACCAAAAAACCGAATGCCAAACACAACCGAAGTACCAAAAGTGGAAAGGCAGAGAAATATAATACTACCTCCGTCCAGAATTAAATGAATTTATACTCTTTAGAGCTTGTCCATAATTAAATGAACTTTACCTATTTGAATTAATTTTTCTATTAACTCGTTTGAATCAACTTGTTTCTCCAATGTTATGATTACTCTTTTTTCTATATTATTTAATTGGAACAATTATTATGTAATTTCATTTTTTCACTAATTCTTTTGACTTTTCCTAAAAATTCATTTATTCATGGACGGAGGTTGTATTTGTTAAGAACTCATATGTCGCATTCACTTTTTCAAATTTTCTATTTCTCCAATGTTATGATTATCCTTTTATCTATATTATTTAATTGGAACAATTATTATGTAATTTCATTTTTCCACTAATTTATTTGACTTTTCCTAAAAATTTATTTATTAATGGACGGAGGTAGTAACATATAGAGGAAACAGGCAAGCAGGAGATAAAAGATTCCTGGAATTGCAAAGGAATAAATAACAGAGGTGAGGTGGTCAACCAAAGCTGGAAGGAAGCCTGGGTTTACTCAAAAAAAAGGAAGCCTGGGCTACTACTTACTTTACAGTCAATTTGTTTGTTTTTGGTTGTTGCAGTTCTTGCAGACGCAGCTGCAGCTTCATTTATGATGACTGTGAGATCCTCAGATCCCCCATAATAATACCTCAGTCAGTACTGGAATAATAATAATATTATAATAACAACAACAACACCAATAATAAATACATTATTTCATTAATGCCCTTTGCAGATATCCTCTGCAGCGCTGCGTTGTGTAGCGTAGGATGCGAACCGTTAGATCATCTTAAGATCTGTGCTGGCTAGAATCTTTAGATAGTCTAACGGTTCACATCCTGCGCTACACAATGCAGCGCTACAGAGGACCTGAGCAGCTAGCCCTGCCTGCTTCCATCCATCCATCCATCGCCATCAGCTAGCAATAGCATCACCCACCCAAAGGAAACAAACAAAGAAGAAGAGAGAAATGGAAGTAGAAAACTAGAAATGCTTCCACAGTTCCACTGTGTTAAAATAATAACACTCGTATGGAACTGTGGAGGGAGGAGAAATGGAGAAATGGACACGGAATCCCTCCTGTTCCTCTCTCCAAAGTCCATCCAAAGCTCACTTCTTTTGTCCTTACCAAATACCAAAGCTCTCACTTCTTTTGTCCTTACCAAATACCAGGCCAGGCCGCTCAACTGTTAAGCTTGTTTGTTAGCTCTTCCTCCCTTCCTCCTTCACCTGCTCCCCCTCCTCTCCACCTCACCTCACCAGTCCATCCCTCCCTCCACTATTACTACTTATTCTATTCCATAATTTCCATTTAATCACCCCATTTCCTTTCTTATCCATCCCATGATTCCCATCCCATCCCATCCCATTCCTTCTAATAAATCATGCAAAAAAGAGGAAGAAGACAGATAACAGACACATAACAAACAAACAAGGGACAATTCCAATTCCTTCCTTGCTCTCTCGATCAGCACACTGACAAACCACATTGCATTAGTGCCACATTAGTTTTGCTACATTAACATTAATAATCTTCGCCGACACTGCATTACTCTCCCAAGCAACCGAATTATTCATCACGCTCACCTTTTCCTTCCTTCCTTCTTTTCCCCATATCGCGTCCAGCTGTCCCCATTCCTCTCTTAAATCGGGCGCAGAGAGGGAGGGAAGTAAAGAGGGCGGGGGGGAAAGAGAGAGGGAGGTTGTCCATGGCGGCAACGGCATGGGCATCTCTCGGCACGATCTTTGCTCTTGCTCTAGCTCTGTTCTCCTCAGTCCGAGCGGACACCGACTCCGCCGATGGTAAAGACTAAAGACTAAAAGAAGATCGCTTTCTTCTTTTCTCTTCTTTCTTTTAAATTAGTTACATTCAAATTCGTTACCTTTTTGCTAAATTTAGGTGTCATTTTCTCATTTTCCCCCCTTTCTGAATCACATTTGGATGATTTTTTTTACTATCTCTAAACCTAAACCATTACTAGTGGAGTGGAGTGTTCTACATTTCTACTCGTTTTTTATGTATGATTGATTGATTGATGGAAGTGATAAAAAGTTCAGATCTTTGATTTGAATTGAATTGAATTGAATTGACTGCGGTTTTGTTGTCTTTGATCAATCAATCAACTGCAGTGCAAGCCCTGGGAGTTCTGTACACGTCGTTCAACAAGGCACCGCAGCTCACGAACTGGGCACCGTCGGGCGGCGATCCGTGCAGCAACTCATGGAAGGGCGTCTCCTGCTCCGGCTCCTCCGTCACTGCGATGTAACTCATCTTCTTTCCTCCTAATATACATTGTTAGTTACTAGTTGTCAGTGGAAAGGAAATTGCCATGTGTGCCACCTTTAATAATATGATGATGAGAATCTTGATTGAAATGTTGAATAATTAATCTTCATTTGTTAACTTTTTACTGTTATTTGTTTTGTGAACTTTAACCAGACAGCTTAGTGGGATGGGGTTGAACGGCACGCTCGGTTACCGCCTCTCCGATATGGTATCCTTGAAGACACTGTAAGGAACTTACCGAGATATTTTGTGTTCTTTTTCAATACAATGGTTTCAATCTTTTTTAAGTCAATCACTTAATCTAATTGTGTCATGTAAGTAACCTTCTTTTTACAATTTTTCCTTGCAGCGATTTGAGTGACAACAAAATACACGATTCGATCCCTTACCAACTACCTCCAAATGTCACATACGTGTAATTATCTCTCCAAACATCAGTTTTTGTGTTCCTTGTTATTCTGGGCATGGGGCATTGTCATGCCATGTCATTGTTGTTGTGGAGTAGTATGTCTTATTAAAAGAAGTTAAATAACGAGAAAATGGTATATTTAGTGGCCTTAACCGGCATGTTGTGAGTATCTGGACCTTTTTTTGATGCTTGTTTATTGAGTGATTGACTTCTTGGTTGAGCAGGAATCTAGCAAGAAACAATTTTAGTGGAAACCTTCCCTACTCTATTTCTTTGATGGCTTCCCTCACTTACTTGTAAGTAGTTATTTTTTTTTTCATCATTTTTATCAAATTCCATATTCCCAATGTTTTTTTTTCTTTTCTTCTGTTCTTGAACGTTGTTTCTCTGTGTTGTTACAGAAATCTTAGTCAGAACTCCCTTTCTCAGCAAATTGGAGACATCTTTGCTAACCTAAAGGCACTTTCTGAATTGTGAGCCCCTTTATTCTGACCTTTACTACCAATTATCATTGTTATTTTAAATGTTGTCGTTGTCATCATAGTTCAGTTGCTGGTATCTTTTGCTTTCTGGTGTTAGCAATGTTTTTTGACACCTTATATTTACTCCTAAAAATTATATATATAGTTCAGAAAGTGTATAAGACTTTCTTCCAGAATTTAAATAGGAGCAATGATTAAAAAACCTTGACTTCTGGAAGCAATTAATGGAAATGCAGAATTTCATAAAATTGAAACTTGAATTCTTTTTTTGTGTTTCGATATTAAATTAAAATTTTAGTTTTCATTCAATTATGATCCACAAAAAGTAGTGCCATGTTGTGTATATGTGGGTGTCAAGCCCATCTATTAATCCCATATATGTGGCTCCCATAGTGGAAAATCACAATCAAATACTATATGGTCTGGTTGGGATTAACTTTGAATTAAGTAACCTAACTAACTAACTTTGATAAGGACATACCAGATGACTTTGGTCAGAATCTTACCAAAGAATGTTATCAACACGTAACACATACCAGGTAGAGTTCTTGAAAGGTGCCTTTTTTTTTTTAGAGGTGTTCCACATTATGGGCATTTAATAGCTAGCACTTTTTTTTCTATCTAAAATTCTCTGTTATATTGTTAAGATGAGAGATATAGAGATCAGATCTGTTCAGTTTTTGGGAAATTGACCCTCTAACAGTAATGCAACTACAATTTATATTATTTAATTTAAGATTTTACATATATTTTTAAAGCTACTGTATATGTGAATATGAGAAATATGTTGGGAGAATTTTGGATATTCTCATATCTAATGCAACTCAATAGTCCTAGTCAAAAGTTATAAAAAAGGGGAATACCAAACCTTTAACTGAAAAGAAATGCTAACAACCACTTGATTCACCACAAAAGGAGGAACAACATGTACTACTAGGTAACCAACTCACCTAATAACAGCAGAAATAGATAAACAGTTAGCCATGGTTTGTATATTGTTAATTGATGACAGTTGACTTCCTTGCTTGCTTTCTAGTCATACTCTGCGTACTAGGTTGTGTTACGATTTAAATTTAACAAATTTATTAAAGAATCTGAATCTGTAGCCTACCTATCCATCAACTACATGCTTCCTCAAACGAAAGTCAAGCAATTGGACATTTTATAATTTGCAAAAGGGACTTTTAGTAGATTATTTTTTAGAGTGATAATTGCTCCTCTTATCTGCACACCTTATTTGTACCCAATTTGAGGTATACGCATTTTTCTAAAATGCATGTATCGAAAAATTATAAATTGGAGACTGTTCATTCTTGAAAAATGTTTATACTTGATATCTGGTACAAATAGGGCGTTTGGGATGGAAGAATAATTTCTCTATATGTTAATATATATGTTATTTTTCTTCAACCACATGATCTACCCGGCCCAACAAGTATAGGAACTCTTTGTACTAAAACAGCTCAATTCAACCTAACAGAAGAAATTGATAGATATATAGTTAGCCATGGCATTAATATTTGAATGATTGGCCTTTTGTCTCACTACTTCCTTACAAGGATGGAAAGTTTGAGCAAACAAATTTAATCCGATCCCTTTTGTCGATGAGTCGAGATAACAGTTTGGATTTTTTGAAAATGAAGATACCAATTTAACCCGAAGTGCCTTGTTCTGAAAATGCATATAACCCTGTTTCTTAGTGCTGCATAAAACTTACTTCTACATTATATATACTGTATGTATGATTTATACTATTCCTTTGCAGAGACTTTTCGTTCAACAACTTAAGCGGGAGTCTGCCGAATTCTCTCTCTTCATTATCAAACCTAACTAGCCTGTGGGTATTTCTAGTAATTTTCGTCTTATTTGTTTTTATGTATTCACCTCTTTTGATAAACTAATCATTGTTCGTTGCTTTTGTTTTTGTTTCCTTTATATTCTTTTACCCAGATATTTGGAGAATAATCAGTTGAGTGGGTCAGTTAACATGCTTGCTAACCTCAGCCTAAAAACTCTGTAAGCCCTGTAAAATAGTTCTTTGTTCGTTGATGCTACTGCAAGTCTGCAAGACCTATGCCAATATGTGACATTACTTTCCTTTCTTAATCCTAGGAATATTGCGAATAATAACTTCAGTGGCTGGATACCTCAAGAATTCAGTTCAATCCCAAATCTAATGTAAGTTATCTGTGCCATTTAAGGTTGCAAGAACCTGACCTGATCTGGCTATTCTAATCGTGATGATAATGTTGGCAATGCTCGTTGTAGTGGTAGTTGATGTTGCTGGTATGATTATGATAACGGGGATCCATTAACGTTAGAACAATACTACATCTGGTCATGTGGATCTTGTGCCTACACTGTATCAATTCTGGATATGTATGCCATGTCTGGCTCTCAGGCTGCCATCACGACTCATTACTAGGAATTGTGGGACCGTCTCTATAGCCTATGAACTCTTTTTTTTTTTTTTTTTTCTCTCCTTCATTTCGTGTACTTCATAATAATTTCGAGTATTCTATTGTAGAGTTGGAGGTAATTCCTTCACTAATGGGCCAGCACCACCTCCACCTCCATTCACAGCTCCACCACCTGGCAAGACACATACAACACAAAATTCTCCATCTCCGACGAATGGTCCGGAAGACTCCCCAACTACCAATGGGGAGAACAAACAAGGTCTTGCAACAGGTGTGCTGATAGGGATTATCGCAGGCTCAGTATTTGCAGCTCTCTGCGTGTTTTTAGCTCTTGCCTTATGCCTGAAATATGCCAACAGAAAGGATGATGATAATGTTAGTAATGGCAACAATGACCGTGTGGATCCGTTAGTCATTACTGTTGAGAGAGGTAAGGATAACAATGCCAGTGTTTTTTTTCATGTATTCAATAATGTCTTGGTCAAATCTGAACATGTTGCATGGCTTTATAATCTTCCAAGTAGAAGACAAATGTACAAGTATTTAAATTAGGCCTTCACTTCACTTTAATAACAGAACATTTTGATGTGCGGTAATCTAAGGTATTAGTGAGTCTCATTTGAGATAATTCTATGTTTGTCTAAGCTCAACTGATCACCTGTCAAGGCAAAGAAAGCCAAGATAACTAAACTGCCAGCCTACCACTGGAGTCCCTTGTGTGTAATGTCTAGTACTAACCTGAATGGCAACAATGACCTGTTACATCTTGAAGCTATATCAATGTTTATGATTTTCTTTTTTCTTGTGTAGACAATAAAGTGACTCAAGTGCAGGGCTCTGAAACTACTATCTCGAGTTTGAAGCCCCCACCAATCGAGAAACAAACACCTGATAGGGCATTTGGGAAAAACGGGTCCTTCAAAAAGCAAAAGGTGAACTTTGTATTAGTGTGCATAAAAGTTTATTTTGCTCCATGTCCATGTTAGTTGTATATGAAAAGAAACTAAAGCTTCTTGGGAAATTATTCCAGGTTCCAATAACAGCAACTTCTTACACAGTGGCAGCTCTTCAAGTTGCAACCAACAGCTTTAGCCAAGATAGCCTTCTTGGCGAGGGTTCTCTAGGTCGTGTGTATAAAGCTGAGTTTCCTAACGGGAAGGTAAATAATTCGTGCATATTTCAATATCATTTAGTGCCTGTTTTTTAAATTTGATCCATTTAGAAAAATGTTAAATTTGATAGCAATTGCTTATGTTCTCTTCCTCAAAACAGGACTTCAGGCTCTTAAGTTATTTCTCGGCCAAAATTTATCTGATAAACTAAATCAAATGCAAATAATGACGTAATAATGAAGCACAAAATTGGAGCCAATGGTGATCGGTATTGTGAAACTAGCCTTATGTCTACACAGCAATCCTATAAACAAAGAATGCTGCTAGAGAGAAGAAGGCGAGGCATCAGATAGCAACAATTAAATCTAGCCTCCTTGTATTTTAACTTAAAAGAATTATCCTCCCTTTCTCTTTCCCTTGTTCAGGTTCTAGCTGTCAAAAAGGTCGACAGTGCGGCTGTCTCATTGCAAGAGGAAGATAACTTTTTAGATGCCGTCTCTAACATGTCACGGCTTCGGCACCCAAACATCATCCCACTTGTAGGTTACTGTGTCGAACATGGTCAACGACTCCTGGTCTATGAGTATGTAGGCAACGGCACATTGAATGAAGTCCTACACTTTTCCGATGAAACTGGGAAAAGGCTAAATTGGAATGCACGTGTTAAGATTGCACTCGGCACTGCTAGGGCCTTAGAGTATGTTTCTTTTTAGCATATGTTTTCTCTGGCAGGTCGCTTTACATTGCAGTATCAGATGGTTCACATTCCAAATATTTCAGTATGGTGATCTGTGTTTGGTTCATGTTTTTCTGGTTAGGTCAAATTAAGCACATGCCATATCAGGTCCGAAACTGTTCGTGTCCGGTTATGATCTGGCTTTTTTTGTTATTTTTGTCGTTTTTGGCTGCTTGGGATCATTTGGATTTGTACATGGACTTTCCAAAAGCTTTATATTCTGGATCAGATTCGTTGGGCTCCTTCCAGTACTTGGCAATGCATGTTACTACTTAGGAGTGCCTTTGCAAAAAAGGGCTGGACACACTCCATAGGTATCTCATGACATTGTGTTATTCCTTTTCGTTACATTTATCATTGAAATCGAGTTCTATGTATGTTTGAAGGTACCTACATGAAGTCTGCCTTCCTTCAGTGGTGCACAGAAACTTCAAATCGGCAAATATTCTCCTCGATGAAGAACTCAACCCTCACCTCTCTGATTGTGGAATTGCTTCTTTGGCACCTAATACTGAGAGACAGGTAAGTTCTTTAATTTCTGATTTGTAGCTGTCACCTTGAAAATAATGATATAATAATTTACCTTTTCTCAGTTCTATAATTTGTTTTTCTAAAAGTTTGACCAATGCTATATTTGTTTTATGTGCTAGGTGTCCACTGAGGTGGTTGGTTCGTTTGGATACAGTGCTCCCGAGTTTGCTATGTCTGGCATTTATACAGTCAAGAGCGATGTTTACAGTTTTGGTGTTGTTATGCTTGAACTATTGACAGGTCGAAAGCCACTTGACAGGTGCCTTTTTTATTGCAATTATGATAACTTCGCTCATTTGTTCAGTGTCTTATGTGTTTGTGGGTTTCTAAGTTGGTTATTATTATGGTACCATAGTTTGAACTTAGAATTAGTATCCCATTATTAAATTGGGCTTGTTTAAAAATCAGCTTTGTATTCGTCCTTCTGCAAATCGTAATGGCTATATAATTCCTATTATGGAAATGTGAAATGCGAAGAAGTCAAGAAACAAGAAGGAAAGCAGGAGATACAATGAGTGGCAAAACAAGTATGAATAGCTAATAATAGTTGGTTTCTAATCAGTTCTAGGTCAAGATCTGAGCAGTCTCTTGTTAGATGGGCTGCACCACAGCTTCATGATATCGATTCACTTTCTAAGATGGTCGATCCTGCCTTGAACGGGATGTATCCTGCTAAGTCTCTGTCCCGATTTGCCGACATCATTGCTTTATGTGTTCAGGTATGCGCAATGTTTACTATCCAAAACATTTTTACTGTAGGATAAAGTTCAATTTTACAATTCTTAATTTGAAATTAATTCCCGAAAAACTGGGAGCAACAAAGACGAGGGTGATACACAGGTAGACTAAACTCTACCTTGATCAATCTTGCTATATCGCAGTAATAAAAAGAGATAGATAATTGCTACCAGTGCTTGAGCCGTGAAATAATCTGTGTGATGAATTGTGCAGCCTGAACCAGAATTCCGGCCTCCGATGTCAGAAGTGGTTCAGCAGCTTGTTCGGCTGATGCAACGTGCCAGCATTGCTAGGAGGCGCTCAGGGGAAGAGTTCGGCTCATCTTACCGAGCTCCAGAGCACGAGCAATTTGCACCAGAAAGCTCCTTTTGAAGGAAATGCTCGCATTCCATTTGGACAATTGGCTAGAAGAAGAGTAGTATATAATAAACAAGGAACAAAAGAGGTTACGCCCGGATGTACGTAGTATCCCGTCTGATGTCTGAGTCAGTAGATATGTTATAACTTTGTTCTTTTTGACTTGGTGTCACTGTAAATTTTGATGGCAACCTACTGGAAAAAAAAAAAAAAAAGGATATGCATTTGTAAATTCTGCAAAAAAACCCCACCCTGTTCTTGTCTCTTTTGATATCAATTTCTTGTTGGTAAAAAAACAAAGATTGAGAAATTTCAAAATCTGATCGAGTACATAGAAAAACCAATTAGTCCTCTCGTTATGCTTTGCATAAACAATTGCTAATTGAAGTTGATTGGAAAAGCAATAAATATGTAATGTGATGCGCTGAAGGATTTTCCCTCAATATTAAAGCTTTTCAAGCTATTAAATGAGCCATGCATGTTACTTGCACCGTTATAGTGTCCCCGAAAAGGTAATCTTTGACGAAATAAATAAAGAAACATCTTGTGTCTATTGAAAAACTGTCTGTACGTTCATACGTATACGGAATATAACAGATACATTCCGAAATGTAACAAATACATTTCGGAATGTAACATATGGATGCTATGGATGGTTTTTCTATGAATGCTAGGAATATAACTCGAGCAAATACCTAGCTGATTTGGCTGACACCTTCATTCGCAAGTAGTAATCACGTTTTGATTGCTCGGTTAATTGCTTGCTAAGCAAATTGTAAATGCTAACAATCCAATTTGCACGCATAGGGCCTGTTCAGCAGTGGAGGCTCAAGCCTCCTCAGGGTTCCTCAGCGTCTTGATCCCTCTTGATCTTGCCGAACAGTTGTTCCTCAAGAAAGATTAAGACACTCTCCTCTGACCAAAACCTATAGTGTTTTGTGTCTTGAAATGGATGGGGTTCAAGTTCAGCAGTACTGTACATTAACTAAGAGAATTACATTGGGGTTCAATTTCTTGTACCCGTAGCAATTTAATAGAAAACTCATTTTACATTAACTATACTTATATATATCGGTATTGAGATTTGGAAATTGAATGGGTTTCAACTGTCAACTGTCAATCGATTGACCCCCTTCGCTTGCAGTGAATCCGCCTCTGCATGCATGGAGATGAGAATTTGAATGAAATCAAAGGCAAATATATAGTCGAAGGAAAACTACTTAAATAGAAAATGCCGCATGTTCTGCCCCGAGCTCCCCAATGCACTTTGCCGGTTGGGGGTCCATTTCGTGGAACCCACATATCAGTGAAAGCGAAGAAGATTGAAGGCCAAAGCGGGGAGCATTGTATCAACGTTAGTGTTTTAGAAAAATCAGACAGGTCCAAACCCGATCCGAGGAACCCAGAGAAAATGGACCGACCGACCTGATCTAAGGGTATAATCCGGGAACCGGGAGGGACGGTCCCCGCAAGAAAAGGAATCCAATCCACTGAAAATTTTTCGAGGAAACCCGACCCGAGCGAATCCAGGACCCGACCCGTCCCGACCTGAGGTACCGGGGTATATAACCCGAGGTACCGAGGTAACCCGGAGTAAAAACCCAAGGTAAAAACCCGAGATAAAAACCCGAGGTTAGAAAATAATGAAAACGAAAAATAAGAAGTCGGAACCTGTATATGTTAGTAATATCGCTAGTTCCAAACCTGAAAATTAGAGGATAATTTTTACTTTTTAAAAAACGATTAGTAGTAATTAAATATATATATTTCGGTTTAAAACAAATATTTTTTAGCATTTAATATATATATTTTGGTTTAAAATATATAATTTTTTAGTTTTGTAAAGTACTTGTATCTATCTTTGTAGTATAATATATTTTTTCCGCTTATTTTTTTTTTGTTTTTCGGAGTTTTTTTTTACCATATAACCTGAACAACCCGACCCGAGAAATCCGGACAACTTGGGAGCGACGGTCCTAAGCTAAGTCCAATCGCCATTTCTCCAAAATTTTTTCGAGGTTTTCCAAACAAGGGAAACCCATGGACCGGGAAAACCCGTAGACCGAAAATCCCGTGGACCGAGGCGAGGTTTGGATCGACCCAGACCTACTGGACCGTATTTAAATCACTAAATTCAACGTGCATAGTGGAAACAATAGATAGCGAAAGTAGATATCTTTGTACTTGTGCGTTACCTGATATTGATAGCAGGACGAATTTGGATCTTTGCATTTGACCGTGATCACAAATCTACGGTCGAGATCGCATATCAGTTACCGCAAAATTTGCGGCACTAGCAGGACAGCAATTGCTCTAAATAAAAAAAAAAAACGGAAACTTTATGTGTCCACGCAGTCAACTGATACATCAATCCATCGTTGACCTGCGTCCGACTTGGAATTGCCAGTGACGAACCGCTCTTCCACGATTGACTTTTTCTCACCGATCTTAACCCTACCAGGTGGCATTAACCTCTCTCTCTCCTTCTCAGCATATGCAATCATAACCCTACCGATCTTTTTTCTCAGCGATCCTAAGACCAGTCTAATCGCTTTTAATGCCTATCTCATCCATGTCCGATCGCCGCTTTGATTCACCGATATCCCACCGGCGATTAGATTCAATTTTTGAAATATCCCGCCTAATTCATTTGTATGCCCTATTTCACCCCGTCGTCTCTCTTATAAGGCCATTTCACCTCCATTTTAAATTCTGATATCTTTTACACAGAGAAACACTTCTCTCCAAAATTAACTCCGGTAGGTAAAGCAGAACACTTGATATGTTACTTTAAGGCATCTTTTAGTTATATCGACAGATGTTGCTGTTACACAGGAATGAATAAATGGCTCACGATGCAATAAATGACATTGCAGTTCCCAAATTGGAACTTTGCTCTTACTGAAATTAATTTTTTTTTTTTTGGATGTGCATTATAAGATTTTTTGGGTAACTCATTTTCCACATTGAAAAGGTCATTCGTTACTTCGTTCTTAGTGGTCTCCTTTTTTCTGTTCTCATTTGCCATTACTTGTTACATTCGAAAGTTTAAGCGTTACGGATAGTCATAGGAAGTGTTACATGCAGAAGTGATGTTGTTACTAGGCTCTTATTTCTTTTTTTCTCGGATGTGCACGAAATACTTGTTACTTATGGTTTGAAGAAGAGTTACAATCAAAATTACAATCGTTATGGGTTTTCAAAGAAGTGTTACATTCAAAACATCAGCTGTTATTGTGCTTTTTTATGTGATTTTTCCCCACTGTCCATGAAATACTTGTTACCAATAGTTATAATATTTGTTACGTTCTATAGTTCATTTGTTACGGATATTCAAAATAGTGTTACATTCAACAGTTTACCTTGTTACTATACACAAACATTTTTTTAAAGTAAAGCATTTTAACATACCGTGTCACAATATGGGATGTAGTAGTTGCATTGTGGGATCTAGTAGTTACATTTGGGTATGCAATAGTTACATTACGGGATGTAAATATTAATTACAGAATCTAGTTAAATACATTTTAACAGACTGTGACACAGTAAAACTCAAACAAATGAATTTTAAGATTCTGTCAAAATTACAGTAATAATAGATCTAAATAAACTGTCAAGTTTCCAACTAACTCAGGATGAAATTAATCTGCATGGCATTGCTCTGATGTGCCATTCTGTAACTAATAAAGCTGCTAAATTTACATTAGCCAACATATTAATGCAATATGTCACAATCCAAAGGGCAAAACGTTACAAGCTAATAGTTAGCTGTTACAATGGAATTACAAAAACACCAACAAAGAGGAATAATTTATGTTCATTGATTAAAAAGTTAAAATTACAACCGATTAACAAATTACCCAGAAGCGGACGCTGGGGAGTACACCAGTGGACTTTGCGAGGTCATTATCCCTGATGACAATATCCTTCCACTGTCCGTTCGCAATACCACCTTAATGCATCAAATGAAAAAAGGGAGAGAGACCAGCTGTATAGTGAAAAAAAACTTATTCGTGTTACAAAGAGGGAAAGAGGAGTGGGCGGGATTAACGGTTCAAAAAAGGTATGTTTGTTTGTAAATTAGATTGGAGAAGAAAAAAAATATATATTGTCAAATCAACCGCTTCACTTATTTTATTTGGAACTGCACATGTACCGGTGTGTTTGTGTTAAAAAAATAAACCTACGATCAATAGGGGTGAAATAGAGTGTAACCGTGGGTTTCGTTGCCGTGTCACGCATACTCAAATCCACCTAAGATGCGCATGTGGTATTTTGTGGATCGATGGATCAAATTGTTGTGGACGCTAGGTACTCCCAAAAAAAAAAGCGTGATAACTGCACTGCAATTTGCACCGAAATTTGAGTTAACTGGTGCGTGATAACTGCACTGCACTGCATTCACTTAAATTGAATGTAGTAATAATCAATCTATAAGTTGAATAATACTTCTGTAAAATTTTTTTTATATATTTTAGGGCTTATTCGGTAGACTCAAATATTATAGGTTTTCGTAGGAATTGGCAGTCTATAGGAAATAATTTCTATGTCATGTTCGGCTGACAATAGTATCAATTCCTAATAGGAATTTATTCCTCTAAAACAGTTGTTTTTACAGGAAAAAATTAATTAGGTCCGACAGAATTATTTTTTTTTCCTATCAATAATGGCTCTTCGTAAAATCTCACCAAATGCAACCTGGATTCCTGTTCTAATAGAAAAACTTTTCTGTAAAATTAGTGACTACAGAACATGCCCTCAAAAACTTCTATTTTTTTTTTCAAATTATTCAAAGTAACGTTCTCAGAATTGTCAAGATAAAAGATAAGTGTTCTCAGAATTGTCAAAGATAAAGATAAGTATTTACTGTCCATAGATCCGTCCTCATGGTATAATTAATTATTACTGACGACTGTTATCCTACAATATAATTAATTATTCACTAATCTATTTTTTAACTGCAGGCAAGCAACCAACCATCCCACTTCCTAAGTACAATTAACTATTCACTAATCTATTATTATCCTATAATAATATAATTACCCTCACACTCTCCAAGCTGAGTACTCTTTTACACTCTCTGTTTGACTCTCTCTCTATCAACAACTGTTCCAAAGAGGGAGGAGGAAGAAGAAGAAATGGAGAAGCTGGCCATGGTCTTTGCTCTGAACGGCGAGAGGTACGAGCTATGCGACGCCGATCCGTGCATGCCGCTGCTGGAGTTCATCCGCACCCGCACCCGTTTCAGAGGCCCCAAGCTCGGCTGCGGCGAAGGTGCATGCTTCAGTTTTTTTCACAATTTTTCTGATCCCTTTAGTTAGTTTCCTTTTCTTCTACTCGTTTAGTTCAAACTCTGAAATTTGTGAAGTTCACTCAAGTTTACAATATGAATTTTACTCCAATATTCTTTATTTTCGATCTGACGATTATAAATGAATATAATATAACCCATTATGAGATCATCTGTAACCGATAAAATTATCTAGGTGTGAGCATAGAAGTAACGTTCTTAAAATTAAAAAGAGACCGAGAAGTATGTAATGTTATGTACGTAGCTAGCCAGTTGCAAATTTTGAATTTTAGTATATACTCAACACAACCCCCTTTTCATATAAGATTTGTTCTCCAACTGTATATAATATGGATTTATCTTTTTTACCTTTCTATTTTTTTCACTATGTTTGTGTCTGTAGCCAAACTCTTTTTATGATTATTTAATAATATATATATATATATAGTTGGCACATACATCGCCTGCAGTTCAAAAAAAAAAATGGAAAACCCTTATTCATGGAAATCAACACTATATAGTATATACTATCAGAGTGCTTATCCTCTGCTTTTAAGGTACGGTGCCATGAAGCACATGGACCGTTGGATCATCTCAAAATCCGTGCAGGCTCGAATCTCGAGACGATCCAATGGCCCATGTGCTTCATGGCATAGGCAGAGGATCTGAAATGATGCTATCATGAAAATGACAGCCAATTAGTTAGTTCTCCCATTTTGTTTCTAAAGTGAAAACAACTCTCAGTGGTATGATCTAGCTATATATATATATATATATATGTCGTGCACATAAATTTTTTGTTTTTTTTTTTGGGGAGTAGGTACGTAAAAGCCAATCATGTACATAATTATTTGATTAATTCTACTCTCCCGGTACAGTATTTTATAATATCTTGTTAATTAAATAGTCATGATCATTTGGCGCTTGTATGAGCACAGATGTAGCAAACAATTAAATATCTTACTAATAATAAAAGCATATTGGAAAAAATAACATGAAAGGGCTATCCTCACATCTGAGCCTTTGATCATTTTCTTCGATAGATCAGAACCGTTAATGTACATTAATACCCGTTGACATTCTCAGCCCATTAAAATTAAGGCCCATATAAATTATCTCAAATTAAGGCCCATTACATATTATCTTAAAAGTTTATTATTTCTTGCTTTGGGCTTTTTACTGGTATATATATATGATGTCAGAGACTCAGAATATAATTAGCTAGGTTGTAGACAGCAGGTGGATCAACTATTGCTGTCTTGTTCTCTCCTGTTATCAGAACAGATTGTTTTTTTATGCCTGCATAAACTGACTTATTTTTGTATTTTTTGCTCTTGCATTCAGTTTTCATTTGAACTCACAAAATGTATGAAATGCTCAATGGAAGGACTATATAAAAATATCACCACCACCACCACCACCACCACCACCACCACCACCACCACCACCACCACCACCACCACCACCATCATCATCATCATCATCATCATCATCATTATTATTATTATGATTATTATTATGATTATGATTATGATTATGATTATTATTATTATTATTATTATTATCATCATTATTATATTATTATTATTATATTATTATTATATTATTATTATTATTATATTATTATTATTATTATTATTATTATTATTATTATTATTATTATTATTATTATTATTATTATTATTATTATTATTATTATTATTATTATTATTATTATTATTATTATTATTATTATATCATCATCATCAGAGAAAAGTCCAATTCTGATTATCTATTAATCGGAAAGATATATCTGCTAAATTGATAAATAACATCTATTAATTAAAATACGGTGAATGGGTGTACATCAATAGAACATGGACTCTATCTACTACTCAATATCATTCTCTTACTACAATACATTTGATTCACAATTCATAATTCATAGGTGGTTGTGGGGCTTGTGTTGTTCTTCTATCAAAGTATGACCCAGAAACTGATGAGGTGACTGATGAATCAGCCAGCTCCTGTTTAACACTCCTGGGCAGCATAAATTACTGCTCGGTAACCACCACCGAGGGCCTCGGAAACGCCAGAGACGGTCACCATGCTATACACCAACGGATCGCCGGTTTCCATGCTTCTCAGTGTGGGTTTTGCACCCCTGGCATGTGCATGTCTCTCTTCTCTTCCCTTGTGAATGCCGATAAAGATGGCAGTAGACCAGAGCCACCTGAAGGGTTCTCAAAGATCACTGCTTCTGAGGCTGAGAAGGCTATCCATGGTAATCTGTGTAGATGTACCGGTTACCGGCCCTTGGTAGATGCTTGCAAGAGCTTTGCAGCTGATGTAGACTTGGAAGATTTGGGGCTGAATACCTTTTGGAACAAAGGGAGCAAAGATGGTTGTGCGAGGAGGTTGCCAAATTACGCAATTGGCGGAGTGTGCACGTTTCCGGATTTCCTGAAATCCGAGATAAAATCAAAGTTAGTTGCTTCAGATGATCGTATGTCTGATACGGTAGAACATGGTTGGTACCGACCGAAAAGTATTGAAGATTTGTATGCGATGTTTGGTTCTAATGCATTTAGTCCGAGCAATTTCAAGCTTGTCATGGGAAATACAAGCACCGGCGTATACAAGGATCAAGATCTGTTCGAGAAAGTTATTGATTTGCGTGGCATCGCGGAGCTTTCGATAATTGAAAGCGGCAAAGATGGAGTAGAATTGGGTGCGGCGGTGACCATCTCGAAAGCAATAGAAGTCTTACGGAAGGAGAACGTTTCAACTTTGGTCTTTGAAAAGATCGCAAATCACATGAACAAAGTGGCATCCCCGTTTGTGCGAAACATAGCAAGTGTAGGAGGTAATCTAATTTTAGCACAAAGAAAACAATTCGAGTCGGACATTGCAACCGTTCTGCTTGCCGCTGGCGCAAAGGTTTCGATCCAGCAGGGGATAGAAAGAGCCACTCTTACACTTGAAGAATTTCTAGAGGGACCGCCATGCGACTATAGAACACTTCTTTTGAGCATCTTTGTCCCTTCTTGGGCTTCCTCCGACAATATCCTTTTTGAAACATACCGTGCGTCTCCCCGTCCTCTTGGCAATGCCGTTTCTTATGTTAACTCGGCTTTTCTTGCACAGACTTCAACAGATGAATCTGGAGATGTTGTCGTGGATAACATACAGCTGGCTTTCGGTGCCTATGGAACTCAACACGCGATTAGAGCAAGGAAGGTTGAAGATTTTCTGAAGGGTAAGATTGTCACTGGATCAGTTTTGCTCGAAGCAACGAGGTTACTCCGAGAAGTAATCGTGCCAACAAATGGCACAACTCATAGCGAGTATAGAGTTAGCTTGGCTGTTGGCTTCTTGTTCAAGTTCCTTTCTCGCATTGCGAAAGGTCTCTTTGAGCCTCGAAACATTGTTCCTGTTGAATACCGAAACGGCAAGTCATGCATTGAAGCCAAAAACAGTGATGACCTTATTATATCTTCGTGGCAAGATGTATTGTTAAATCCAGGGTACAGCCCGGTTGGTGATCCAATTAAGAAAGTTGGAGCAGAGCTTCAGGCTTCTGGTATGTATATATTTGCTTGCATTTTTAAAAGGTTTTTGTTTAGTTAGAGTACTTCTTTTTTGTATAGAATATCACAATTAAGAATTCTACAAAATTTGACTCTCTTTTGGCAGGCGAATCGGTGTTCGTGGATGATATCCCTACACCGAAAGATTGCCTTCACGGAGCATTTATATATAGCTCAAAGCCTCTGGCTCATGTAAAGGGAATAAATTTCAGATCTTCTCGAGCATCATCTAAAGTTGTCGAAGTTATTTCTGCCAAAGACATCCCGAAAGGAGGAGCAAACATTGGCCAGCAATGGCTGTTCGGGAGTGAACCGTTATTTGCTGATCCGCTTACTGAATATGCCGGTCAAGCACTTGGTCTTGTGGTACTTATACACATTACTGAATTTTTTTTTTTTACAAGATTAGTTTATTCTATCTTTACGAGAAAATAACACACATGCATTTTTCTTTCAGATTGCGGAAACACAGAGATATGCGAACATGGCAGCTAAACAAGCCGTAGTGGAATATTCCATGGATAATTTGTGCCGCCGACCGATTTTATCGGTTGAGGATGCTATTGAGCATAGCAGCTACTTTGAGATTCCTTCGATGTTTTATCCCAAAGAAGTTGGCAACTTCTCTCAAGGAATGGCTGAAGCTGATAAAAAGATTGAATTTGCGGAGGTACTTTTTTTTTTTTTTTTTTATCAAATGTATCAATTGCGTAACCCATTCATAAATCATAACCATTGTACTACATTAAAACCGCATTTGAGATGTGTCGTGTTTCAGGTTAAACTAGCTTCTCAGTACTACTTCTACATGGAGCCACAAACAGCATTAGCTATTCCTGATGAGGATAACTGCATGACGGTTTACGCTGCAACTCAATCGCCTGAAATCGCTCAAGGAAACATCGCAAAGTCCCTTGGCATCCCATTCCACAATGTTCGTGTTATTACAAGAAGAGTTGGTGGAGGTTTCGGTGGCAAAGCGTTCAGATCTATGCCTGTAAGTCATACATAAGATCAAAACCAACAACTTGTTACATTTGTTAATTTATCCTTTTACAAATGGAAATTCACCGTTACGGAGTTCTTGTACTAAGCCTTAAAATCTTATTGAACTGTTTTTGTAAATATAACTAATAATTAATTAATTAATAGTTACATTTCTTATCTTACAGGTCATCACCGCATGTGCTCTTGCAGCATACAAGCTACGGCGTCCAGTAAAGATCTACCTTGAGCGGCAAACTGACATGATAATGATAGGAGGCCGGAATCCAACCAAGGCATACTACACTGTGGGTTTCAAGTTGGACGGAAAAATCACTGCCTTGCACCTCGACTTGAGACTAAATGCGGGCATATCCGCAGACTATAGCCCCCTTGTAGCAACTGCTATCGTAGGGTCCATGAACAAATACAACTGGGGCAACCTCTCCTTCGACATAAAGGTATGCAAGACTAACAACACATCCAAGTCTGCTATGCGTGCTCCGGGCGATGTACAGGGCTCGTTCATAGCTGAAGCGATACTAGAGCATGTTGCTTCTGTACTTTCGCTTGATACGAATGCGGTTAGAAGAAAGAATCTTCATGATCATGAGAGCCTTAAGGTTTTTTTCGAAAACAGCGCTGGAGATGCTTCGACATATACTCTTCCGTCACTTTTTGATCGCTTGGCCTCTACTTCGAGCTATGATAGTCGTGTCAGTATGGTCAAGCATTTTAACAGTGTGAACAAATGGAAGAAACGGGGTATTTCTTGCGTGCCAATTACATATGTAGTACATCACTACAGGATTCCGGGGAGAGTATCGGTACTTAATGATGGATCAATCGTAGTGGAAGTCGGAGGGATCGAGATAGGACAAGGTCTATGGACCAAAGTAAAACAGATGACGGCATTTTGCTTGAAGGAATTGTTGGAGGAAAGTGAAGATCTTCTAGAGAAAGTTCGCGTTATTCAGGCGGATAGTTTGAGTGTAGTCCAGGGAGGAATCACTGGCGGAAGCACGACATCAGAGAACAACTGCGAGGCGATCCGTCTTGCTTGCAACATGCTTGTCGAAAGGCTGAAACCTCTCAAGGATAAAATGAGAAAGGAGAACGGCGTCGTCTCATGGGAAGCATTGATTAGTCTGGTTAGTTTAATTAAGAACTTCAGTTCAATTTGTTGTTTAATCTTTTGATTGCAGAAATTATAAACACTCTTGTGCAAATTCCATCATAATTATAAGTTATAGTTCGACTTTCGACATGTCGTTTTTGATGTTTAGGATGCATATAAAGCCTGCATCAGATATATGCATAGCAAAACACAAAATTTACCATAATACATAAGGAACTTTTATATATAGGATCATATTATAACACAAAGTTTCATTGGATTATCATGTTAATACCGCAGGCGTCGGCACAGAATGTGAATCTATCTGCCAGTTCATTTTGGGTTCCTGAACCATCAGCCGCCAGCTACATAAACTACGGAGCTGCTGTTAGTGAGGTGTGGCCTTTTAACTTCTCCTTGTTCTTCAATTGGAGTTCTTCTCATTGACATACTAATGTTTTTTTTTTTCTTTTTTTGGCAACCACAGGTGGAGATTGATCTTCTCACCGGAGCGACCACGATACTAAGAAGTGACCTGGCGTATGACTGCGGCAAGAGTCTGAACCCTGCTGTGGATTTAGGCCAGGTTTGCTAATTTATCTTAATTTTGACCAATAATGCAGCTTCTCTAAAATAAATAGGATTTTTTTTTTAAAGTTTCAGCTTTTATTTTCAATAATACTAACTGTAACAAAAAAAAAAAAAAAAATTTTGATATGGATGCCAGGCAGAACTCCTTCTTGTTCAGTTTTATGTATTCAAGGTGTCGAGATTGGTATTCTTTCCCTCTCTCACACACACTCACGCATGCAGGTCGAAGGCGGCTTCATTCAAGGCGTTGGTTTTTTTCTGTATGAAGAGTTCCTGACAAATTCTGATGGACTGGCCATCAGCGACAGCACTTGGAATTATAAGATACCGACGGTCGACACTATCCCTAAGCAGTTCAATGTCGAATTCATTCACAGCCCTCACAATAAAAACCGTGTGCTTTCGTCGAAAGGTACAATTACTCCTGTACATGTTAATTATCTCAAGCAAAGATCTGTAATGAAAGAAAGGAATTGCTATCCTATATATATCCATGATTATAAGATTCAGATAACTAAGAGCATTCGATAAAAAGTACTCAAACCTTGTAAACTATTTTTTGTAGCATCCGGGGAGCCACCATTACTTCTTGCATCGTCGGCTCACTGTGCGCTGAGAGAAGCGATTCGAGCAGCGAGAACAGAGTTTGGTTATACCTGTGTCGACTCGAAAGACTCCCCTCTGACATTCCAGATGGATGTCCCCACAACCATGCCGATGGTCAAAGAACTGTGCGGTCTCGACATCGTTGAGAAGTACCTGGAAACCTTGGCTTAGTTACTGTTATTACATATTTTTGTACATTGTTCGTACTGTTTTTATTGATGTTTAAAATGTTTGAGAACCTCTGAAAAACATAGTTTCAATGTAATAATAATTGACGGCTTTTCTCAAAAATTAAAATGTAATAATTTACGGTATATAGTGGAGAATCACAATGTCAGAAAGATGAAAATAATTAATGGTTGAGATAATACATATGTAACATCCCTTGTTTTTATTGTGCTACAACTTTGCCCCCACAACCCTGTGATGAGGTGGCATATGAGTAGGGAGGGTCATTTTTGTAAAATTTTGTGCGGCGGAGGTATATTTTTGTAAGACTGTGAGGGTCATTTTTGTAAAAAAAATTCATGGTAAGGTAATTTTGTAAATTTTCTTAGAAATAAAGGATATTTCTATAAAATTTTCTGAAAAGAGAGATATTTTTGTAAATTTTTCTCAAGTGCATTGGAATGTTTTGGAGGCATTGTTTGTGGCAAGTTATATTTATCCAAAGTTCAATGGCCTTCCCTAACTTCTCTTACAGTATAATATCTGCGTTATCAGGCATATTCATAGAAAATTAGAAATGAAAAGGTTTTCTGCTGAGTTTTTTTCCTATTTACCGCTAATTAAGATGCATCGACCACTGCATGTTGAGAGTTGAGACTACTAGCGCATCTTGAGTAAATTGATGTTGGTTGTCATTGGATGGATTTTAAGTATGTAAACGAAAATGATAAATAGCATGATGAAGAATCCTTACTCCTAATAAAAGCATATTGGATTTTTTTATATCAAAGGTCTATCTTCTCCAAGAAATAAACCTCGGCCGTTGATTTTTTACTTAAATTGATCAGCACTGTTGACGTACGTTAATGCCCGTTAACGTTCTCAGCCCATTTAAAATAAAGGCCCATATTAAATTATCTCAATTTAAACTCCATTACATATTATCTTTAAAGTTTGTTATAAGATATAATAATTTCAGCTCAAAGTCAGGTGTGAGATTTTTACTAGTTTATTATGAAATAAACATATTGATGAGTTAGCATTGATAAATAGCAATGCAAAATTTTCAGAGTAGCAAAACCCAAAACTGAACCTCCTTGAACCCGGCGGCCCATATTACTGCCAGCCACTCAATTAACATCCGGCCCAGTTCTAAGCAATTCAGATCCGGCCCAGTTTTACGCAATTCAGATCCCGGCCCAGTTTTACTCAATTCAGATCCGGCCCATTATACCGGCGTCTCTCCAAACTCCACATAAACTATGCCACCAAGTTGCCGCTCTGAATGACAGATGGGTCCCATAAAACAGAATCCCATCAATCAAATCTGCACCGTCGAGATAAAAATGGGCCGTCCAGATTCTATGGGAGCAGATTGGGACCTACTGTTTACTACAGTTCACACAGTCACCTAGAGTTCTAAAATCGTGCCGTTCCATGCCGTACCGTGTCCAGAAACGCCGTGCCTTCGTGCCGTATCTTTTTTTATTAATATTTTTTTCGTGCCGTGCCGTGCCAAAAATTGGAAGGAGGAGGCACGGCACGGATAATATACACCGTGTCTATCGTGCCGTGACTTATTTGTGTCGTGTCCAATCGGATGCGTGACCTACCGTGTCGTATCTACGTGTCTTAACCGTGCTAAACGTGCCCGCTCGTTTCGAGCATAAAAATTTTAAATATTCCAAAAAACATAAAAAAAAATTAAAAAATTAAAATTTACCCCAAAAAATCATTAAATTATTTTTTTCAAAATTTAAAATACATAAAAAATATTAAAAAGTGTCAATATACTATGAAAATTGTCTTAATTAATAAACATAATGTTTTATAAATTATCCTTCCTCTTTTTTTGGGCTTTGGGACCGGTTGTGTTTGAAATATAGGCGGAATTATTACATGTGTCACACCCGTAACCTATCCGTGTCTACCCATGTCCTATCATTTCCTACCTGTGCCACCTATGTTATTTATGTCATGTCTGTCGTGTCTCGTTCCGTTACCGTGCCGTGTCTGACAACCGTTTCGTGTCGTGCCGTTTTTTCGTGTCGTTTCGTGCCGTTTCTAGAACACTATGCGTACCGTTCCGTGCCATTCCAAAATCTTCAAAACTCAGACACGGCACGGTTAATGACCCGTGCCGTATCCGTGCCCGTGCCTTACTCGTGCCGTTACCACCCGTACCCGTGCTGTTCCGTGCTGGAATTGGCCAGAGCGTGCCGTTTTTTAGAACCCTACAGTCACCCATCCGGCCATCACATCAACCAAAACTGCGGCAGCAAGCCAGCAAGTTGCCGCTCTGAATGACAGGTGGGCCCCGCAAAACAGTTCACTCCCATTACCCGAATCTGCACCGTCGAGATGAAAATGGGCCGTCCAGATTCTACGGCAGCAGATTGGGACATAATGTTAGTACTTAGTACCACAGTTCACACAGTCAGTCAGTCACGCATCACATCAACCAAACCAAACCAAAACTCGAAAATCCGAAGACACTAAAAAAAAAACGCAGAACAAATGGCGAGCAAGCGGCCGGCGGCAGATCCACCGACCTCGCCGCACTCGGGGTCCTTCTCCGACGACGAGGACTCCCCGAACCATCCCACGGCGTCCTCCCCGAAGCGCCTCTCCGACGAGGACGACGACTTCCGGTCGATGTCCACCGACGACTCCCGGGGCCAGCCCGACGACGACTCCGAGACCGATCTCTCGGCGCAGTCCGACCCTTCCCACTCCCCGCCTCGTCCGCCGCAGCGCCCGGCCCGGGGCGTGGACCCGTCCATCAAGCCTCTCAAGTCGCTCCCCATGGACGCCATCGCGCCCCCCTCGCAGCCGCGATCCAAGCGCCCGAAGTCCGCGGCGAGTCCCCCTGTAGGAAAGAGCGGCGGCAAGAAGCGCCTCTGGTCACCTGAGGACGAGTTGACGGTCGTCCGAGGGCTCCTGAGCTACCGCGCCAAGAACGGGGGACTCCCGGCCTCGGCTCAGGAGATGGAGACCTTCCATCGCCTCATCCGAGGTTCTTTAACTATCAAGGTATAAAAGTTACTCTCAGAAATCAGAATTTTAGCTTGTAAATTGTTTACCTTCTGATCTGGACTTTGCTTTGATGTTGCAGGTTTCAACCATTCAGCTGTCGGACAAGGTACGGGGTCTGAAGAGAAAATTCACCCAGGCCGTGTTGCAAGGGAAAGAAGTAGCCAGCGCGTCGTCACCAGATTCACATCACAAAGCCCTCTTCGATCTGTCGAAGTCTGTCTGGGGCTCCAGCTCCAACTCCAACTCCAACAAGAGCTCCGCAAAGAACAACGCAATTGAAGCCTTTGACTTCGGTGGTACCGATATGGATGTCACTGAAGTACAGAACGGGCATGCCGACGGCCGAAACGGGAACAAGAACAAAGGCAAAGGCAGCTATCCTTTTCTCGCGGAGGTGGTTGAGAAGATTGCGAGTGAGGACCCAAATGGGGCATTGCTTAGAAGGGCTTTCTTAGGGATCGACAAGTCCAAGGCGGTTGTGATGGAGAAGAAGATCAAGAAATTCCGTACCGAGGAGATCGAGCAGGGTTTGAAGAGGATCGACCTCGTCAAGGAGACGGTGAAGCTTTTCCTTGACGGTCTGAGGAAGTCCGAATGAACTGGTGACTTGTTCATATGCAGAAAAGGAGTTTTTTAAGCTGACTTAATTTATCTGTACTGGTTTTTAGGAGCCCAGAGTTTCAGTTTTCCGTTTGTGTAGCGAGCAGTTGACTGCCCTTGTGTAGCTTTTTTTGTGTATTATTCTTCCTTTTGTTGTAACTTCTGATCTAACTATTTACCAGTTAGTTTCCTGGTGCCAAGTACCAGCATCTGGTTGTTCTTGTCTTACCTTATTTTTTCATTTTCTGTAGAAGCTCCAAATAGAATTGAACCCTAAACGAGCACCCATTGATTCATGCAGCAGCTCGGGAGGTCGGCCATGTACCATGCTTTGAGATTCCTTTCTGGACTATTCATTTTGAAGGTGCATTTGTCTTGGTTCTGATAAGATTAGTGAAGTTTGGCTGCTTGGAATATATTAAAAGAAATTACAATTAAGATCCTTGCAATTACTGTATAAATTCAGATAAGGTATGAACTGAAATCGTAACGGGACATTGGTGAAATGAGATCTGATAGGCAGTGACATTATGTAGATTGTAGGAGAATAACTTCTGATGCACTTGTCAATTCACCTTGCACAAGTCTCTAATTTTCAGCTAAGTTTGAATAAACGATCTACACGGATTGTGCCAGTATTGTCAATACATCAGTTAAACAGTCCTTTACAAAATTCCATCTTCACCAACGTACTTGACTGATTTACATGTCTGCAACTCTAAAAACTCCTGGAAAAGAGTCCTATTCCAAGAGCAGAATTTTGAATTCCTAAAAGAAGACTAATTAAGAATTTAAGATTCTCTAAGCATACTGCAATGCAGAATGATTGCTCAAAATTTCCATGTTAAGTACATAAAAAAATTACAAAAATTATATATGGTTATTATATAATTGTATTTTTATTTTATTTTTTTATTGATCTAATTGGTGTTTCCTATAGAGCCTTGTTGAAGGCTGACCAACCCAAAATATGTCCCCTTAGTCCCTTTGGACATGAGTGAGGCATGTGTGCCCTTCTCAACTACCATCCCTTTTTCAAGCACAGCAATGAGATCACAGTTCTGTATTGTACTCAACCTGTGTGCAACCACAATGCTAGTTCTCCCCACCATGACCCTCTCCAGTGCCTCCTGCACAACCTTCTCGGATTGACTGTCGAGCGCACTTGTGGCTTCATCTAGCAGAAGGATTGCGGGGTTCTTCAGGATTGCTCTGGCAATAGCAATGCGCTGCTTCTGCCCACCTGACAGCTGTATGCCGCGGTCCCCGCACCAGGTATCGTATCCATCTTTTAGGTTGCTGATGAAATCATGCGCATTGGCTGCCCTTGCTGCATTTTCAATCTCGGTCTCAGTGATCTCTCCCTCTGTGCCGAAGATGATGTTCTCTCTGATTGTGCCGGCGAATAGAGTAGGTTCTTGACTGACAAGTCCAATGTGTCTCCTTAAAGACCGCAAATGGTATGTCTTTATGTCCGTCCCATCAATTTTAACCGATCCCTTTAATGGGTCATAGAATCGCTCGACTAGGCCAATGATTGTTGACTTGCCCGATCCACTCTGCCCCACGAGAGCTGTTGATTTTCCGGCCTGGATGCTCAGCGAAAACCCTTTGAATATGATCACATTTGGTCTTGAAGGATATGCAAAATCAACTGCCTTGAGTTCAATGTTGCCCTTAAGCTTCTCCGGCCGATGGCCTTCTGGGTTGTCGGGATCTATGAGTGTATCCCGGTCAAGAATTGCAAAGACTGAACCAACGGAATCAGCACCCTTCGCTAAATCAGTTGTCATTGCACCGGCGTCAGCAATGACACGGCCTGTACTTACCAATATCATGAAGGTTTGGAATAGGGCTTTTGCTGAGATTTCATGCTTGGCAACTAGCTTGCCACCGTACCAGAAGTCGAGTGCCCATGTTAAAGTCATAAGACTCATAGATGATCCGAGCCCAAGTCCTGCATACCAAGATTGTCGGATGCTCTCTCGGCGTGGTCCGTCTTGTGCTCTATCGAATAGGCCGAGTATCCGATTTTGAGAGGAGAAGGCGGTGACTGTTCGGAGGTTAGAAACTGCCTCAGCAGCCAATTTACTGCTTTCACCTTGTGCTTTGATCGATTTGGCAGACATGCTTTTCAAAAGGACACGCCGAGCATAGAAGCACACTATAATTAGAGGCTGGACTGCGATCATGACTAGAGCCAACTTCCATGCAATGATCAGCCCCATTGTGCATGCGATTGTGACGGCTGATATTGTCTGGATGACCAAGGCCATTCGGTCCCCGACCAATGATCTCACCTAGATAAATGCACATGGACATGCCATTCATAACCATCATAAGAAGGATGCAATTGGTTCACTAAGGTCCTTAGTAATTTGTATGATTGATATTTAAGACCTGAACCAGTGTGCTGGTAATTGTACTATAACAGTTCTCAGAAAAAAAAAAAAAAATTGGAAATAGACTGATTTATGATCAGACCACTTGGTGGGGGGATTGGGGCCTGTCAAGAAATATTGACTACTAAAGCAAATATTTGTGGTAATGCAAGGGCTTGAAATGAAAACAAAATTTGATCCATGTTATATACAACATCCAAAAACTATAGTAGCAATCTAGAGTAAAACTATTGTGAAAACGTTTGTATTTCGCTCCGAAATGCTGGAGCGAAATGCTAACAGTCCAAATTATATATTGCCATGCCTGAAATTTCGATTTATGGTTCCATTAAATTCATCATATCAAGATATAATTTCAGGCATGGCAAGATATAATTTGAACCGTTAGCATTTCGGAGCGAAATGCAAACGTTTTCATATTAGTCTAGCTCAGCAATCTAAATGGCAAATTTCAAATCTATATATTCTGGTCTTTCTGTGGACATCATCAGCTGAGTAATTATACTAACAACATCAGAGAGTGATAACATACCACATTGGCATCTTTGGCTAGGCGGGAGCAAATGGCGCCAGTGGAATTCTCGTCTTGGTCGAACCACCCGATCTCAAATGTCAAGATCTTAGCGAGCATTCTCTCTCGGATCCTCTTTGTCAGGTATTCCCCCATCGCTCCAAAATTATAGTGCTGACCAATATTGATCACGAAGGACAGGATCGTTAGCCCGACAAAGATCAGAGCGTACTTGCGCGTCTCTGCCTTGATCTCATTGTGGTCTGTCAGAAAATACACCGACACCATGCTTCCCATTGCATATGCATACACGGGCTGTATTCCTCCAAACACAACTGCGCTTAACCCTCCGAGAACAGCTTGTTTCCATTCAGGGGCATTAAGCATCAGCAACCGTTTAAAGGATGGAACCGGCACAGGAGGTTTTTCTATTTCCTCTTCATCATCCTCTCCATTCCCAAAAGACCTTGCTGAACTCGACCGGCTGGTGGTGCTTGAGAATTTCCTGCCTGTGCTGTGGCTATGAGCCAGCTGCGATAACTGTCCTGTAATCCCTTGTGCCATTGTTTGCTCGTCATTCGCATCCCTTGTTTGTTGAAGGCGAACAAGTGCTGAATACAGCCCATCTTCATTGGAGATGAGCTCGTCATGTGACCCGAGCTCTTTAACCTCACCAGTCTGCATGACAGCAATCAGGTCGGCATTCCTTATTGTGGATAATCGATGAGCCACCACTATAGTGGTCCGCCCGACAGAGGCGAGATCAAGAGCCTCTTGTACAACTCGTTCGGATTCGGTATCCAGTGCGCTTGTTGCCTCGTCGAGCAGGAGGATCTTCGGTGATTTTAGTATAGCTCTGGCAATTGCAATCCTTTGCTTTTGTCCTCCTGACATCTGAACTCCCCTTTCACCTACCTGAAAAGATAACATGCATAAATTAGTTCTTTCTTTTTTTCAGCATATTATTGCTCTCACTTACTAGTTAAGTTATTAATAAGATAACAGATAACTAACTATGACAACATTTTGATATTAATCCTGACTATATATAAAAGCATATCGGTAAAAATGATATGAAAGGGCTATCTTCCGCAAATAAGAAACATGAACCTTTGATCATTTTCTTGGATAGATCAGAACCGTTGATTTACGTTAATGTCTCAGCCCATTAAAATTTAAGGCCCATATCAATTTCCTTAATATAAGGCCCATTACATATTATCTTAAAAATTTATCATAAGAAATAATAATTTAAGCCCAAAGCAACGCGTGGCTGTTTACTGGTTTAACCAATAAGCAAATGATTTTTTTGCTGCATATAAAGCACCCAACATTCCCTGAAGTCATAAATTTTGGCCCAGCAGCATGTCTTAAAAAAATAAAAATTTCTATTGCTACAGAATTATTATATATAATCAACACGTGGCAGCATCTGTAGAAGAAAAAGTATGCAGATATCTTCCAAGATTTAGATATCATCACATCAAAGAGGGCAGCACTGTTGGCGGTACAGTTTGGATTTCCAAAATAGGAGACACCTACAAACATCTCCTTTTTTAAAAGGAAAAGTTCCTTTTTTTGAAGTAGAAAGAAAAAAGTCTCTCAATTGTGGGACTTTTAGAAAAGCAGTTGACACAATTAAAGATTGGTTGAAGCTTTCTTTCTTTTCTTTTTTGTTTTTTCTACCTCCAGTTAAATCAATGTATGGATTTACTTAAACAAAACAGTAAATTAGTGCAAAAATTATATGAAATCCCTTCAATTGTATATCATCACTGTTTATGTAGAAACTGTAATTCTGTGAAGCCAAAATTGAAGCACCAACCTGAGTATCATATCCATTAGGCAACTGAGAGATGAAGTTGTGCGCATTCGAGGCTTTCGCCGCCGCAACGACCTCCTCCATGGTTGCATCCTCCTTTCCAAACAATATATTCTCCTTAATAGTTGTTGCAAAGAGTGCTGGTTCCTGGCTTACCAGGCCAATTTGTGATCTGAGCCACTTCAGTCTCAGCTTCTTTATGTTCACTCCATCGACGAGTACCTCGCCACCAGAGGGGTCATAGAATCTCTCAAGCAGGGCAATCACGGTCGATTTTCCCGACCCGCTACTTCCAACAAGTGCCACTGTTCTACCGGCAGGCACTCTCAAGTTGAAATTTACAAATACGGGGTTCTCCAACCTTGATGGGTACGCAAACTCGACGCCTTTGAATTCGACCTCACCTGATACATTTTGTAATTCCTCTCCTTCGGTGCTCTCTGAATCGATCTTTGGTACTCTTTGGATGACCTCTAGGATCCGCACACCGGCAGACCCTGCCTCTGCAAAGTACTTGACATTTGACAGACCCGATCCAAGTGACCTATAAACATAGAGAATTAATGAGAGTTTTCGAGACTGCAATAAGCATGACTGCGAACAATCCTGAATTTATCCATATATTTGTTTATTAAATGTAAAAAAAAAAGATTAAGTAATTGATAATTACAGGCCACCAACGATAGCTGCTGCTGCAACTGCAAAGACGGTGCCACCTTTGGCACCATGGTACATCACGAGACGGCTTCCATACCAGACTTCGAATGCATAGATTGTAAAGGTGATCCCGTTGCTTCCAATCGCAAGGCCTTTAGCCAAGCCTTGCTTAAGGCCGAGTTTTACAGAATACTCAAGAGCCTTTGAGAATTTCGTCATAGTTTGCTCCTCAGCAGCGAAGGAATAGACAGTGCGTACGGAAGATATCGCTTGCTCGACGATTACTCCGGCTTTGCCATACTCCTGCTTGATCTTCTGTGAAACTCCCATAAGCATTCTACCGTACATGAGTCCCGGGATGATTAGTAGCAATAGAGTAGGAAAGGCCACAAGTGTCAGCTGCCAGAGCAGAATAAATCCGACTGTATAGCTTCCGATGAACATAGACGCGTTCATTATGAAGTTCGGCACCTGCACGTGGATTAAACATGTATACTCATCTTTACTAGTTTCTGAATTTCGTTATCGACATGTGCCGATACTTAAAATTATACCGGCTGAGCCGGGCTAACCTTTTCACTTAGAACATCTTGTATGACAAGGCTATCACTGGAAACACTGGTAATGACCTCGTTGGTGGACCCCACTTGTAAGTCGAAATACTCGACGTCTTGTCTTAGCACTGCCTTCAGGTACTTGGCTCGCATCGTCGACGCTTGCCTCTCTGCTGTCCTTGCCCAGCAGTATCCCTCTGCACATCACATTACTAATCAGCACCATCAACACATTTTTTTTTTTTTTTGAGGAATACCTAGGGTCCATAGAATATTTGTCCATAGTGTTCATAAGTTACAAAATCAAATGTATCTATTACATAATCGGATGTATTTGTTACATTTTGAGTGTGTCTATATATAAACATATGGACACATTTTCGATGGACGCCAGATGTCTCTGTTTTTTTTTTGCTTGGTCAGCCTTATGTGGAACGTGCACATTATCTTGCAATATTTTTTGTTTCTTTTAAAATTTTACTAATTTGGTAGTTACCAACCACTTCAAAAAACAAAACAAAAAATATATAATTGAGTGAGCAGCTAGTTGCAAGTAGCAGAATATTACCCAAGAAAGCCATGACCAATGATCCAATCGCCAAGAAAACAAGGTCCCTGGTTATCTGTGGAAAAAAAAAAAAAACAAATTAAGAACTAGAATCATTACTAAAGTGGAAAAATATCTATACTATTATAAAAAGCATGTAAAAATTGGACTCATCCATTTGGACACGGTTTTCATCAAATGGAGAAAAATTTTCCCTCTCAGTACTTAAATAGCCACTGCTTTAAATTACACTCTCACGAATTGAACCGATAAAGATTCAATTTATGCTTACGTAAAAGTCTATACACATAAAAACGAGCATGAATTTATTCTTCATATATTGAAAAAAACAATTTATTATTATATCGTTAGCTTGAATAAAAATTGAAATTCCCCACCGCGATGCGCGGATACGCTTCTAGCTATGCTGCTCAGATACGGCAAATACCCACCGTATCGCGTATCGGGTGCGTGTCCGACACGGATACGCGTGCGATTCGTGTGCGATTCGCACCCGATACGCCAGCTGGCGTATCAGAGTATTTTGGCTGGTTTGACTGATGTATTCGGTCAAGGATACTTGCTAGATACGTCTGACAGGCTATCGGATACGTCCAGTAGACACGTTTCAGTGGTTTTTTCGCTCAATTTGAGGCTGTCAGGGCGTGTCGGATGGGAAATAAGGAGCTTGAGATGCCACAGGTTCAACCAAAATTCAAAACGGGACAGCGGGAATCGATCTCGCGTGTGAAGAGCTGCTCCAAATTTGGATTTGCCACTGCGCCAAGACTTCCTTTGTTACATATGAAAGTTCCTTTTATATATATAAGGATTTAATAGGTCTTTTGTTCCAAATTTTTTTATTGATTTTTGTTTTATATATTTATTTTTTTGTAATATTTGTTTATTTAAATATTTATATATATTTATTTAATTATATATTGGAACTCCCGTATCCGCGTTTTTTCAAAATTGCCGTATCGCCGCACCCGCACCGTATCGGATACGATACCCGCACCCGCACCCGTGCAACATAGGCTTCTAGTATATACAAAAGCTTCTAAAAAAATCACAAGGGGACCAAAAGAAGACCCAGCTGATCAATTCTTCTTTGTGACGACTCATAATTAACTCATTCATGTGGCATCATTGTTGCGTTGACATATATATGCACATGCATGCCAAATGATCTCTTTTGGGGTTGTAATGCAATATACTTGTATAAAGTCCAAGACCAAACTCATAATGACACACGTACGTACACACAGCAGATTCCATATCCTCTGTGGTGCTGCACAGTGTAGCGCAGAACTCAGGCTGTTAGATCATCTCGAGTGTGTGCCAGCACAAATCCCGAGATGATTTAATTGCGGTCCGCGTTCTGCGCTACACTTTGCAGCGCTACAGAGGATGGGCACTCAAGCAAATTCCATATCCTCTATTGCGCTGCACAGTGTAACGCAGAACGTAGGTCGTTAGATCATCTCAAGTATGTGCCAGCACGAATTCCGAGATGATCTAATTGCGGCCCGCGTTCTGCGCTACACTTTGCAGCGCTACAGAGGATGAGCACTCAAGCAAATTCCATATCCTCTGTAGCGCTGCACAGTGTAGCGCAGAACATGGGCCGTTAGATCATCAGGAGACCACATTATTGGAAAACATTTGCAGAGGCGCACTAAATTGATTAATTTGGCATGGATTATGATTCACACAGGAACTACCGACATACATGGAAAGGTAAAGAACTAAAGAAGGGAACAGAATGAGGAAGCATGCATGCCATATTCTGAAAATTGTTAGGATTCTGAAAGAATTGTACAAGTAATGATGCATGTTGTTCATGTTTCTGTTTGAGCACTGTTGCAAAAACTTCACAAGAAAATTAATTAGGAAAAAAAACAATACATGAAACATCATTTAAGTATTTGCATAAATTTACATGTAAATTAGCAATTTTAATTCCGATGCCATTCTTTGAATTTTGAAAAGAAAGATAACTAATGAAGAACAAGAAAAGCAAGAAACTTTCATCACTATATATATATATTTCTTTCCAATGTATAAGAAAGAGAACTCTTGAAGAACAAGAACAAGAACAACAAAAATTCTATCACAATTTCTTTCATGCAAAAGAAAGAAAACCAATGAAGAACAAGAAAAAGAACAACATACAAAAATTCTATCATAATTTCTTTCAATGTAAAAGAAAGAAAACTAGTGAAGAACAAGAACAAGAAAGAAAATTCTATCACAATTTCTTGAATGAAACAACAAAGCATGCAATTATAATTAATGTCTTATACAATTACCAGGTTGATTTTAGAAGTGAACTCCATGATAACGTCGGGGCCGCTGCCGAGATCGTTGAAGAAGGTGCTCGTGAGGAGGAGCATGATGGGAGTGGAGAGGCCGTCACCCACGGCCCCGACGAAGCCGGACACCATGAGCGCAACGTCAATGTTGTCTGCATGCATGAAGATCGAGAAGAACGGGGACTTGGTGCAACGCAGCCGGCGGCGGTCTTTCTTCCCCGCCGCCATCTCCGGCCTGCTGATCTTGTCCATCTTTTATTGTTTTTTTTTTTTTTCTTTCCTCCCCCCCTTTAATTAATTATCTTCTCTATGAAGGGGAAAAGAAAACTAAAGAATTTAGAGGAGAGCCTTGAGAGACCTTTGTATTTGTTTAGTTGAGTCGCTTGTTTATAAAGCGTCTCGTTTGTAACTTGGAGCAGGAAAGGAAAAGGGGAAGAACAGAGCTAGAGAGGATAATAATAATAATATACATGGCCCATTGTTATGCACGCAGCGAATGGAGAATGGCTGTGTAACTAGTTATACAAGCTGCCTCTATATATAAGGGTTTTGGTTTAGGAAAATATACAGAGTCCACCCTGTAAAGTAGGTCATCTATCCATCTTTTTCACAGTCTGACATACTTACGTAGCTTGTCACAATTGTATAAATATTCACTGGGAACTTTATTGTATCTGTTCACTGGATAATGATATTTATTAATCGAAAAGATATTAATGTTCACTGAAAAATGATAATTAAAAAAGTAGACGTTGGTTATTACTTTTTTGTTTATTGAATTGAGAAAAATAATTAGAGAGAATTAAAATGGGGAATGGGTATATAATATAGCTAGGTTCCTACTGTTCTCAATTTTCCTCCATTCGTACAGATAAAATAATTAAAAAGATGTCATTATATATGGTTTATCTCGTTGTAAAGCTATGAAATTAAACAATGCTTCTGCGTTTTGCAAATTAGAGCACAGACGCTAAATGGAATAAATTCTGTTAATATTTAAAACGTTTCTGAAAGTAGATGTTTTGCTTAAGATATAGAAGGAATATAAGCAATGGTCATGCTTCTTCTTTCTTTTATTTTTCTTATCAAGAAACTTTATTTGCTGGTGTGTGGGTAGGTTTTATGGAAGATTTCTTATATGCCCTAGTCCAAACATTATTTTTCTTAATCTGTCCCAAATTATCAAACTTTTTCAATACAGTTAGTTAATATTTTACCTATTCAACACCAAGTTTGACCATAAAATCATTATTAAGTATTAACTAATTAATGAACTTTCTTTATAAAAATAAGTTATTAATTTTTTTATTAAGAATGGAAAGATGGCTACTAATTCTTAGGAAAATGCTACGTTGATCCCGTCGGAACTCCTGTCATCAGTACAGAGATTTTTATTATAATTATTTTTTCGGTATTGGTATGCAACGAAACTCAGTTATTGTACATGCAAGCTTAGTTTTTATCAATAAAACTCAGTTATCATGCATGCAAACTCAATTGTTTGACCATAAAATCATTATTAATTAATGAACTTTCTTTATAAAAATAACTTATTAATTTTTTTATTAAGAATGGAAAGATGGTTATTAATTCTTAGGAAAATGCTACGTTGATCCCGTTGGAACTCCCGTCATCAGTACAGAGATTTTTTTTATTATTTTTTCGGCATTGGTATGCAACGAAACTCAGTTATTGTGCATGCAAGCTTAATTTTTATCAATGAAACTCAGTCATCATGCATGCAAACTCAGTTGTTAATTATGTTATATAATAAACTCAGTTATGTACAATATTGAAATTCACTTATATATAGTGCACGTAAACTTAGTTGTTATATATACACACTAGTTATTTCATAACCGAGTCGCGGTTTAATATCCGGTTTAACAAATTACAACTGTTTCGTGGCTCCTTCATCCGGTTCACCGCCTAGTTAACTAGAGGTTCCCAAAAAATAAAAAAAAAAATAAAAAAAATCCCGTATCAATGGATTAATTTCCGACAGTATCGATATATCACCTCCTAATTCTTAAATTGTGTGGGCTTTTTCCCAAAAAATGAAGAAGAACAAACAGGAAATTGTGACTTTTAACTCCTGTATATGACTTTATACATATGTTTTATTATGTCACTAGTCTATATGCCTAGTTAACTTTTGATTTTACAGGATAAGGAAAATGAAACAGCAGAGTATCTATCAATATCTATCATCTCACAACTCACATGCATGCAAGTTACAGGAATCCCAGAACATATATATTATATATACAAAGAAAGAAATATTCTTATTCCAGTATCTTCAATTTAGAAAGATCAAAGAGCTCCTTATACAAAATTGAGGCAGTCATATTTAGAGCATATATATGTGTGTATGTGTGTGTACATGGAGGTTCCTGTAGCGTGGAACGGGAGAGTATCTATCATGTCCCTTTTGCACATATTATCTATGTAAATTAATCTCTCTAGTGTAACATGCATTAATATATAAGGATTTACTTTGACGCCAGAAATTTTTTTTTTTAAAAAAAAAGAAAAATTATATTATACAACCCCCAAAAAAAAAACTAGTTTTATTAATTTTACAGATTGATTAGAGCGCAAAAATTGAACTGCTGCATATTCAATAATTATTAATGGTTTTAACTTTCAAATTTTTAATAAATTATCAGGCGTTACTTGATTAATATACTTTTTGAATCATTAATAATTAATCTCTCATTGACTCATTCTAATTAAAAATATTCAAAGGTCTTAAGCCGATTTACTGCCTAGCTCTATTCAAGTGCAATTTTTTCTAGCCATCATTTAGTTTTCCTTTTCTACAATTTAATTAATGGTTTAACTTTCTTTCTATTTTTCGAATTTTGAGTCATTTCCTTACATTGTTAGATCCGGTGTCAATCTCTTCTTCATTCTTTATTATCTTGCTTTGCATGCTGGAAAAAAAAAAAAAAAAGGCTACTTGAAGTTACAATATCAAAGCAATTATGTGTAAGTAAATTATTGTAAATGAGAAATATGAGTATGGTTACAAAGTACAGAGCATGTTTATATACACTTCGCATCCGTATCGATCTCCAATTTTAAAGCTCAAACGACCAATCCGAATTGTTTAACATGTTCTTTATACTAAAATCTCATAAGAGACTAATTTTTTCTATCTTTTGAAATTTTTTGTCTATTTCTATGGAGTAGAAAATTTATTGATCTAAAGAATTTTAAATAATTGTCCAAAAGTAAGAATTTTCAACTCTCCTTCAAAATAGAAAAAATTATAAAAAATTAAAATATTGGTCTCTAATGAGATTTTATTATGGAGATCATGTTGAAAGGTACGGGTCAATCGTTTGAACTTTGAAAATTGGGATATGGATGCGAAGTACAAACACTTTTGTACTTTGTGATTAACCGTATCAAAACTCCGAGCAATAACAATATTTTGTATTTGCAAATATTTGCTTTTAATTTTTTCAGCTATATCAATTCTTATTACAAGATTTAGAAATTATATATGTATTTTGTAGGTTTGTAATTATTTTGTGGACAATGTTATAGAGATAACAAATGTGATACCAAAATGTTGACTGTATTAGTATTCAAATTAAATAAGTAGACTATTTATATTAGAGGGATCCATTGACAATGCTTATAATGACAATTTTGATAATAGAGATTTTAAAAAATTTATAATAATTCATAAAAAATCTTAAAAATAAAAAAACTTTTATGAATATATTCTTTAACTTATAGATTAATAGTGTCTTAAGTTTCAATCAATTTGAACATCGTTTGATGGCTTATCAAAATTTTATACATTTTTTAACGGTTGAAATTTAACGAGCTTTAAAGAGCTATGAAACGTCACTTAAATTGAATATAATTTGAAAAATAATCAATCTATAAGTTAAATAATATCTCTATAAACTTTTTTCTATTATTTAGAATTTTCAACTATTTTACAAATTTTTCAAAATCCCCATTGTCAAGATTGTCAAGGTAAGCATTGTCAATGGATCCCTCCTCTTTAAATTAATGATTTAAATATGCTACTTATCTTATACATACAGTATATAACTTGAATATGTTACTCATTTAACATAAAAACTAACATAGTCTTTTTTTCGAAATCTTTGCAGCATGCGTAGGTGGGTATCGAACTCTCGACCTTTGGGTAAACAACAGTCTTAGGGCTTCTCTCCTAGCCAACTGAGCTACCACACCATTTCCCATAACATAGTCGGTATCAATTTTGATAGATTCTTTTATGTATCTTGGTATTAGTTCCCTTTTTTTTTTTGATAATGAGATTGGTTCCTTAAATAGTTGGGAAAAAAAAAAAGAATGTATATATCCAAAACCATAAGCTTATCTGTCTCGGACATTAAATACTTATCAAAGAACGGAACTTGTGCAGTACGTACAGTGCTGTACATATATAAGCACCGTATGACATGACACTGTATATATGAAATTGAATGATTAATCAATGAGTATAATTGGTAGGGCAAAATATAAAGAGTAATACCTAGCGTCCATAGAAAATATGTCTATAGCGTCTATAGATTACAAAATCAGATATATTTATTACATTCTAAGTATGTCTATGAACGTATGGATTGATTTTCAATGGACGCAGGATGTTTCTCATATATAAAATAGGAAAGAGGGAGGGAACAAATGGGAAAGCAATGGACAGAAGCAAATGTCCTCCTCCTCCTTCCTTCAAATAAGGCACGGATTCTAATATAGCAAATAAATATCACAATTCCGGGGCTCGGAAAAGCGCGGAATATTTGGGAAAGCTGAGTGTTTTCCTCACAGCCTCTATGGCACATTTCAGTAGCAATTTCTGTAGAGATCTATTGATTTATTTTTTAGCATGTTCGATAATTTATACTAACAATTTCTAACATGATTTATTCCTCTGACATACTAAGTATTTCAAAGGAAAATATTAATTAAATCATATTAGATTATTTTTTTTTCTTATCAATGATAAGCTCTTTGTAGGTTTTCAGTAAATGCAACTGGAATCATGTTCTTATAAAAAATCTTTTCAGTATAATCAGCGACCACCGAACATGCCATATCGTTTTCTTTTACTCATGGCCTCATGCAATAGATTGCACATGAAAATCCGCCTCAGGGGATCTCAATTTGGGAGCTATATAGGAGGAAGAAAAATGTAATCATAATAATCATAATAATAATAATAAGATGGTGTGTGTGTGAGTGTTTGGTGTGCAGGTTTTATGTGGTGGATGGTACTATTTGGGTTGACTTTGAAAACAGATTTGGAACGTCAGGAATGACGTATGGTGTTCTTCCTCGAGACATGAGACCATCCAACTCAACTCAACTCATTTTTTTTATTAATTTTCACCCTCTCTCAATTCTCAAACCCTGTTATTTTTTTCAACACTTCACAAAGTACAAAGTACAAACCAATGATATATATGTATGTATTTGTAAAAAAAAAAAAAAAATACGTGTTGAAGGAATATTATTAGAGAGTATAGAAGGAAAAAAAAAAAAGATACGTGCTTTGAAGGAGGAATGTTATTAGAGCCGATAATTTTAATATTAATTAAATAAAAAATCATAATTAAATAATAAGGTTCTTGGGATCCGTATTTCTAGATTTAGGCTGGAAGGAATTTGAAATTCCGGCGTCAAATACGGTCTCTCAAGAAGTTACAAGATTTAAAAAAAAAAAAAAAAAAAGTAACTTTTTGGGGGCAAAAAGTTTGGATCGGAATTTATTTTGTTACCCGAAGTCTCCAAATTATATTCATTCCCAAGTTTGTATAAAAAATTATTTAAACCTGCCACCTACACTTTGGGCAGAATTTCAAATTCTTTCCAGCCTAAACCAGAAAATACGGTCCCAAGAACCTTGTTATTTAATTATGATTTTTTATTTAATTAATATTAAAATTATCGGTTATTAGAGAGTATAGAAAATTATGATTTTTATTTAATTAATATTAAAATTATCGGTTATTAGAGAGTATAGAAGAGAGAGAAAAAAAAATCAATTCGTTAATTCTTATGTAGTTGATAAGTTGATTATTTGTCATTGCTTTCATCCTTCAAAAAAATTTCTCACAAAAATAATTATATATCGTAACTGATCAATGGAATAACATTTTTTTTTTTGTAATATTGTGCAGCTATCAGATCCCTCCTGAGTCCTGAGAGAGTATCTGATTTAAAACGGCATCTGTAAGTAGTCGTTATCACTTCTGATAGAATGCAAAAACAAAACTTTTTAGTTCTGTTCTTTATTTATTTTTTTACTGTGCAACTATTATTTTACATATTTTATATAGATAAATAAAAAAATATATTACAATAATTTAATTATTGCATATCTGCTAATAGTTGGCCGGATCATGATTGGTAACGATCTATATCAAAATTAAAATAGAGTATTATGTTAAAACAATAAAAGATTCTAACATGTAAAGATTATAAGTTGTTGAAAAAATATATATTACATCAGAATATATCATCTACTAGATATATGTGTCTCTTTTATTTTTTCCATTTTCATATGTGCTCCAAATTAAAATTTTAAAAGATTTTCAGTTTGTATGTGTTTTCCAAATTTTCTTAATTTCAGCTTTTAATGTGCTGAAAATTTTAAAAATTGAATTTTTTTTTTCTAATCTATAGATGTTTGATTATTCATTTCTGGCTTATATATCCGCTCTTTTTTCTCCATTTAATTATTAAACTTTTATTGCATTATTCTGGAATTAAATATGAAACAACAGAGAATATAATTTATCAAAAAAGATAACAGAGAATATATATAAATAGACATATTAATTAATAATATATGAGGTTGATTTCTTAGCTAGGGTTGCACTTTTGCCGGTACCAAAATATATATAAATATAATTTTATAAATGTAATCAATGTATGATAGGAACCCGCGGGCTAACCAACCCAGGTAAGCACCCATTAATTATTCCCTTTTACTAATTGCAGTGACATCACAGCCTACGTTTATACATGGTTTTAATTAATTAGTTAGTTAATTATTGTATGTATGTATATATATTAATATATATAAGTTTACAATACGAATTTAGAAAGCAAGAGTTTACGTAATGCACTTGGATTTGATGAAATATATGTGCACATATATATATATGATATATATATCTGAGTGGCGTGGAACAGTTAAGTGTTTGACTTGTATAGGTGCCAATTATATATATAAGGATGCCAAATATATATATGTTTGACTTAAAACAGTAAGATTATATATTATTACATATAAGCAAAGTTTAAATTTATAAGACATATTTATTAATTATATATATGACTTAAAAAGTTTAACCACATGTATCCTTACTATCCTTACTAATAATAAAAGCATATTAGAAAAAATGATATGAAAGGGTTATCCTCACATCTGAACCGTTGATCATTTTCTTAGATAGATCAGAATCGTTGATGTACATTAATGTCCGTTGACGTTCTTAGCCCATTAAAATTAAGGCCCACATAAATTATATCAAATTAAGGCCCATTATCTATTATCTTAAAAGTTTAGTATAAGAAATAATAATTTCAGCCCAAAGCAAGGAGTGGGCTTTTTACTAGTATATATAAAAGCATATTGGAAAAAATGGTATGATAAGGGCTATCTTCCCCAAATAAGAAACCTGAGCCACTAATCATTTTCTTGGATAGATCGATACCGTTGATTTACGTTAATGCCTATTAACGTTAATGTCTCAGCCCATTAAAATTTAAGGCCTATATCAATTTCCTCAATATAATGCCCATTACATATTATCTTAAAACTTTATTATAAAAAATAATTAACAATTTCAGCACAAAGCAACGCCTGACGTTTTACTAGCATCTTTATATAATGCGATTAAGTATTGTTCGCATCCATTAATTGGGTGCCGAATGAGTATGCCTGCCTGCCTTGGTGCTCAATTTTATAAAAAGCACGTACGTGACAAAGACTGGTTTTCATATCATGAATTAATTAATTACGTGTATGCAAATATAATTACGAAAGAGATGGATGGATAGAGCATATATATATATATAGCCGACCTTTTTCCAAGGAAATGATTTGTTGAAGCATAACAAAATATATAAGGCCAATAATTAACCGCACATACATGAGTGATTTTATATATATTTTCTCTACAAAATTTAATATTTGTTGAGTAGTTCAACCGAACTATTTTTATTTTTATACTACTAATTCGTAAGGTGGATAAAAACCGGTCTTTGGTCTAGTGGTTAAGGGCAACGCTCTCTGTGTAGGAGGTCGCGAGTTTGAAGTATGGATGGATTTTTTTTTTTATATAAATATTTAAATTTGAGTAACTTGAGTGCTTGACCCTCATCTTTATCTCAAAAAAAAAAAAGTAAGAGGGATGATTACAATTTTATTTTTGGGTGAAAATTTTACATAGTACATATATATAGTTTTTTTTTTTCCTTGAAATGTGAAGTCTTATCAACAAAAATTGAACTAAAAAAATGAATTTTAAAGAATTATAAGCATGGAATTGATACTCTAGAAAGAGGGGTTAATTTCTAAGCTTTTTAGCTATGCCACATCATTATTCATCTCAACCATTGATTTTGTTTCTCTCTTTTTCATTTATCTTAATCAAATAACTCAATTTATTTTTTTTAAAGAGATAATATCATGATGTACCTAAAGAACAATTTAAGACTAAAAATATTTGCAACTATTTGTATTATTTTATATAAATTGAGATGTAGCCAAAAATATATTATATAGAAAATATATTAAGTCTAATATTTATCTAATAAAATATATTTATGAAAAATATATAATTTTTTTTAATATTTATTAATTCATGTAATACCATTTTTTCGGGGCTTCGCCCGATTTACAGCTCTAGTTGCTTTAATTAGTGGACTTGCAATTCCCCGTCATTAATTACGCACAAAAACATTGGAGGAGAACGTACGTATCAATGGTCTAACTTGATGCAGCCTCAATTCATTCAACAATTATAATTAGAAAAAAAAATGAAGGGAGTTGATAACTACACTACTTAAAAAATCTCCTTAACCGCACCCCAATACATTTTTAGTTAAAAATTCTTTTTCATATACAACAAAGCACTTTTACTGGTTGCAATTCACATCCTCAGTCGAACAAAACACTTATATATACAATAGAAAGATCAAAAATAAAAATAAAAATTCACTCAAAATTTATGAGAGTACGAGAAAGAAAAATAAAATATTACCAATTTAGTTTGGGAGATAGATAAGGGGTGTAGTTAAGGGGGCAAAGATAATTTCTCAAAAATGAAATCTCTATAATTCAAGCTTAATATTATATGAATATATATGAGCTCTTTGAATTTGAATTTTTTAGCAACAGAGAATTCTTCTTTTATTTTATGAAACTTTTGATCGATGGATATATCGTAAGCACACACGTTTCTGAATTATTCTATTGAGTGAAAATGAGTACCATTAAATCAATTCTATTGACCGTTGTATATATGCTTACAATAATGTACCTTTCTGGAATTCTTGTTAATCGGAATATTATATTGCCATTATCTATGAAATATTAGTGCATTACATAAAGGCAGCTAGCTAGCTCATATTTATTAAAAAAAAAATGATTTTGAGTTTTTTTCCTAACAACTCAGCAGCGTAGAAAAATTGCATGCACTAATTTCGTTTAGTTGATTAGGGGAAAAAAAAAATCAGGTTCTCCTAACATTGTTAATGAAAATAAATAATATGATTTTCTTGTTAGAGTAATAATCGGAAATTTCTGATAGCTCTGTACTACTAGTAATAGTAACGGCAGTACTAATTATTATTAAATTAAATTAAAACAAGATTTTGCCGTTGAAAGTTATGTAATTTTGGGAGGTAGTTGGGGGGCCTAATTAAGTCAGAATTAAAGGTCAAGAGTAGTCCAAGACAAATGGGGAAGCTAATTATTCTGAAGATATTGTTGGATAATATAGATGCAGATGCTAGACCCAATCACTTGATCTGGACGGTCCAGATCAAATTGGGAATTATGATCCAGTTGTGTCTGGCTCATGCATGGTAGAATTATGATCCAGTTGTATTAAAGCAGGCATACCCATAAGATTTATTTTCTTTTTAGGCATAGACAAAAAAAAAAATGCTTTTTTTCTGTCTATGCCTAAAAAGGAAAGAAATCTTAAGGGCATGCCTGCTTTAATACAAATTACAGCACTATGCCTACTTTTCAAATGCCGGAGTTCGAGCATGCATCCTAAACGTCGGACTTGTAATTTTTTGCGAAAATCATGCTCCGAACGCCAGAGTTCAAACTCTGGAGTTCGAACTCTGGAGTTTACACGTGTATTTCGAACTCTGGAGTTTATACGTGTATTTCGAACTCCAGAGTTCGAACTCCGGCGTTCGAACTCCAATGTTCATATCGGGTTCTCACTTGATTTTGTACAAGTCCAGATTATTTCTCCTACTGAACGCTGGCGTTTTCGTGACTGTTCGAACTCTGGCGTTTGAAAAGTAGGCATAGTCCTGTAATTTATATTAAAGCAGGCATACCTTTAAGATTTATTTTCTTTTTAGGCATAGACAAAAAAAAAATGCAGAATATTTAATCCCAGACTACAGTATAAATCATGTCAAGTGGTGATGTATTATTCTTACCTTCAAAGTATAAGTGCATTGCAATTTGGCTCAGTTATATATTCTTATCATTGTATTGCATGCATATATGCTCCAAAAAAGTAATATAATATAATGAGTAATACCTAGCGTCCATAGAATATTTGTCCATAGCGTCTGTAGGTTACAATTAAAATCAGATGTATCTGTTACAAAATCGGATGTATTTGTTACATTTTGGGTGTGTATCTGTGGACATATAAACACATTTTTTATGGATGCAAGATGTTTCTCTAATATAATCACTGAATACAGTATCTGTACTAGTAAAGAGCCCACGCATTGCTTTAGGCTGAAATTGTTATTTCTTATAATAAATTTTTAAGATAATATGTAATGGGCCTTATATTGAGGAAATTGATATGGGCCTCAAATTTTAATGGGCTGAGACATTAACGTCAACGGACATTAACGTAAATCAACGGTTCTGGTCTATCCAAGAAAATGATCAACGGCTCAGGTTTCTTATTTGGGGAAGATAACACTTTCATGTCATTTTTTATAATATGCTTTTATATATAGTAAGGATGGGTATGGAACTACGGATAAGGTTTAGAACTCAGATTGCTTTGTGATGAAATCTTATAGGCACCAGTGCAATTGTGCAAATGCTAAGTATGCAATCTAGAAAAGGAACAACCAACAAACACAAACTAATATTCATTCAATCAGCAGTCAATAGCAGGTCCAAGTGGATGGAGGAAAAGAAAGAAAGAAAGAAAGAAAGAAAGAAAGAAAGAAGGAAAGAACACCCGTGCAAGTGCAAGTGCATGGGGGCGTAATGCATGTATGTATGTGTGCGCTATCAATCTCAGATACTGACACCGGCCAACTAATTAAAACATGAAAAGACAGCTGATATATATAGCTAGAGGTGGCAAATCGGGTGTGCGGGTCGGGTCGGGTTCGGGTTCGGGTTCGGGTCGGGTCAAGTTCGGTGGGGTGGGGTGATGGGCAGGTCGGGTCATGTTCTTTTTCTAGATTTGACTTGGATTGCATGTTTTTTGATCTTGGGTTGGGTCGGATTCAAGTCGGATCGAGTTGGGTCGGGTCACTTTGACTTTCATTCTGCTATAAATTGGTTAAGCAACCTTTCATTTTGCATCGAGCGGTCTCTATCAATCATATCTCTTTAATTGTATCTAAAAGATATATTGCGACCATTCGATTATGAAAAATGAATTGCCCATATTTCATCCGATCCATAACAGAATTAGCCTTCATAAAATGCTGGGTTGAGTTGGTCGGGTTTCTCAGGTCTGGGTCGGGTTTTGCCACCTCTACGTGTAGCAAAGATAAAATTTGGTTGGAAGTCACTAAGACTAAGCAATCTTCTTCATACTTTATCATAAATCATAACCTTTGTTGTTACTAGCTAGATGATTGCTTTGTTGTTACTAGCTAGATGATTGCTTCGTTCAACTGGCATTCCTTTTCCCTTTCACAAGTGATAACTGATAAGTCATTCTGTCCCTCTTTTCTCTAACAAGTGAATGGATCCATTCATTCATCCTTTGCTTGCTGTTCCTTTTCACCATATCCCGTCCGTCTCTTTTTTTTTGCTTTCTTTCTGACAAACATTGAATAGTGGATAGGTGATGGGCTAAGTAGGAAAAGAATTGAATGGAGTAGCTTTCTGAGTACCGGTATGGTGGTACATGAATGAACCTTTAAAGAAAATTGACCATAGTGAAATACATGTATATGTGTATCCTGAATCATTCCTGATAAATGTATACTTCAGAGATATAAAGCAAAATAGCATTATTGAATGAATGGCCCGCAGTGATATAAAGCAAAATAGCATAAATCAGTAGTCAGGCCTCAGGACATTGAATTCACAATTTTACATTTATCAAAGAAAAAAAATATAGGCTAATTCTATTATGGATCGGATAAAATATGGACCGTTCATTTTTCATAATCGGATGATCACGATATGTCTCTTAGATACAATCAAAGCGATTGGTTTGATAAGAACCGCTCGATTCTAAATAAAAAGTTACTTGACTGATCCACAGCATAACAACTCAAAAATATATACACACTACAACTTTTTTTTTTGTATGCCTTCCTATTAACTAGGTGGAATCTTCTTTAGGGAGGTAACGGTCATGCAGTACATAGACTAATCAATGAACAAATAATTGTTTTGTTTTGCTAAACATTAATCATGCTGAGCTATATACAGAAAATAAAGAAAAAAAAAAGGCCTAAAAAGCATTAATGATGCACCCTCAACTTAAAGACAGATACAACAAAAGAAAACCGATATTTTGTCGTGAAAGAAAACATTAGTTTAGACATACATGCCAAGAACAGCAGGGTACTGAAGTTGAGAATGGCACCTTACTAATGCAAATCTCATTAGTGCATATTCGGCATATATCTATATACTATCATTTCTTATAGCAAAATATAGGATTTGCAGGAAACAATGAAAAGTTAAAATGACAAATTTGCTTCCGGGGTTGTGCGCTAAAAGGAAGTAGTTTTCACTACATCTAAGCCTTCTGAATAACAACTGAGTTGGCTATCCCTTCTTCCTCGATTGTCTTGCTTTCATCATTCAGCGGTTTAGGCGGGAACCCAACAGTCTGTAGCTGATACGATCCGACTGGACTGGTGCCACTTGGTCCAGAAGCATCAATGAAGGCTCTCAGATCCCTTATGGTATTACTGGTATTAAAACGCGCCACAAGGCGGGTCCCATCTAACAGCCTTATCTGCAGAGAGGTGGTTGGGAGAGACTCATCCACTCGAAAGCCAGGAATGTCATTTGAAGCTGGGGTGGGGGCCGGAACAGAAACATTAGCAATTGCGTCAGGCACTTGCTCTGGCTCGGTGCCTAGAGTTCTTCCGGTGCCTCGGAAAGCACCTTTTCGCATTGATCTTCTCTGTATGAGATTGGAAATGGTATAAAGTAACCCTTTCATTAGAAACTAAGGATTGCACCACACTGTTACAGTGTTAACATGAATATCAGAAAGTGAGATAAACTGATTAATATGATAATATCATTCTTCCAGTCAGAAGAAGAAAAGGTTAAAATGATTTCATATGGTATTCCTACATATTCCTGGTCAAATCAACTACCAAAGCTAACAGGTGCCAGTTAAATAGCAACACGTCTCTAACACAAAAAAGTAGTGTCCATATAAAACATACATGTGGAGAGCCTGAAGCCTGAGTGGAATAGACAGTATTCCTGCGAATGACACGGATCTTGGCTGACCTGCCTGAGGATTTAAGCTCCTCTGGGCATTGAAGCTTCTGGACGCTCTATTAAGCGGGGAAAAGAAATATGTTAGAATGAGGCAGGCAAAGGGGAGAGTTTTGGCAAACACAACAATATAATAAAGAATAGAAAAAGATGCTTAAGTAGTTAAGCCAATCTACCAGAAAATTTAGAGTTTGGATGAGCAGGAAAAGTAATTCATAATCCCACATTATTATTATACACTAAACAAAGGGAAGAAAAAACACGCCTCTTTATTTGCATAAATATCCCTTCTTTAGGTTCTGTCCTTGCTAGAAGGTGGTCCTTGAGAAACAGTACATATATCATCAAGTTTGGCAATGTTATTAAGCTACTGATAGAGTTGACATACCATTTACAGCCCAATGCATCAAAATTTTAGTGGTACTACTTTAAACATGGTACATTTTTATTTCAGTAAACTAAACGTTGTATATGTATACGAAAACAAAATGCAGTGCGCAGATCGATCCAACTTCTCCAGTAATACTATGTAGCACAAGCTAAGTGCACTTTTTGCCAACGCCTTCATAATTGACAGTTCCGAAATCTGTCATTTAGTCTATTAGAATACAGGCAAATTTTCTACAATCAAGTATTGAGGAAATAAAAATAAACACAGAAGAAAGCGAACTAACCTCAAGAAAGTCAGCATTCTGTGGATCATCGAATCCCCTCAAGGGACCATCATTTACAGAAAAACCATTCCTCCAGAGGTAAATAATGTACGCAGCAGAGTCAGTTTGTTGAGCAGAAGAAGACGGTGTTTCTTCAGATGTCAACAGCCTTCCCTTGCCGGTAAAGCTGTTGGATTTAGACTTAGATGGGGTGGCTCTGAAAGACCAACGGACCTGTACATCAGTACGTCTTCGCTTTCTGGATGAACCCCTGACAAGCATTCCACTAACAGAAATGATAAAATTGACACGCTGCATTTGAAACCCTAAAAGTTTTCATGTTGGACTAATGAACTCGGCAAGTTGATGATAACACTTAAAATTTGGCTACCTATAGACACAACTGAACATTTTACCAATATCTTCACATAATTTGGTACGGTTATAAATTTATAATAATATAAATGTGTTTGTGAGGCAGATTAATGACAGTATATTACAAACTTAGCTGAACAAAATGTTTCAAGAATAATTGGTGTTCAACAGATCAGGTTTCTTGAAAGTTCAAGAATTTGCAAGAAACCCTTGTTTTATACCAGTAATGGTACGGCAGTTAAACAGAGATCAAGAATGAGCGTCAGATCAGTCACCTGTTCTCCCCGCCGGCATAATAATCCTGATCCTCATCGGAATCAGTATCCTCATCAGAAGAACCAGAAAGAAAACCAGAACCGGAACCGGAACCGGAACCAGAACCGGAATCATTGGGGTCTGACAACGGCTCTGCTCTCGGATCCCGACCGATCCTGGCATCCGCATAAGGATCGCGAGCTTTCCTTCCAGCCACCGCCGACGATCTCCCCCTCGGCTCCCCGGCCTTCCTTTTCCTCCTCGATCCCGCCGATCCACTCCCCCCCTTCCCCTCACCCCCCACCGCATCCTCATTGTCCGACGGCACGTAATCCTCGTCCTCACTGCCGTCCTTCCTCCTCTTCCCCACTCCCCTAACCTCCTCTTCCTCCTCCTCCCCTCCTACATCATCATCCAAATCGTTTTCGTTACCTTCTTGGGGTTCTTGAGGCTGGTCGTCGAAGAAGGACGCGATGGCGGGGTCGAGCTGCCACGCGTGGCTCTCCAGGAAGAACCGCGCCTCGTCGCGAGTGGCGGCCGTCACGGCCACGAAGGACGCCGTTAGGGTTTCCTCCTCCTCCTCCGCCGCCGCGCCGCGACCCATCGGGGTTTCAGTGGAAGTCGAAGCGACACCCTCTCCAGTCGCCGAGTGTTAATTTGATCGGGAAATGGAGACGTCGGTCTTCTTTTTTAATTTCTTTGCTGTATCTGTTCGAATCTTTTTAGTTTTTAGTGAGGTTTTATTGGGGAGTGATTCGGACACCACTGAATTCTCTTGGAACAGTCCTAGTATGTGTTGGGAGTGTCTTAAGGTAAAGATGCTCTAACATTTTTTTTTTTTTTTTGAAAAAGAAAAGCACCATCAAAGTGGTACCAGCCTTCATTACTTTGCGAAAGCTAATACATTGTACATTACAATATGCATAAGATATGCATGATAGCAGTAAGGAAAGTGCACAAAACAAAACTAAATATCAAAGCAAACACACAAAATAGATTCATTATAAACCATAGACCAATATCTGCCATGAATAACAAATCATTCAAGTAGAGCCATCTGCGCCTTGAGGAACTCTCTCCGGTGTCATAAGATCTTCATCACTCGTCACCGAAAGGTCATCGGATGAAGCATCATGCACCATCCTGGGAGTAGACACATTGGCAGTAGAGTTCACCAATGCAATAGGTGCCATTGAAGGGGCAGTAAGATCAATAGCCACCCTTTGAAGAAGCTCTCTACCCACAAATAGACCATCCTGTGGGAGTGTTCCAAGAAACTTCAGTGGTGTCTAGTGTTTTAAAAAAACCCGAGAGGTCCGAACCCGACCCGAGAAACTCCGGGAAAATGGACCGACCGACCTGACCCGGGCGTCTGACCGGGGCAACCCGAGAGGACCGGGAGGGACGGTCCTCGCAAGGGTAGGTATCCATGTTCCCAAAAAAATTCCCGTGGAAACCCGACTCGGGGCAACTCGAGACCCGACCCTACCCTTCCCAGGGTACCGGGGCAACCCGGGATCCGACCCTACCCGACCCGGGGTAATAACCCGAGGTAACCCGACTTGGTTCCAACTTTCCCGCCTATGTTAACAACTAATATAATATTATTTAAATTTTATTTTCAACAAGAATTTTTGTTTTACAACAAATATAATTATTAAATTTTTTTTTCTGATTTTCTATGTTATTTTTTCGGTATAAATAATATTATTTTATTTTTTTTCATTTTTAATATAAAATACTATTTTCTTAACTTTTAATTGTATAATATAATATATAGAGTCTAGCTACGGTGAGTTGCAACTCACGGACTACTCCGTGAGTCAGGGTCTAAAAACATATCAAATCACCTCCAAATTCCAATTTATATGGCTCAATAAATTCTTCATATCAAAATCTTATAGCACGCAAAAAATTTTCATTTTTGGAGATTTTTAAGTATTTGTTTGAGATTTTTTAAAATGATACATAAAGCATTGATTATTTTATTAATATTGTATAGTCATTTTATAAAATCTCAAACAAATACTTAAAAATCTCCAAAAATGAAAAAATTTTGTGTGCTATAAGATTTTGATATGAAGAATTTATTGAGCCATATAAATCAAAATTTGGAGGTGATTTAATATGTTTTTGGACCCTGACTCACGGAGCAGCCCGTGAGTTGCAACTCACCGTAGCAAAATTATATATATATATATGATTAAAACAAATAATTTAATTTTTAATTATTTTTCATTTTTTTAAGTATATTTTTCGATTTTTGTAGTATAAAATAGGTGTATTATATTTTTTTTGTTTTGTTTTCTTATTTTTTTGACATATAACTCCGGGACCGGGCAACCCGGACCGGGAAACCCGGGCAACCCGGGAGGGACGGTCCTAAGCTAGATCCAATCTCATTCCCTCCAAAATTTTTCCGAGGTTTCCCGAACTGGGAAAACCCTTAGACCGGGGAAACCCGTGAACCGGGGAATCCCGTGAACCGGAAAACCCGTAGACCGGGACAAGTTTGGACTGACCCGGACCTACCCAGACCGTTTTTAAATCACTAGTGCTGTCCGAATCACAACTGGGTTTTATTCCTTCTTTCTTGGTTTATTTGTTGGTTTACGAAAGGGATTGTGCTGCACGCATTAGATATGAGCCGTTCGATCTGGATCGTACGGTGAGCTTTGGTGTGCCGGATGTGATGCGCTTTGGGTGATGTTGCGTTGGTGTGTGGTCGTTAGATATTCATCACACTGTTGTAAGGGGAGTCTGGTTTTGTTGATTTATACTTGTGTGATTGGAGAGGATCGGAAATCTCCAATGGAAGAACAACAACGAGTTTTGTCACTTTCAGTGCCAAACGCTTCAGAGACAAGAGAACTTATATTGGGGCTTTTATGGAGCTTTAATTGGGCTCTTCTTTTGCAGAGTATGGACTGGTACATTGTAATTTGTAACACGTAGATTTTGGCAGAACAAGGTTCGTTATTTATTTATTTGTCCACTAGTCATCCGAGCATAGCTGCTGCGTATTAATTTCTGGAGTGGTGCATTTATAGGTCTTTCATTGTTGAAAGGCCTGCTATGCTTTTCAGAACCATTATATGCGACCCATATTGGGAGTTTGTACAATTGGTTGATGAAAGGGGGTGATGGGCTATTTTGTCAACCATTTGAAAAGAACATATAATAGTGATTAGTGATTCAAAAGGATGGGCTTTTTTGTCAAGCAAAAAAATTGAAATTTTGATTTCAGTGCAAACATTAAGCATGGTCTAGTGTCCATAGAGAAACCGTTCATAACATCCATAAGTTACATTTCGGGATGTATCTATTATATTTTGAGGTGTATATGTTATATTTTTTGTACGTCTAAAGACATACAACTTTTCAACGGACGCAAGATGTTTTTCATATATTTTTGCATCTCTCAATTGCTAATGTATAAATTAAAAGTAAATGAATTTTACTCCAATGCTCTCACAAAAAAAAAAATTCTTTTCGATGACACTATTATAAATGAATATTATCCATTATGAGATTCATCTGTAACCAGTAAAGTTATATGGGTGTGAGTATGAAAGCAACGTCCAAAGTAAATACGTAAGTCATTTTGTTTTGCTACCACAAAGCTCCCTCCTTTATTCTTTACTAGCAGAGAACTCGTGCCATGTATGGGGTTGTGTATATTTTGGTTTGGAATTTGGAGAGGAAAAAAGAAGGTAAGCAAAATCCTTCCAAATGGGGAGAGCGCTCACATTGGAAACAAAATGGAGAAGAATATGTAGAAATGGACGCAATCCAGGTCATTGGATTAGTTAAATTTAATGTTAATCATTTGGTGCAGGGCAATTTGGGTATTAAAAAAATTTGAAGAAGAAAGAAAAAAATGAAGAGCGTAATAGTTACGTGTTTTTTAATATAGTACAGATAGTATTGATACAGGTATTGATATATTTTTCTTTTGGCTCGCATAAGTCGTAAGAAATAATATTCCTTCATTTCCACTCGCAGATGATTTCTCGAACTTTTTTTTTACCTTTTCAAGCTGAAAACTAGCATAAGATTCCATCCATTCATTTCCATCTTACATCTCCATTCCCCACATTAATTCTCTATTGAATATTAAGAATTTAAGATTAATAATCCTCACATTAATTCTGTCCTGGACGACAAAATTCTAGGTGGTACCAACCAAACCTTCATCTGGTGGGTACCAATCATATCCCAATTCCGTGCAAATTTTTAATGATCCTTCGTTAAAATTGTCCTTTGCTCCGGTGGTCACGGCCAACCGCATTGGAAAAACTGTTTAAGGTATATTTCATTTCATTTTTTGGTGATCTCCAATTTTTTTTTTTGGTTTTTGTTACATAATAAGATAATTAAAGAATTAATTATATATAGTTGACATTTGAGTGGATATGTATCATCGTACAAGAACTTAGTGGATTGAAGTAATTTGTAATGACTAGGATTTTAATAATTTCAGAATGATAATATTTACAGTGGTTCTGCTATGGATCGGATAAGCAACATTTCATTTTGAATCGAGCGGTTTTCATCAAAGTTTCCCTATAATCATATATAAAAGACACGTCATGATCATCCGATTATAAAAATTGAACGACCCATATTTTATCCGATCCATAACAGAATTAGCCTTATTTACTATTTATTTTTCTCCTCACTTTTGTTGGCCTCTTTTCCACTCCCTCTCTAATAATTGTTGGATTTCTCTATTCATTATAGTTCTTAATTGTATCTCTTCTTTGGTTGGTAATGGTCGTTAAAATTCTATGTGCCATTATTGGGAAACATAAGAGACAAAAATTAAGGAAGACAACTAGAAAGAACATGAAAAAACATAAATGAAAATGTCACATTACATGTGTGCTAAGTGCTAACAGAAAGGATGGATGTTTCCATTACAAAGCAAAAACACAAAAGAGGGGAGGAAATTAAACACAGAAACATGGAAATAGAAAGGAAATTTGAATGTCTCTAGAGAAATAGATTAATAAAAGTAAGAAAAAGATCAGGAATGGTATATTAAATGCAAAACATGTGTAGTCCACCTATAAGAGCTGACCATCTTTACATCATTTCTCACAGTCTAGCATACTCATAATACATCCATGTGTATATCAAAATTGTATATATGCTAAGTTGCTAACTAAAATTAATAATATATATATTGACTTGAAAATGATATTTATTACTTGGAAAGATATATCTAATAACTGAATAACAATATATGTTGATTTAAATACGATGGACGGATGTACAATATTAGAAGGTGGACTCTAACTATTACTCATACTCGTATTAAATCAAGTATGTGCATTTTAATTAGAAACCCAAGCACATTGTAACATTGAATGTTTCACGGATCTTACGCTTCTGTTTGAACTTCTGAGAAGCTTAAAGAGTGGTCCATTGCCATTAAATTTTGTTCGTTTGGAATGATCAAATTGTGAAATTAAAAGGGCTTAGACAATCAACGAGGAAACATTAGAGGTGACAGATTGTTAGGTTGGGTATCGGGTTGACGACTGTTGACATTTTTTAGGGTCGGGTATCGGGTTGACGTCTACTGACATTTTTTTGGGTCGGACAGGTTTTTCGGGTCTAGTCAGATTTTACACCTCTATTCTCGGGTCATCTCGGGTTTTGAGTCATTCGGGTCAGTCTAACTTTCCCTGAAACACAGGTCGAGTCAGTCTGACTTTCCATGAAACACGGGTCGGATCGGGTTGGGCGGGTTTTTCGGGTGGGGTCAAATTTTGCAACCTCTGGGAAACAGTCGACATAACCAAAAAGAAGGTAAGGAAAATAAGTCATTATAAAGTTAAATTACAAGTTTTTCATCATAAAGTTTATTTAACGTCAATATTTGTTGATAATTGTTTTCTTATTTATCGTAGAAGATGCATCTTGTTCCTTGATGAGTTCTGTTTTTTTATCATTAAGTTGTGACTTCTTCTTCTTTTTTTTTTTTTTTAAAACCCAGCTCAAACTAATTTATTACAATAGAAAATAGAAAAGGAAATTAAATATGTCGGAAAATGCATGTGATCTCTCTACTTTTAACACAGACCAAGTATTTTGTAATCTGTACCAAAAACCAAGTTATTTTTCATCTGCCTAGCCCAAGTAAAGTTCATCAGCATCGTGTTACATAGTTTCTTCATTTTTTCTATTTTATGATTAATTCTCAATTATCAACTTCTTTGGTTTTCAATTTTTTTGACTGTGAGACTGTTCGGGTTTAGGGGTGAGATTTGAGTTGAGACCGGAATAACTTCAAACTTGTGATATTTCGGTTTAGAGAAACATTGTCTCCGTTGAAAAACTGTTTATACATCCATAAATATATAATGTAACAAATACATATCAAAATGTAATAAATACATCATGAAATGTACTTCCTCCGTCTACAATTAAATGAATTTATACTTTTTACAACTTGTCTACAATTAAATGAATTTATACCCTTTGTTTGAATCTACTTTCTTCCTCAAAAAAAAAAATATATTACGAAAATTCCCAAAATACCCCTCGTCTCCTTCCAAGAATGTTCACTTTTCTACTAATTGAGGGCAAAAAAGTAATTTTACTCTTCTACTATTTTCTTTGACTTTTGCTACAAATTCATTCTTTTGTGGACAGATGAAGTAACATATGAACACTATAAAACACTATGGAGTGATAGGTATTACTCTTTGGTTTAAGGCCGCAGAAGATCTGAAATACAGCCAAATTACTTACCAAATCCCAGTAAAGCCAGAAAAAAAAAAAACGCATAGTCGCATTCGCATACACTGATACACACTTTGCTTTGCAGAAGTCGTTTGTCTTTGACTACCCGACCTTTGACTAAGCATGTTTGCAATTCTTTTTAAAAAATATTAATTAAAAAATTAATACTAGTAACCTCTGTTATTTGTGCAACTTTCAACTTATGCAAACATAGTTAATTAATTATTGGAAACATCGGTGGACAACTGTCCATACATTCATAGTGTATAAATTTTATCGTAGTTACACTCAAATTTGTAATATTTAATTTGTAATATTTGAGTTCTATAGACAGTCTATCAATAAACGCTAGACAGTGCGCATTGATTATCAAGTTATCAAAACTCCAACAAAAAAAAAATGAGTTGCGAGTCTATTAAGTAAATAGAATCATCACTCTAGAACAAAAAGGTAATACAAAACAAAGAGCAATAACGAATACGTACATTCTTCTTAGTACCACATTTATCCAAACTAGTTAAAAAAATGGAATTTTAATCCGGATCCCTTCAAAAGCAAGCATCCAGTTCTCTCTACTTTTTGAAGCACACATGCCGAGCAAGTACTCAAATTTAATCCAACAATTATAACCAACCTAATGCGCCTTTCTTGTGGGGATGCAATTATGCAATTCCCAAATTGGATTTATCTGCAATGCAAGAATTTCAGACCACGGATACGGATTGAGATCCGGTGCTCTTAAAGTTCGGTTGATACTGACCGCCCGATCACAAAAGTAGGACTCTGTTCTCGGGTTTTAAGAGCAGCATATATTCACCCTATGAGTACTCATTGCAACTAAAAAGACTAGTATATTTTTCCACTTCTCTAAACAAATTAATAAAAAAAGTGTACAATAAAAAAGAAACAAAACGAAACGAAAAACATTTAGTGTCCACTGGACCGCTCCTATAAAGTAGGGCACTCATTCACCTCTTTTACAGTTTTGATACATTACGTGCACCTATGTGCTTACTATAGTTGCATAAATATTTATTAAAAACCGTCATGTATTAGAAAACGATATATATTCATTAAAAAGACATAAATGTTCATAAAAATTAATATTTGTTCATTAAAAATATGATAGACTGGTGAATAAGTGAAAAAAGGTGAACCCTACCTACCAAACAAAAAAAAGACTAATATATTTTTCCACTTCTCCAAACAAATGAATAAAAAAAGTGTACAACAAAAAAAAGAAACAAAAGGTTGTTGGCACTGCGCCGCTCAAAAAGAACACTTCTTTTCTTTCTTTTCTTTCTTTTCTATGTTCTTGTCTTTCTGTCGAGACCCAAGAAACATCTTCTCAAAAAAAAAAAAAAAAGACCCAAGAAACACAAACACAAGAGACATGAATTCGCTAGGAACCAACAAAATATTCGTGGTAGCCATTTTGTGGGTGCTCTTGTTTTGTTCTTGTTCTTGCTTGGCAATGGCAATGGCAGCAGATGATGATGATGCAATTGAAGAGGGAGGGAATGCAAGTGGTGCTGAGGAATGGCGACCGGCTACAGCTACTTATGTCAAGGACCATCACCAGCTCTCTGCCATTACCGGTACGGTGGTACCTGTTAACAAGTTTTTTTTTTTTTTTTTTTTGAGGAGAGAATGTTTTTAGAATGCTGAAAGAATCAATCTTTGTTTTGTTTTACTGTTATTTTCTACAAAAGAAAAATTTTTTTTTAAGTCCATAACAACTTGTTTTCTATTTTTTTTTATGAAAAACCTATTGTTCCTCGTTTATGAAAAAACCCCAAAAAAAAGTGTTCTTTTGATGTTTTCTTTCCTCTTACTTTTTTTATTAATTTGGCCGTTTAATTGTTCTTTTTTTGGTTAAAGAAATGAGAAATCAGATTATTTTGCTGTAAAAAGACACCAACTTTTTATGTGTACGGAGTTTAAAAAGTATCTTGAGATGACCAACAAAAATGTGAACGCGTTTACATATTTAAAATTCGCAAAAGATTTTTTTTTTTTTTTTTAGAATAATTTTCAAAAGACTTAAGAGCCACACTCTGAGAAATGAGTAAGCTGTTTGACAAAAGGGAAAAAAAAAAGGACCAATTACAAATGTAAGTACGTAATTGATGTTTTTTACAGTGTATGTAAAGCTAACATAATCAGCAAAAAATGCCTTGTACAAAAAAGGTGGTGCATGTGGATATGGAGACTTGGACGAAGCCGGGTACGGGAGAGACACGACCGGGCTCAGCAGTGCCTTGTTTGGCAGAGGTGGTGCCTGCGGGGCTTGCTTTGAGATCCGATGCGTCGACCACATTCGCTGGTGCTTACAGGTATATATGCCGTGTTTGCATAAATAGCAAAGTTTACAAACAGTTTGAGATGCTTGATACTTAATAGTGCCCTACTGGGTACTGGTGTTAAAAACAATGATCTCAGAATTAATCATCATAGATCATATTCAGCAAATTAGGAAAAGTAGAAACGGCTAGTAAATGGCCAATTAGGAAGATAACACCAGCAAATATTTGTAATTAATAGGAATAGCAAAATAAGGCAAGGGTATAACGGCTAGTAGAGCCAGATGTTTTATAAATAGAGCAAGCAATTGTAACTTGAGAATCAGACAACAATGCAATTTAGCGTCATTTCATCATTTTTCTCATTCCATTTCTCAAATTGTTTTTAACTGGTATATGATATATCCACGAAACAATCCTTTCATATCTTTGTATAAGTATGCCAGATGTTCATTTCCATAATTAGAGATAATTTTACAGAAAGTTTCAATTAGGTTGAGAAAGTACAGAAATTTTTATATTTCTTTTCTCAAATTTTTGTATTTCTTTTCCAATGATAGCCCCAGTACGCCAATAAGTAAAATATGATTACTCTACAAGCTGGTTTATGTATTGAAGTTCAGCTGGCCCAGAAATTAAGAACTTCTTGTTTAAAGATCATTAATTCTCATTAATTCCCAAGCACAAACATAGGATGAGAAAAGGGTCATGTTGGGTGCATCATTGCAAAATTGAATTTATAACAAGAAATGATTTTTACTTGTATAAATTTAAGAGCGACCCAAACTGATTTTGAACTGAGATCGCATGGCAGGGAAGTCCATCAATTGTTGTCACTGCTACTGATTTCTGTGCGCCAAATTGGGGTTTGCCAGATGAAGATGGAGGATGGTGCAACTTCCCGAGGGAGCACTTTGAGATGTCGGTAGCTGCGTTTGCTGGCATTGCCAAAACAATAGCAGACATCGTGCCTGTTCAGTACCAAAGGTACCTCATGTGATCTATTATTTCATTGTATGTATTTCCTCTATTTAAAGCTTAAACTTTCAAATGGTCCGCTATGCAAAAATCCTGATTTTGAAGGACTATTTATATATTGAAGAGTTTAGAGCTAGACCAGGTTCTTTTAAATCAATAAACTGGTTATGTGCAAATTTCACGATCTAACCTCAATTATCACGTGAAGCCTGAAATATAATAAGCTCGGAAGGCTATTTTCTTGACATCTTGAACTGTACATAACTTGCTTATATAGTAAAAGCCATCACCTTTAAGTCATTGTAAAGATTAGGTACAATCAAAAGATAATTGCCCCAATTATTTGCACTTGCCATTTAATCATTGTTTTTTTTAATTGAGAACTCCATAACAAATGACTGTTTTGCCCCTATCCAAACCAACTCCATAATAGATGAGCATTCAATATATTTCTATCTTTCCCTTTTGGCAATTTATAGCTGTAAAAAAGTACCATTTGATTTCTTTGCATGAACATGCTATCATTGATATGATGAATGCAGGGTCAAATGCCAGAGAAAAGGTGGCATGAGGTTCACATTAACGGGGAGCTCCTATTTTCATCAAGTGTTGATTACCAACGTTGGCTCTGACGGTGAAATCACGGCTGTGAAAGTGAAGGGTACGAGGACCGGCTGGATCTCAATGGGCAGAAACTGGGGCCAGATATGGCAGTGCGACGCCGACTTGCGGGACCAACCGCTCTCCTTTGAAGTCACTACCAGAGGCGGGGGAACCGTCACGTCTTTCCATGTCGCGCCTTCTGATTGGCAGTTCCGTCAAACGTTTGTAGGGAAACAATTTGTATGACAGCAAGAGATCAAATGATTCGATCATGGATTCATGGTACAACTAGAAGTGTTCTGTATACTCTACAAATTTTGGGAAAATGCTGAAATTAACTCTGTATGGATGGATATACAGAAAAAAGATGATATCTTGTTGGGATGCAGAGAGAACTAGGTTTTGCAGGATGTTGTGGAATACTTATGAAAATTGTAAAAATATCATTGAAAGAAGCCCCCTTTTTTTGTCCAATTTCAGAAGCTGTATTGTTTTTTTTAGCACCTCTTGATTTACTCAGTGAGAGCAAGTATAAACTTCAGTTTTCTGCTGATGCTGCTGTAGGAAATGCATCAGGACAAACATAACAGCTGACCTAATCTTTGAAACATACATGCAGTCCAAGAAAAAAAAAAATGTCAAACTACGACCCTATGAAATAGGAGGGTAGATTTAAATTGCAAGAGAGCTGCTTTAAAGAATCAGGCAATTACCTACTGATAGTTTTCATATTAAGATACCGTATAATTTGACTTGGTCAAACGAACTGATTACTCAATATCATATACTAAATGTTCAACTTAACATGCTAAATATTCAACTAAATATCAATTTATAATTAGCATATTAAATATTTAGTATCAACTTAACATTCTAATTATAAGGTAACGTTAAGTCAAATATTTAGCTTGTTAATTAAGTCGAATACTAAATTATGTTAAATAATTAGTTGTTTTTTTCATTTTAAGCACAATACATATTAAGTTGAATAAGTATTAATATAATTATTCAACTTACAATTTATATTAAGTCGAATAAATAGTAAGTATAGTTGAATAATTAGTTTGTTTGATCAAATCAAACTATACAGTATCCCAACGATATCTCAATGATATCCCCATATCTACTTAGAACCTCCAACCTCGATAAACCCGTGTGGCCGTGTATCTTAGCCCAATATTTGCCCCTTACGAGCCTCCAAGTTTTGCTAAGAGTGACCTACCGTCCATCTATGGACGGTCCATCACACTCACAAAGTGTGGTGTGGTGGGCCCCACCACGTGACTCTTTGTGAGTATGATGGAAGTCTATGGATGGACACAACGTATTTCTCTTTTGCTAAATGCATATAATTGGTATCTGAAGATCATATATATATATACCGTTTCGTTTCTTTGTGATGCCTTGACCACAGGGCCTGTTATTAGCTCTGAGATGATTGACCAATGGAACCAGTTACCAATATCATTATTTATTTCGATCACGCACAACCGTGGGTGTGGAAAAGACCTAGTTAAAAGACTTAAAACTCGAAGCTGAAAGTGCCCTACTGAGTACTGACAGACGAGAAATAATGCTGGTTTACTCTAGGAAACATCAAGATGCAGGATTGTGTTTTTACTATTGGAATCTGTAGCAAGTTATTTTCTTAAAGAGAAATAACTAGCGTTCATACAAAAATCGTCTATAATATTTATATATTACATTTCGAGTCTATACAAAAACCATCGATAAATTATATTTTGAGATACATATATTTTGAAGTGTATCTGTTTACATTCATACATTCATATGAATGTATGAATGGTTTTTCAATGGACACAAGAAGTTTCTCTTTTTTTTAAGTATTATTTTTACATCATTGTGAGTGGGCTCTACTTGGTTTCATATTCATATGAAATCTATGAATGTATGAATGGTTTTTCAATAGACGCAAGATGTTTCTCTTTTTTTTAAGTATTATTTTTACATCATTGTGAGTGGGCTCTACTTAGTTTCATTTGCCTACGCCAACTTGTTTGAGATGGAAGGCTTTGCTGTTGTTGTTTGCTGCTGTGAGTGGACGTGTTCCCACTAATTTTCCCAGCTGATCAATTCTGTTCATTTCATTTATTTTCAATTTTAGAGAGGTGGTCCCTTTTTTCTTAAATTATGTTAATTTGGCACACTTACAGTAATTTCACCCTTCTTAACAACTTAAATATGACCAAATAAACCTCTACAATTCGGCCCAACCACATCACACCTCTACTTGAAAGATTAATATGCCGTATTACGGAAATTTTGGATGGTAATACACTTCCTAAGATGTACCCTGCTAAATGTTACAAATTTCTGAAGCTACAAAATCAGAATCACAATTACTGTCCTACAATACAAAAGTGAAAGTAAGATCTCAAATGTATATATAATTTAATAAAGATTTCACATCATCTGGAGGTGAAGGTCAGCGGCTTGTTGTGCGAGCTCGTTAACCATAGCCTCATCAAAGAATTTGTTTATGCTCACATCCTCACTCATACCCTATTAGGAACGAGTAAAAGACAATAAATAACAATTCAAAGATTCACTATTTAAACAAAAAACAAATAGTTAAAAATTCAAATCAATTGAGAGGCCAACAACACCTAAAGCTTATAAAAAACTCATTTCTTAGGGCTTGTGAACTATGGATACTGAATATCTCAAACCCTTGTTATTCTTTTTTAATATTGACAGAAATTCTCAATTTCCTTTGAGCTGTCTGCGTCTCAATGAAGTTTCACAGATATAACAAGGTGAGGCCTGAATATTATATCTCACTAATAAGAACAGAACAAATATCCAAAATACCTTTTGGTACTTGTTTGTATCACAATACTTGTGCTATCAGAGTTTATTTTGAATTCTAGACGATTGATATTTCTAGCAAACTCAATAAATGTAGGTCAGGTAATATAAAGATGTCAAAAGAAACTATTTTCATCTAAACAAACATTACCTTGCGGCGTCTTGTTTTGACCATGAATTCACGCGCCAGATGCTGCATTGGGGCAGGCTCCAGGGGTCTAAGAACAATGCTCTTATCAAGCGGGTCACCCGGCACAATAGCCCAGTGGTCAAAAACTGATAGACAGAATGCCTGACCTTGGGTGTGGTACCGAAGATCGGTTTCAAACCCAAAAGATTCTATCACTGGTAAAAATGCCTGAAAAGTTAAAAGAAAAAAAAAAGAAAGAATATTCAGCATAAGTGTAATTATAAAGATAAACAGTAAATATGACCACCAGTTACATAATACGGAAAACCACAATGTAGAGCACAAGATAGGTGTGAAAAGAGGTAGCTTTAATATCCATATAATAAAACACACATTATCATTTGTTGAGCACATCTATTAATAGAAAACTATCAAATGAATCCAGGTTAACAGGAAAACAGTTGCCTATCATAAAGCACGATTCTAACAACATCACGTGCCTACTGTCATCCAATTATATTGATAAGATATGCAGACAAACAAAAGGTGTTGAGCTTTGTAATTTAAAATCATCTGATTAATACAAACATAAATATATAAATCAGACCAATTGAAGAAAATTGTAGATTTTGATGAGAACACAGGTCATCTGTGAATATATTAAAAACGTTTTGGATTAATCCCAACATTTCTGAAATTGAGTCACATAATCTCACCTTCACGATATATATTGGTGTCCCAGGCTTTGGTATATCAGCAGTTACATGTCCACGTCTTTTTGATAACACCACATATATTGCAGAGACACAATCTATTGGAGTTTGAATCTGAGAAAAATGTAAAATCATATTATCAGAAAATGTAAAATTACCATCAAGCATTAAACTATTTTATATAATTTCCTGCAGACCCCTAAATTGATAACAACTGAACCCAATACACTTGTCGCCAATTGGAACAAAAATTAAAAATTATACTATCTTCATAACTTTTGGTTTTGTATAATCTTTCTATTTAATTGTTTTTTCTTCTTATAATTCAACAATGAACAAACTTTCTTAAATGGACTAAGATTTGGCAAGGCAAGTAATTGAACTGCCAAGAAAAATCAGTACAAGTTTCGACAGCTATAATGTGTGCTACAGGAGCAGGTTTTGATGAGTCCAAACAATTCACAGACCTCAACGTAATATACAGGCTCCATAAGCCGTGGATTGGCCATTAGAAAGGCAGAGTAGACAACACGACGTGCAGTGGGTATGATCTGGCCACCACCTCTGTGCAATGGTTCCTGTGCTAATGTAGCATTTAGTATCTTAAACTTGACATTTCTTATTGGCTCATCACACAGAGGACCCTCTCTCGCTCCCCATTGGAATCTGTCAAATTAGCATAAATCATGGTCCATAAGAGCAAAGCAAACTGCTGCAATATAAGCACTTGAAATGGTGAAGCATAAGTTCCATTTTATTCAGACAAAAGTAGAAAGAGATTCACCAAAACCCTTGATGAACCACCAAACACTAATGCAATTGACCAGAGAAAGCAGGTAAAGACTCAAAAGCAAAAGAAACAAAACAACTTTCTACCAATAGATGTTTTGGTACGATATGGCACTAATAATATACAGGAAGGCAATTGTTGACTTTGGACAGATTACCAAATAATTTACATAAGTAGACTATGAATTCCAATTTCTACAGCAGAAAACAATTTGTACATTGTTTATAAAATCATTTTGGCAGCATTTGGAGTTTATCTAGAGTACACAGTTCCAAAAGGCATAGTTGAAAGAAAATTATCTCACCCCTGAACAATAGAGTCCTTCACTGCACTCAACAAATGTTTGTCAACCTCACTTGGCAAAGTATCGTCCATTAAAATGTTAGGGCCCTGAAACATTACAAAATTGCCATGTTAATATAAAATTGGATTTATTTCAAGTCATAAGAAGGAAAGCAATACTGTCTATCCTCAAACTATAGAAGACTGAGAATGCGAGAACGTTAAGTCACTATCCATACCTGCTTATCAGGTCCAAATGCCCAAATTGATCTTGCTGATAGCACATCCCATTCATACCTCTTCTGGAAGAAGTCACTTATATCTTTCTGCTTCCAGTCAATGCTTACTACACCATTTTCTATATCCTCTGCCAACCCTTTCTCCAGAGGCTCTGCTAACTGTGTACCTCATCTTTTAATAAGAATGCAAGAAGAATAAATGCTGAAAATACAGTAGAAAAGAAAAAACGCAGGATTGAGATGTACCATGGTAATTTTATTCTTTTTGTTAGGTGTTTCAGCAAAGCACTTCATGGATGACGTATCAACAACTGTCTCACAGAAGGTGACAACAGGATCCGCCACCTGTATTAGCAAATATAAATATAATATAAATGCAAATATACATCTACCAATTAATTTGACTAGCAAATCCTGTAACCTGTTTGTCATAATGCCCTACCTACATGAACAAGTTTCCACAATAAAAAAAAATACCATCACTTGATGACATTTGTCGAAGCATTATATCCATTTACTAATGCTAGTAAAAATCAATTAAACTTTGTAGTTACAAACAGTGTCTACAAATCAATTGCCAACGATTGACCAAGTTAACAATTGCCAAGCAGATCAACAAAGTAATATAGGGCATATCCTACTTCATATCCAATAAGGTTAACCATCAACACTAAATTTGATCATTGCTTTATTTTCAGAAGATGAGCTGCATTGCTCAAGTCCGTAATTTCGAAATGCTTCAATAATTTATTGCAAGAACTTCCAAGGTTCAAATTCAATTACTACTATGTGTTAGTTACATAATAACTTTACCTTGACTTCAACTTCAGAATATAGCTCTCTGAGATCCTTCATAATAGAATCCAAATAAAGCTCCCCAGTACCAAGTATGGTATGTTCCCCTGACTCCTCTACTTTGGTGACAGCCAATGGATAACTCTTACTTATCTTTCTTAATCCCTCCACCATTTTGGGCAGCTCGCTAGGATTTAATGGTTCAGCAGCAATTTTAACCACAGGTAATGTGTTAAACTTCAATGGCCTAAATATGTACACATCCTCGTGCATGTTCAGCGGGCAAATAGTTGCAGTCTTCATGATGGATGCATCAACCCCTTCTATTAAAACCCATGACCCAGCCAGGGCTTTGCTAATCGGTATGCGGTAACGAGCCTGGTACACCCATAGCTTGGTCACCTCCTTCACAGTCATATCCTCCTCATCGTCAGGTGAATAACCTTCACCAAGAACTCTTACAGATTGGCCAGTTTGTATTGTACCACTATAAATCCGACCAAAAGCATCAAATACGGTACAGTCTGATTTTGGGTACAACTTGGTAATGTTAACCATCAATGGACCCTTCGGGTCACACCCTTTCATGGCAAGTCCAACTGATGAGTCAAGTGGGCCTGTGTATAAATGCTCCACCTTATTAGAGGCTGATTGTTTGGCTGACGGTATGTGTCTTACCAGCATGTCAGTAAAGCCCGATGCATTTCCAAAAATAGAGCTACATGCCAGCCTAAGAAGAGGACGTACGTTCAGCTTATAAGCTGCATTACTTAATGTTACACCCAACTCGAAGAGCGTCGTTTCTAGACTCTTCTTGTGCTCTCCTATCACTTGACTATAAATCTTGTAAAGTGGCTCAAGGATGAACTCCACAAATGACCGGTTTGCCCCTTCCTTTGGGGGTTTCTTCCGGAAATTTCTGGTTTCCGGATGGAAGTAAAGGTCACCCCACAAACGAGATGCAAACTTGTCAGAATCAAAAGCAATGCCATGCAGACTTGTATAGAGCTTGGCGAAAGATTGAAGGGTAAAAGACCAACCGGCACTGCCACTAGCAAAACAGACATTATCTAAGGCTGGGTCCACAAGCTGAGGCCCACCAACAGATGTGGAGAATGAGGTAATTAAATCATTTATGACCTCTAGTGTATGTCGTAGCTTGAAATAGGCATCATTAGGTGGTAACTTCAGCTCAGTTATAAGCCTGTCAACCTAAGGAAGGATACAGCATTTTCAATATATTTGCTGGGAGAAATAATTAACTCTTTCACTTTATCAAACTCTACATTTTCAGTATTAGCCATCATTAAATAATGGAAAACAATATTGTATGGCACCAACCATCTATGTTTTAGATAATGTCTTGAGTGAATTGAATCAGTGGTCATTTTACTTTTCAAATAATATAAAAAATATATATATTCTTCATCATTATCAGGTTGCAAAATACAGAGAACAGCAACAATGCAAGGATTATCTTTTTTTTTTTGGCTGTTCGACTTTTGTTAAAGCCTGAATCAAGATAAAGCTTTCTACAACCTAAAGCTAGAGGACAACTGCCTTCACCAAATTTAGATCTAAAAAAGACATGAAAATTGAAAGCAGATCCATGTGACTGTATACAAACAATACCAAATTTAGACCGAGAAAGGATAAAAAAAAAAAAGGAACCATTTGTTTACCTTATTGATGACAACCACAATCGGTAGTCTTTCTTGAATTGCATGGCGTATAGCCCTCTCCGTGTTCACCTAATCAACAAAACAAAACGAAACGAAATGAAGTAAATAATTAGCACAATTTCTACATCCAGGCATCAACAACATTCAATACATCCTTACTTCTAATAAAAGGAGATTTGGATTTTTTGACATGAAAGTTCTATCTTCCCCAGAAAAGAAACCTCAGCTGTTGATTGTTTACTTAGATTGATCACCACCGTTGACATACATTAATGTCCCGGACCATTAAAATTTAAGACCTTGTTTCTTCACAAAGGATGAGCTTTCGGCCATTTATTATAAGATATAATAATTTCAGCCCAAAGCAAGGCTTGGGCTCTTTACTAGTACTAATTAAAAACAAGCAAATGAGAATACCATAACGCCCTCAGCAGCATCAACAACAAGCACAGCCCCATCAGCAAGCCGAAGCGCCGCAGTCATCTCATCAGAGAAATTGACATGTCCGGGGGTGTCCATGATGTTGCACAGGTAAGACTTGCCAGTGCTATCCTCGAGAACAAGCGACATCGGCACGGCCTTGATCGAAACCCTTCTCTCCTGCTCGTCAACCCTTGTGTCAGTATACCTGATATGTCTCTCGGAAGTGGCGTCGAACGTGGTAATATCGTGCGTCTGCTCCACCAGCATGTCCATGAACACCGTCTTCCCGTGCTGCAGCTGCCCAACCAACGCGACATTCCTAACAAGCGCCGGATTCGCGGCGAGTCCAAGCAGGAACTCCGTCGGAATGCGCGCTCTCGGCGCAGTATGACTGGTGGCCTCGTACTTGATCTCCCTAACCGGTTTAATAATCGGCTGCTCCAGCGGCAGCTCGTCCTCATCCATAACTAGGGTTTCAACATCCTCACCGTACACCTCCTCGGCCGTGGGGTAGTACTTCTTGTCCTCCGCCAGGACGATCTGGGACGAAGTAACCGCGTCCGTGCCGCCGTCGTCGTCCTCGAGCAGCATCGGGGAGCGGGAGGGCGACCGCGCGGTCGGGGACGACGGCGACTCGGGCTCGGATCCGGCGTCGGATCCGGACTCCTCGTCGGACTGCAGCTCCGGCCCGATGTAGTTCCCGAACTCATCGTACATTGAGTCGTCCATGGCGGTCGGCTGGTAGTAGGCGGCCGCAGCTACTGATTTTATTTTCTTTAGCTTTGAAATGGAAGCCGGTACCGGTACCGGTACCAGTGGGGGTATAGGGTTTTGAGTGGGGAGAAGTGAGAAGGTTTGAGCTCCGCCCGCGGCTGTTTGAGCGGGTTGCGGATGTTTCTGGAATTCATATCCTCTACAGCGCAGTAAACTACTGCACAGTACTCCAATCGTTAGATTTGCTTTGAGATTTGTGCAACCAAATCTTAAGAAATACCTCCTATAATCCACATCGTTGATTCTCTGTGCTGTAGAATGCTGCGCAGCAGAGGATAAGAACTCATGTTTCTGGGGATTGGGGGGAGGAGCTGATTAGATTCCGATCCGGAGTTTTGGGTCGAGATGGGTTTGGGCTGGGTTGGAATGGAATGGAATGGTCTGGAGTCTGGACTGATTATGGGCCGTTCTTTGCTTGGGATCATGGATTTTGTAGCTAAACCAAATATTAGGCTTTGGGATTGTCACTGCAACAGGAGTGACAAGTAATTTGGCGATCCTAAAAAGTAATTTAGAAAATTGAGATCGGATATTAGAGATATATCAAATAGGCATCACATAATTATAGACATTAAAACAATTATTGTGTTTTATTGTGTATATACTATAGACATGAAAATAAGATGACAATATTAACATCAGATAGCATGGAAGTTCTAATACTCCCATATAGGGAGTTATTACACGACCTTGGATCAAACATTGATACTAAAATTGCATGAAAAGTAATAACTAATAAGTAATCAGTCACGACATGTTAAGCAGAATCAAAAAATCAATTGCATAATGTGTATATATTATTAGAGGAGTTAGACTATTATACTAACGTTAGCACTTCGGACCGAAATGCTAACGCCTCAAATTTTATGTTATCGTGTCTGAAATCACAATTTATGGTACTCAATAAATTCTTCATATGACAATATTGGAGAATACAAAATTTTTTCATTTTTAGAATTTTCTAAGTATTTATTTTGAATTTTAGAAAAGAGCACATAAATATTAATAAAATATTGATGTTTGTACATACTATTTTAAAAAATGCAAAACAAATACTTAGAAAACTCTAAAAATGAAAAAATTTTGTATTCCCCAATATTTTTATATAAAAATTTATTAAGAACCATAAATCGTGATTTCAGACACAATAACATATATTTTGAGGCGTTAGCATTTCAGACTAAAATGTTAACGTTAGTATAATAGTCCAACTCTTATTAGAGAATCACTGGACCGAATATATAATTGCATGACAGAATGATAATTTCAGCTGCCAGTTTGGTGACCGGTAAACCAAACCAACTAAACTAGATAAATGACGATCCGTCCTCACTTTGATAGCCCAAGGCAAGAAATAAAGATTTCCAACTTTAACCATTCCGTGGTAAAAAGTAACATTCGTCTTACTTGGTTCGTTCCTCTTCTCTCTTTCAAACCTTCAATCAATATCTTTACTGCGCCTTCCGAATCGAAAAAACTAACTAAAGATCGATCAAATTTCGAGATGCACAAGACAGCGCAGGCCTGGTTCACCGGCGGCCCCTCGTCGTCGTCGTCGAGCGGGGCCGGGGCCTCGTCGTCGGGGTCCCAGTCCGTGCTGGCGGACTGGAACTCCTACGCCGCCGCTAGATCCACCGAGGAGGCGGTCGATCTCGGTTTCGATTTCGACATCGAGTCCGCCGTCCGATCCGCCAATGACAAGGTCTCCGGCACCTTCAGCGTGTAAGTAGTAGTATCCACTACTGTTCTTTCTTGCTCCTTTCCTTTTGATGAGTTCGTTGGGACTGTTCAGTAGAAATTGTGCTAGTTTGATAAAGAATTGGGGGGAGAATTGGAACGGATTTGGAGTTCTAGGATTGGATAGAGTAATACCTAGCGTCCACAGAAAAACTGTCCATCGGTTAATATATCTGTTACATTTCGGGATGTATCTGTTACATTCTGTACACGTCTGTGGATGTATGGATGGACAGTTTTTCAATGGACGCAAGATGTTTCTCGATTGGATATTGCTTGGAATGAAGAATTATTAACTAATTTGAGAGAGAAATAGTAGCCGTTAATTACCCTAAGACAGTAGTAGTAGTAGAGCCGTAGAGGAAAATTGGCCTTGAAAGAAGTATACTAAATACCTAAGGAGGTATTGTTTATGAAATTGGTGTACAATATTTCTCCACTTGTAACCCAAAATGCCGATTACAAGAGGTTGATCCTTAATTCCCAATATATGTACTGCATTGTTTGATTGGAGTGTAAACAGGCTGTTTTTTTAATTCTTTTTATAATAGAATAGATGTATCTATAGTTTGGAATGTAAATATGATGTGGTGCTTTGTGGTGGAAGTTGCTGATTATAATCGCCGGCGAAGCTTGAAATTATCATCATTAGTATCTCTGCTGCAGCTTACGCAATAGATTGTTATTTATTTTTGCATAATATTATAAGTCATGCGAAAATGAATGAAGGGATTAATTCTAAAAAATAATGCTTGTTCGCTGATTGAGTGTCCATCATGCTGGTGATTGGTTATATTTATATAAATAAGAAATTTGGTTGCTAGCACTTGTTGCCTCTATAATATTCTATACTATGTAAGAATGTTGTTACTTTGGACTTCAATTAAACAAATGCAGTACATTTGTTTCCATATTTGTTTAATTATTGGATCCACAAAGTTATTGTAATAGAGCCAATTGGTGTCAAGTGCAAACTACAACTTAATAATGTAATTCACCTTATACTTTTGTTAGTTTCATAGTATAACTTGCTTCAAGTTCTGAACCAAACTCTGTATATACTTTAATGCAGTGTTACAAAAGGAGTAAGAGAGCTACCAGGCAGTTTTCAGTCAGCCACTAGCAGTGTGCCATCTGGAAAGTCACTGATGTACTTTGGTCTTTTGTTGGCCAGCGGCATCTTTCTGGTGTTTATCGCCTTCACGATCTTTCTACCAGCCATGGTTTTGGTGCCTCAGAAATTTGCCATCTGTTTTACACTTGGCTGTGGATGCATTATTGGCTCATTTTTTGCATTGAAAGGCCCAAAAAATCAGCTCTTTCACATGATCTCCAAAGAGGTACATGCCTCTTTCGACTATCTCATTGTTTAGGATCTAGCAGCATATGGTGCCATGAAAACACTGTGCAGTATTTGACTTGATAACACTTTTATATGTTTTTCTCTTAAAATTTAGTTTTGGCTCCCTCATAGATTCATGCATCTCAAGTGCTGCAGACAAATAGAAGTTCTGAACAGGCTGTCCTATGTCCACTGCATTCATCGAGTTTTATCTTATTTGCACTTAATTTCATGTACATTATTATGTTTATGATTTCTTGCAGAGGCTTCCTTTCACAGTGGGATTTACTGGAAGCATGGTTGCGACCATTTATGTGTCCATGGTGCTCCATAGTTATATCCTCTCTGTTTTCTTTTCTGCACTTCAGGTTCTTTCCTATCTCTTTATTGGTCTCTTAGATAGAGAAGGTTTTTTCATTCTTTTGGACTCGTGGTAATATGATATAATAAAAATATGACAATGGGAAGAGTGTGAGATAATGATCATATATAAAGAATAACACTTCCATTAACAGTTGAGTTATAGAATTAATAACAACGGTTGTACTTTCTGTACTCTTAATAGGTATTGGCACTTGCATATTATGCAATCTCATATTTCCCAGGAGGATCAGCAGGGCTGAAGTTCCTTTCTTCAACTCTCATATCATCAGTACTCAACTGCATACGCCGATGATATCTACGATTCTACGGTTAATTGGTCATAGAACTCGAATTTAGTATCCTGCCTCTCTTCAACTCTCATATCGTCAGTGATGATACCTAGGACTCTATGCCGCTGATGAGTGATGATACCTAGGACTCTATGGTTAATTGGTCATAGTACTCTCAAACTTAGTCTCTAGCTGATGATGAATGCTGATCATAATGAATCTCGTGTTTCTATCCGTGAGTGTTGTTGTTGGCTTGCTTATATGTTTTTAGATAGCCTGAGCAAATTACTTTTTTTCAATTTTAGTCTCCCACATTGCCACATTATAGTCTTCTATGGATCATTTGAATTCCGATTTTCAGATGGCTGATTGTTGTGGCACTACTGATAGATCAAGGAAGGTTAGGCACTGTTCCTCTAACCATGGAAGTATATTCCGAATCTTTTCCAAAGCTGCCTAAATGGTGTCATTTTAATAAGTTTTCCGAAATTACTTGCCGCTTTGTTTAGCATTATCTGCACCATTTTTATTTTCTGTTGCAGTAAAATTTGGACCAATTAGAGGGTTACTTGTTTAAGTGAAGCTTGATTTATCTAGATCCATTTATATGGGCATTCAAATGAGTCCTAGTTGCACAGTGGAAGCTTAATTGAGACCAAGCATAGTGCACTCCAATGGTGCTAGAGACCACTTTGGGACTAGTATGGTCAAATTTCCATACATGGAAATCTGTAATGCTTCAATGTGAATCAATTGGAATTATGATATTATCCGATGACTGGTTGTCATCACAGTTATCGGTCTTATTCAGTGAGTATGTTAACTAGGTGTTAGCCATACTGATATGGTAAGTTTCAACCTGTAATAGATTATTTTGTGCCGTGCAGTAATATTTGTTGGGGGTACTTTTATCATTCTAGGGTACTCTATAGCTGGATTGTTTATGTGAATGTAATATAAGGTTTGATGAGATGAGATGTTTTTTTGTGGTGTTTTTGATATGTTAATATTGGTACCAAGATGGGCCCTTTATTTCTGAGGACTAAGGACTTGCACTGCATCTTGGTTTCTGATTTCCTGATTGTATAATTGTTCGATGCGTTGGGAGCCTTTCTAAATATCATCCTTGAATAGTTGAATTTGGAGATTTTCATATGATAACAATCTTTTACAACTCCCATTGATGAATTTGGATGTTCCAATATTATAACTCCTGCATCCAAGATGTGAATATGCCTGTATCGATGTTAGAAGAGTTGTAATCCCTCCATGGAATACAATTTTGAGTAAGACTTCGGTCCATTCTATGGACAACTATAGAAGACACAAAGAATGTGACAAGTGAGACTCATAATGTAACTTATGTATCTTCTATGGTGATCCATAGAGTGGACGCAAGATGTTTCTGTACAATTTTCCGTTTCTTTTAATGACGAGCAGACTCTTAGGAATAATTTTTTTATCACATTGTAGATGAAATTGCCCTTGTAAACAATAAAGTAGGAAGGTGAGTTGGGCACCACTCAATTCTTTTCGAACACTCATAATCTATGTTACTAAGGCTTATAGCACCTCTATATTGGAACACACCTAACACATCTATACATCATAAAGAAAGGTAGATTTTTAAGCATTTCAATTGTTTCACATCATTAATGTTGTTTACCATTGATTTTGTTTAAAACTTTTCATCTACTTTGATCCAATAACTTTTTTTTTTTTTTCACCATATTAAATAACATGAATATAATAAGTCTAAAACAAAATTAATCCTTAAAATAATTCAACATTTATATGTTCTTATTAATAATTATTACATTATTATGAGCAAATATACCGTGAGCTTAAGCTCACGGAGCTTTCCGTGAGCTTAACCTCAAAAAACCTATCAAATCACCTCCAAATTTTGATTTATATGGCTCAATAAATTCTTTATATCAAAACCTTATGGGATACAAAAATTTTCCATTTTTGAAAGTTTTTAAGTATTTGTTTGAGATTTTTTTATAAATGACTATACAATATTAATAAAATAATCAAGTTTTATGTATTACTTTTAAAAAATCTCAAACAAATACTTAAAAATCTTCAAAAATAAAAATTTTTTGCGTGCTATAAGATTTTGATATGAAGAATTTATTGAGCCATATAAATCGAAATTTGGAGGTGATTTGATAGGTTTTTGGAGGTTAAGCTCACGGAAGGCTCCGTGAGCTTAAGCTCACGGTATATTTGCTCCATTATTATTATATATCAAAAAATTTAAAATTATGTTTAAATTTTTGTTTAATATTAAATTTTATAAAATTTTTGGTTATTTATTTGATATCATTTTTTTTCGGCGAATCCCGAATTATAGCGTTAGAACTTAGAAGTGTTCATAAAAAAGAATTTACTGGTGTCCAAACTCCAAAGTATCTGCTATTCAAGTACCAACAGGGTAATATTGTCCAAAACAAAACATGTGAGCTGTTGCAAAGTAAAAAAAAAAAAAAAAAAAAGCCGCTGCCCAGGGAGTCCCGAGTTTCGCCTGCCGCCGCTGCCTAGGGTTTCAGAGCGCTCTCTCTCTCTCCCGGACGGACGGACGGACGGACGGAAAGAAGAAGCAGCATCCGCAGCAGCAGCTAATTGAAGGTAGGTTTGGTCTTCTTTCACCCTCCCGTACTGCCTGGCTAGGATTATAATCATTCAATCGCAAATCAAATGCGATGCTTACCTATCGATTCGCTGCCGATTCGCATGAGAAATTGCTGTTTTGCATGTATTGAGTGAGTGAGGGAGATTGTGTGCTTTTTTTTTTTTTTTGCTTGGCCATCATCACAATCACAAGGAGAAACAAGAAATCACTTGTCATCATAACTAATTACGCTTTACTTGATTTTTTTTGTTTCTCCAGGTGATAAACTTAGAACTTCTGTGAAGTGTCAGTGTCAGTTTCTCTGGACCATTACTTTGATACTGGCACAACAATGAGGGTTCTGGGCCCAATTCTGAGACGCGTACGAGGTACTACCGGTGCTGTGCCGGTGGCACGGGCTGCCTCTTTCTCGCTGTCCCGTAACCTATCGGACGCTGCCCCATCGGCTATAAAAGATCAAGTAAACAATTTCAGCTACCCAGCTGTATATGAGCCATATGGACCTACTCCTGTGCCGTCGTCCAAAATCCTTGATCTGGCCGATCGCATCGCCTCTTTGCCGCCTGGAGAAATAAAGCAGATTGGGCCTGCTTTGCTGGCCCGGCTCAACCAGCCGCTGCCGCGCACCCTGTCTGGTGGTCAGGGTTTGGGCCTCGGGTCGTCCCAGGCTGGAGGTGGTGCAGCAAAGTCGTCGGAGGAGAAGAAGAAAGAGGAGAAGACGGTGTTCGATGTGAAGTTGGAGAAGTTTGATACCGCGGCCAAGATCAAGGTGATAAAGGAGGTGAGGGGTTTCACGAGTCTGGGCCTGAAGGAGGCCAAGGAACTCGTCGAGAAGGTACCGATCGTGGTTAAGCAAGGGGTGACGAAAGAGGAGGCAAAGGAGATCATGGAGAAAATCAAGGCAGCCGGGGGCGTTGCTGTCATGGAGTGATATCATTGTTTCATTTTTTCTTCTTCTTTTTCCTACCATTTTGTTAGCCAATTTAGATGTCCAAAATGTCTCTCAATAAGAAATATCTTGTGTGCCTGGGTAATCAACCAATCATGAAAAGACTAGCCACTGATACTGTTGCGTAACTTGCGTTCCTCAGTGAAAAAAGCACACATAGTTTAGGCATTCTGATGATATTGAAGTATCATACATAGGCTCAGGAGATGGTTCTCAGCCTTACTGGCAAATCGAGTATTCTGAGGTTTCTTAGGATTATACAACTGCAGTTCAGTATTTTTTTTTTTTTCTCTTACCATTTTTCGTTTTATAAGATTTGTATGGCAAACAACACGATTTTTGTTTGTTCAAAGTTCAAACCTGTTTGGTCTATTTTCCTTTCTTTTTGATAATGCATATACATCCGTATCCTCGACATAGGTAGTGTTTAGGTCTGGATTTGTATAAGCCCGTGGCAAGGAGCTGAGAACAATATTTTTATGACATATGTGATACTGAACAGAACTGGTATTCTGAAATATTTGAATCTGTGGTGTGGCCAATGCCTTGTTCATGCTTTACAGTATATAATATGCAAATTATAGTACTCTTTTTTGTTCTTTTCTTTTAGAAGATATGCTGGTAAAAAAGTTTATGGACCTTGCAAGCACTAAACTAAACTCTTGGAAGGGCCCTGTAAATTTTAGCTAGCTGCTGCTATTATTGATTGGCACAAGTTCTACCTTCTTGCACATTTCTCCTTCGGATTTTGTTTTTAATTAACATAATATGAGCTAAAATTACTAAATGTGAAACAAACTAAAAATTTGATATTTTGATTCAACTCAAAATTTGAATTTGCCCGAACACTCTTTTTTAGAAACGGCTCCGTGATTCTCAACACTGACTATTTTGAGTGCCTCTTACCAAGATCCAAACCCGACGGTCCAGATTGTGTGGCCAGCTATCTCAAATTTTGAGTTAACTTAGACATATGAACTCCCTAATTATTGCGTGTAAAGGACCGAAAAGTTTCTCTAATATAAATGCAAAATTCAAATAATATGTACGTTGTGTATGTATGTATATAATAAAAGGACAAGCTTTCATCATTTACTCCATTATGTACAATGCTTCAACAGGATTAAACTATGAAATGCTTCTCATTCAAATATAGAACAAAAATTCTCTACTTTTTTATTGTAAACAAACATGTTCAGACACTACCTCCGCAGGCTCTTCGATCTCTCACTCGGTCCTCCATGCATTCAAAAAGAAGCAAAACCCGCTCAAATTGTCACAATCGCACAACATTTCACCATCGTCGTCGTACTCTTTCGCCACCATGGTCTTCCCTGGCTTGAAAACGAAGAATGCTTGCGACCACGGTCCATTGAAGACCCAATCATGCACATCCCAGAACACCTGCACCGGCGATTGCTCAACCAAGACTATCTCACTGCCGCGGAATTTCCAATGCAAATTCTTGACATTGATCAGAACCTTTCCGTCTATGCTTATTCTCATCTCGGGGTCCTTTGATCCCGGGATAGAGTTCTCGATTACAATGTCGTGTTCCTCTCTCTTCCCGTTACTGAACCGTGCCCGTGTGGTGAAATTCCTCCTAGAGAGCGCGCTCTCCCGTTTGCAAAGCAAGATCGGATCCTCCAACGAAGGCCTCGACTTGCTTTTCTTGTAGGCATTCTTATTTGAATCCCCAACTAATAGAACAACTTCTTCTTGGCTTACAAGTGCGACGTAATACCCGCTTATGGGCTCGGGACTTTCCGAAAATTTGGCAGATCGCATGTCCCAAAAGATCTTGACACGGTCCCCGTCGATCTCTTCTTCTTTCGAGCCCTTCCGCCCCCTAAATGGCCATGGTTTGAGATCAACGCGACATAAAAGGGGTCCGTTCTCCTTTCCGTCAATAGAGATGGAGAATGAATGAGTGATGAGGCTTCTGTTCCATGATATGGTCACCTGGCGGGGCACACCGGCTATCTTTGTTTCGTAAAATAAAACCACCGAGCATTGCGGGGCTGGCTTCGTACCGTGCCCTGACTCGTCCGTCGTTTTGTCAGAGCTAGCTGAAGAAATATGCGGTGTAGACGATAAGCTCTGCTCTTCGAGTCTCCTGGCTGAGTTCCGAGATCTCAACTTCCTCATCATCGTGAACTTCCGGATTTTCTATGTCGATTAAGAATCATATATGAAACGATAACTTTTCGAAATCGATCGCCTCTCTGTAACAGATACAATCTACAATGATCTGATAAACAATTGTTGTAGGAATGAAACCAAATGTTACAAACAAATGTAAATTGAGGAACAAATCATGGGGCATTCAAACAAAGCAGACAAAAGTTAAATATAGGTAATTAACATTTTGTCTTTTGAAGGATGGCTTCCATTGCACAAGTTCAACAACTCGAAAGCGAGCTGTAATTTGTTCCTGCGACGATGTCTTAACCTTCCGTTGGCAGCTGCTACCAACTTTTAAAAAAAAAAAAGACGATGTCTTAACCTTCTTTGCCTATATTTAGGCAAAGAGAGCACTGAAATGCCAAGGACCAAGTAATACTTGGGTGTACCATGTGGTTAAGAACATTTGTCAAAGCTAATTGACTGTTAATTAGTCTAGTAGTAAGTTTGTGCCATCAAAAAAATTCAATCTTAAACGCTGGTTTTTGCTCTTGGTTATATATGGTAATTTATGGCAATCTTAGTGGATGCTAATTAACAACTGTTAATTTATTTGAACTGTGACCTGCTAAAACTGAGGGAAAAATTAAATAGTTACATAACCATCTCAACTCAAACGCTTAATTAGTCAAAATATAATGGCCCAACTAATAAGTATATGAGTATGGGTAATTAGTTAGGTATGACAAGTAAAACAATTAATTCAATTTTATAGTTCCGTGTTTAAATTCTTTTTGTTGAATGACACTAAGGTCTTCGTTCTTATGCATGCCTAATTAATTGCAATTCATCAGATTGTTGGTGCTTCTAGAAACTTTTTTTATTATTATTATTAACAATATATGCAAATTATGCATAATAGAGATCTCTCAAATATTGTGCAACCTCTGCCCATGAACAAAAGAATTTTTAGGAAAAGTCAAAGAAATTAGTGGAAAAGTAAAATTATTTTTATGTCCTCAATTTGTAATCATTACATAATAATTGTTTCAATTAAATAATATAAATAATAGGGTAATCATAACATTAGAGAAACAAGTGGATTCAAATAACTTTACTAGACAACTAAAAGACGAATAGAAAAATAATATTGAATCGGTAAAGTTTATTTAATTAGAGACAAACTGTAAATGGTATAAATTTATTTAATTGTGGATGTAGGTTGTATTTAATCTGTTCTTTCTGTTGTAGGCTCTATCGGGCCTCCTTTTATGTACTATGAATTGGCTTTTCATCTATCATTAGTCAAATGAGTGTGTTAGCAGAATACGTTTATTTGTAGCATTATTTTGGATGGTAGAGAAACTTGATGGTACAGTAGAATTGACGGTGCAATAGACTTTTTATCTAGAGTCGTCTCTACCGTCCATATGTATGGAAAATTTAAAATCTGTAGAAGTTACAAAGTTGTATGACAAATAAGATCTATGTAGATTCTAATATAACAACTTATGTCACATATGTAATTCTGTAGACTGTCTATGTACGGACGAAAAATGTTTTTGTTTTATCTATCACTGATCAAATTAACTTTGTGGGGCCAAACTAACGAATTCACATCCCCCGGTACCTACGGGTGCAAACGGAACGCCGTTTTGTATGATTCCATTTCGTTTCGTTAAAACGGAACGATTAACGGAATGGATTTGATTTGCGTTTTTTATACGAAACAATTAACGAAAAAGACATGTTTTTTTGCGTGATAAACGAAACGGAAAACGAAAACTGTGATTCTGTTGCGTTATTTTGTTATTTCGTTTAGTATTCTTACCACGGACTAATAAAAAAAAAGTATTCTTACCGCGGCTGTCCCTTCACCTCTCTTTGTCCCTCTCTCGCACGCAGCACCTGTCTGGCAACCTATTAACAAACCCCAGACAGCTAGACCTTGTGTTGTCTGATCTTTTTTTTTTTTTGAGGGGAAACCCGTAGGTACTTGTGTTGTCTGATCTTGTGTTATTCTCGAAAAAAGAAGAAGAAGATCTTGTGTCACGACTGGCGACTCTGGAGGAGGTGCTTGAGTGCTCTAAAACCTACCGATGGGTGATGGGTGATCCACATTAGTAGGTTTCCAGTGTTGTTGCCTACTGGTATTTGTGGGATTTCGAGATGCAAGTTGAGTACAGAGTAGGGAATGATGGCCCTGGCCCCTCTTAGCTTTGCATCATTCCTACAGCCTAGTGTGCAGCGTGCTGCTACTGCCCTCTTTTGACTCGTTTGGTACGTACCAGTATTTAGCTAGCTAGCTCAGCGAAGAGACACCTGGTATGGTAGGGGTGGAATATCAAGTTCAGTCCTACTTATTTTTTTAAACGTTGTATTCGTTTAATCGTTTATAATACACACGAAACAGTCAATGAAATTATTTTTGCTACCGTTTGAGTGATGCAACAATTAATGAAAATATTTGGGCTATCGTTCAGAAAACGAAACGAAAAACGATGACCATCAATTCCGTGACCGCCCTCCACGTTAGACACCCCTACCGGTACCTTATATGCAAGGTCAAAAATCTCTCTAGCCCGTTTTCTCAATTCTCTATACAAATCTATCCATTCCTCACTACTTTACAAGCTGACCATTTCGAAGAATATTCATGCACGTTTTTTTAATTAAAATTTGTAGTTAGGTCAGGTGTTTACTAACATACCTTCTCTTCTTCTCTTTTCCCTCGCTTCTATAGTTCTATTTACTTCTTAACAGGCCTGTTCGGCACCTTTGGAAAAGGGTAATTGCATGGAATACATATCCTATTCCCAACGAACACGATTGACATTGACTGGAATTGTTCAATGGAAAAGGGACCCTTTTATGCTTTTCCCAATTCCATCAGAGACTTGGAATAGAGAATAGAGTAGGAAAAGTGAGGAAAGAGAAACCTTTTTGCTTTGGTTTTTGCTAATGTGTCAATCTGTTTTAGAGAGCACCTATCCTACTTTCTTTATATTTTATTGTTTTTGGTCAAGGCTATTCCAATAATCATCTTCACCGAACACAACCGGATTAGTTCGGAAGAGTTGTCTATTCTCTAACCTGCATTTCCACTATTCCTTGGCTTTTCCATCACTCACCGAACAGACCCAACATGAGTGAATCCGTATTCATGCACGTTTTTCCTTTGAAATCCTTTCAACTGTATTATCTAGAGGTGGCAAAATCTGACCCGACTGATTCGAATCCGACCCGACCCGATCCATGTTCTAGGGAAAGTGAGACTAACCCGATCTAAACCGAAACCGACCCGTGTTCCAGAGAAAGTCAGACCGAACCCGAACCCGACCTGACCCGTATTTGATATCACAATGAAACAATATAAACTAGGGGGTGTAAACGGGTCAGGTTGGTCGGGTTTCACATTAATTGGTAATCCAAATTATTCTGGTCGGGTTGTACAAATTTTAATCCATAACTAACCAACAAATAAAACCGTTCAATTCGGATTTCACTTTAGTGGTCGGGTCTCGCGGGTTTCATTTTAAAATATTAATTTTCAAAAAAATATAAGTGAAACTAAGTTAGGATAAAAAAATACAAAAAAAAAAGGCATATACACTAACTAAAAGTAAAATAAAATAAGTTTCAATTAAAAATTTGAAGTATAAAGATATTGTAACTTTATTTAGAATAATATAAATTATTGAGGAGGGATCCATTGACAGTGCTTATAATGACAATCTTGACAATCAAGATTTTAAAAAATTTGTAATAATTCATAAAAAATCTTAAAAATAAAAAAACTTTTATGGATGCATTCTTTAACTTATAGATTAATAGTGTTTTAAATTTCAATCAATTTGAATATCGTTTGATAGTTTATCAAAATTTTATACATTTTTTAACGGTTGAAATTTAACGAGCTTTAAAGAGCTATCAAACGTCACTTAAATTGAATATAATTTGATACATAATCAATCTATAAGTTAAACAATATCTCTATAAACTTTTTTCTATTTTTAAGAATTTTTAACTATTTTTACAAATTTTTTAAAATCTTAATTGTCAAGATTGTCATTTTAAGCATTGTCAATGGATCCCTCCTCTAAATTATTTTAGAAAATCGAAACAAATTGGTCGGGTCAGGTTAGGTTTTACCCAATATAATCTGTAACCAAACTTTAATTATCGGGTTATTCAAAATTCAATCCGTACCTAACCAACTATATCAAAATCCGTAATTTTTTGGATCGAATTAGTCGGGTCGATTGGGTTCCGCGGGTTGAACAGATTGAACTTACACCCTACTATAAACTTTCGACTATACTATTCGCGCACGCACCGAACAGTCGAACACCCGTATTTGATACCACACAAATCGTTGGATTGTCTAGAGATTCGTGTCAGTACGGATCTCAAGACGATCCAACGGCTCCTGTGCAGATGCGGGAGGATAACTAAGCACTCCGGACGAAGAACACGCACGCACCGAAGAAGACCGATCGATCGATTCATTAATTCATTCATTCAATTAAGGGGGCTGCTTTGGGCAGCGTTCAATTTAGTTCTGAACCATCTTTTGACACTTTTTGGACGAATTTGCCCATGCAGCAGTGTTTGTTAATACTCTGATGATAGGGGTAGTTTTGTCCAAAAGGGGTATAAAAGCTGTCCAAAAGTAAATTTAGCGCTGCCCGAAGCAGCCCCCCTTCAATTAATGGTGTTAAGTAACAAAAACAAAAGAACTGCTCTCGAATGATCTTAAAAAGTTGAAACCCTAAAAAGACCGAAAGAGAATCACGAGGTATCATCCACCGCCTTCTCTTCTCCGATGAGCGCTCGAGCTTCTGGAGCGGCGGCGGCGCCGCGGTACGCGCCGGAGGACCCGACGCTGCCGAAGCCGTGGCGGGGGCTGGTCGACGGCACTACCGGCTACTTGTACTACTGGAACCCCGAGACCAACGTCACGCAGTACGAGCGCCCGGTGCCCCCCGACGACTCCGCTCGCCGGGCCGTGCCCTCGGCTGCTGCCGTGCCACCGACCGATCGCCGCAGGAGGAGGAGCTACTCACCCGATGAACCTCACGATCGCTATGCGCCTCGGCCCCGAACCCTTCCTCAGGTATATCTGTTGCCCCTTTTTTTACCTCAAACATTCTTTGCGATACTAGTTCCATGTTGAGCAGATCTAGATAATATCGTTTATAATAGATGATAGATCTGATAGTTGTTTGATCTGTACTGTCCACCATCACTTCCTCATCATAGTATGTAGACATGAGATTTGTAACTAAAGTAGAACTTAATTTAGCTTTAATGATATGGACTATATTGGGTTACTGAGGTTCTGAATTTGATGGCAGGGAGGAGGGAGTAGAGGTGGCAGTGCGGATATGTACGGCATGAACGATGCTCGGGATCCTAGAGCTGCTTCTGCTGGCAGCAGCAGGAGGGATTACCCGGCTGGGCCTGATGCAGGATCCGCTGAGGCGTACCGCCAACGCCATGAGATTATTGTCATTGTATGCCATTTCACATCTAGTTTTCGAGAATTTTATGTGGTCTCATTAATGGACTTTCAAAGAGGGGTTGGTTATGTTTTCAATCTTGGTGATGGGACTTTTGATGAATTTGATAAGAAACTCTACTCTCTTAAAAATAAAAGAAGTTTATAAATATATTAAATATAAATTGGTTATGTTTTGAATTATTTTTAATTTGGGTGATATTTGATAGATCAAAGGTTCGCAAAATTACAACTGTTAATATCATAAAATTTGATGAGCTATCAAATGATATGTAATTGATTAAAAATTAAAACACTCTCAATCTGTAAGTTATATAATATATCCGTAATTTTTTTTATTTGAATATTTTTGAAAGATTATTTTATTCAACTTTGCCAAAAAAAAGTTGCCATTGCCAAGATTTTCAAAACAAGTATTGTCAAGTGATCCCTCCCCTATTTCAATATCAAGTTCAATTGCTCATCCTACATATTGATGTTGCCTCTAAATATGAAAATACATATGAATCAATTGTTGTTGTACCAATCACCAATATGTTGAAATGTTATTCGCTTCCACATATTTGTTCAAGTTTTCTTATGGTCTTTCCTTATATTTTTATTTCATCATGTACCTATTTATAGGGTGATAATGTACCGCCACCATTAGCAACCTTTGAGTCTGCAGATTTTCCGCAAGAGATACTTAAGGAGGTAATTATTTCTTGCTTTTTTCTGTGCCATGTTTAAGTACCACTGCGAGAGCTTAACTCTATTATGCCCTATCATTTACTTACCTGTTTCTCTTAAATTAAATTCCATGGTACAATTAATCTCCCTCATACCATTCTATAACTTCAACTTTATTTAACTTCTAGATAATATATGAAGCCAAAATTCCTTTCACATTCGACTCCTTAACCCGCATCATATGCCAAAAAATTTATATCACGCTAATGACTTATTCTATTGAAATTATCTTTCGCTTTGAAATTTAGTTCTTTCCTTCTTTCATCTTTTTCATTTTCTGTTTTGCATTTCTGTCAGTCCCAGGTGCGATATTTGCTCCATGATGGAGCTAAATGTCGTACAGTTCAAGATGGCCCCATTCACTTTGGGTCACTGCCTGGCCTGTACTTGTGGGCCTGCCTTGACCTGATTCGTGGGATTGTATTTGTGGCCAATTGTGCTTCCGTGGAGTTTTGCTTATATCCCCTGCAATTTTTCCTGGTTAAATTGTCGGCCCATGAGGAACGGGTTGGCATGGAGTGATCCAATCTGCCATGCACGGGTTACTAGTTCAATTCATAATTCTCTGTGGGTGGACCAATTGTCGCAACAAGACAGTTATCCCACGTTCTTGCTTGGATGCCTAGTTCTTGTCAGTTGGGTTCTGTATCAGAGAAGCTTCTGGGTTTATACTACATGCCATATGGAAGTGTGTAGTTACATTTCTGCCTGCTTGAGAAATGTTACTTCCTGACCTTCATGGATCACGTTTAGTATGAGTGGGGTTACTAACACAGTAATATTATTTGGAATTGTGGGAAGGGTCTCTTATAGTTCAAGTTGTGACGACACAGGTCCCACCACTCAAAAAAGACCCTTGTCAAGCAAGTAACTGTCATCCGGAACTGGGTGGCATGGAGTGACTGACCTGCCATGCACGGGTCATTGGTTTGCAATTCTCAATTCTGTGGGTGGACCAACTGACAAATGCAACAGTTAATCGCACTTTCTTGCTTGGATGCCTAGTTCTTGTCTGTTGGGTTCCATGTCAGCAAAGCTGATGGGTTTATACTACACGATGCCATATGGAAATGTATACAGTGGCATTTCTGCCTGCTTGAGAAATATTACTTCTACAACCGATTTATGTCATTTGGCATTGGGGGAAGGGTCTCTTCTGGTTTGGGTTGTGACAACAGGTCCCACCACTCAAACTGGACCCTTTTCATGCAAACTGCTGTCACTCTGGTCCACCCCACAAAGAGTCCGCTTTTCCACAACTTTTATGATGAGCGTTCTTGCAAACAAGAGCACACCCTTCCCCTGAGAAGCTGGTAACTAATTACGGGGCATACCACAACATAATTGTACCTTTTCCCTTTATTTATATTCTTCTATCGAATATATATTCAAATGTACTTACAATGTAATGTTTTTATTTTCTTTTTTTTGAATTTGAACAGTTACGCCAAGCTGGGTTCCAGTATCCGACCCCAATCCAGGCACAGTCGTGGCCAATTGCTCTTGAGGGCAATGATATTGTAGCTGTTGCAAAGACTGGTTCAGGCAAGACCCTTGGATACCTACTCCCTGGATTTATTCGCATTAAGCGACTGCATAATGACCCTAGAGTGGGCCCCACAGTGCTGGTTCTTGCTCCAACCAGAGAGCTGGCCACTCAGATTGAAGCAGAAGTCTCCAAGTTTGGCAGATCTGCACGCATATCTTGCACCGTATTGTTTTTTTTTCCTGTTCCCAATTTAGTACATACCGTTCACTGTTAAATGCTAGCTGCTGACCTTCCAACTGAAACAGTGTCTGTACGGTGGTGCCCCAAAAGGACCACAATTGAGAGCCCTTGAACGTGGGGTGGACATAGTGGTTGCTACACCAGGACGGCTATGGGACATAATGGAGATGCGACGACTAAGCCTTCGGCAGGTGTCTTACCTTGTGTTGGATGAGGCAGATCGGATGCTGGACATGGGTTTTGAACCTGAAATTAGAAGGATCATAAAGGAGGTGCCACCGCGCCACCAAACCCTCATGTACACCGCCACGTGGCCAAAGGAGGTCCGTGCGATTGCCAGGGATCTGCTTACACGTCCTGTCCAGGTTAATATTGGCCGTGTCGATGAGCTTGTAGCCAATAATGCCATCACACAGGTTAGTCTACTATGTCAAGCAGTACAGATATGTTATGAACTGACCAGTGACTGATTTAATATAAACAAAATGTGTATGTAGAATGTGGAGGTAATACCGCAGCCAGAAAAGCTAAGGAGGGTTGAACAGATATTGAGGTCCCAGGAGAGAGGTGCAAAGGTGCTGATATTTTGCATAACTAAGCGTATGTGTGATCAGCTGGCGAACAGCTTGGTGCGACAATTTCCAGTGTCAGTGATTCATGGGGACAAGTCCCAGGTTGAGAGAGAACGGGTGCTTAGTTACTTCCGCTCTGGACGCACGCCTATTCTTATTGCCACTGATATTGCTGCTCGTGGTCTTGATATTAAGGATATAAGGTAAGAGGGATCTGTATAGTTTTTCCTGAATGTTGATAGTGAGCTTATCTCCGACTTGTTGAGCCTCAAATGGTCTATGCAACAAATATCTAATGGTACAGTCATGTCTAGAGGGGCTATAAGTGGTAGTGAGAACGTCCAAATTTCTGGTCTAACATTAAATTCTTGTAAATAATGTTTTGAACCTGTGAATTTCTGGGGTTTATTCTGGCTCTGTCTATAAGATTATAAGGATGAACAAATAGAAAAAGCTTAGTATTGTAATTTTAAACAGTCGAAGAATGTAGTATTAGGCGGGAAGGGGTCTACTTTTTCAACAGTTCTGGAATGGGACCATTTTCAGAAGCTGCTCTGATTGTATTTTTTCCTCATCTCATCTCATCTCATCTCATCCCATCTCATCTCATTTCCCTTTTTTTGTCCTTTCTGTTTGTGTTACATGGCAGGATGGTGATCAACTATGATTTCCCTACTGGAATAGAAGATTATGTGCACCGGATAGGCCGTACTGGTCGTGCTGGTGCAACTGGTGTGGCATACACATTTTTCTGCCAGAAAGATGCACGATTTGCCAAGGATCTCATCAAGATTCTTGAGGTGGCCGAGCAGCGAGTTCCACGGGAGCTGAGGGCACTTGCTTTGCAGGGCGGTGGTGGCAAGAGGTCATCTCGTCCAATGCGTGGCTGGAGACCTGTTGATAGTCCAGCTGACAGAGCCTCTGCAGGGGCACGTGATAGGGAGATGGTTGGTGACTATCTTTCCGGTAGAGGTAGGGGCCCTGAGCCTACTTTTGGGAGATATGATGATGATCATGGGCCCCGTGAGGGATATAATGCCCCTGCTCCGTATGATAGCTACAGCAGGTACGTGCATATAATAATTTAGTCATAAATTGTCTTTTACGGGTGCTTTGATCTGTTAATTATGGTATGACTAGCTTGCATTTAGAACTGGATCTGAAAAGTCCTGGATGTCAATTTTTACTCTTTTAAATTTATTTGTAAGTGAACCAATTTTGCTTAAGAGTAGACACAGTCAGAACAGCGAGAAAGTGGAAGCATTAATTATTTGCCACTCTATAACAGGTATGATGGAGTTGCAGCAGGAGATGAGAGGGGGCGCAGGGTGGGAGTCAAGGGCAGTCGTGAAAGGGAAAACAGCTATAATCGGTACCGCAGCCCCAGTCCAAAGCGGGCCCGCCCTGATTACCCATCCCATAACATTGATAGCCATCACCGAGCCCAGTCTGACTATCCTTCAGGTGAAAAACGTAGCCCTAGCCCTAGGAGGGGCCGCACTGGTTACCCATCCCGCAATAATTATAGCCCTATCCCTAAGAAAGACCACACCGGTTACCCATCGCGCAACAGCAACTCTAGCCCTAAGAGGGCTCGTGTTGACTACACATCCCGTGATAATTATAGTTCTAGCCCCAAGAAGGGTTTTGGTTCTCCATCTCGTAGCCCCATGAAATCACGTGGTCGTTACGAGGATGCCAATAGCCGCAGTCCCAGCCGTAACCCTAAACAGTCACGGGAGCATTCAGCTTCCAAGAGTAGAAGTCATATTCGTAGTAGCCTTAGTCCTGAAATTACTCGTGACCGTTCAGCTCGTGACGGTGCTAGCCCAAACCCTAAGAAACGGGATGGCAGTGTTAGAAGCCGGAGCCAAAGCCCTAGTCGCAAACGGACTGTGAGTCAGAGTCCTAAGCGTAGCAATAGCCCTTACCGGAGACAAAGCCGTAGTGTCAGCCGTGATCAAGACCAAGACTTTGACCGTCCTGTTGAACATGTGCACTCACCAGTAGTTCGTGATGGTAGGCATGATTCTGCCTTGCCTCCAGCCAGTTCTCAAAATACCAATCATGGTAAACCAAAGTCACCATATGGGGATGCTGTCCCCATTAAAGAGAAGGTTAGCAATACAAGCATTGATAAAAGAAGATACCCATCTGATAGCACAGTGGTACAGTCTAATGGTGGTTATACTGGGGCAAACGGGTCACATTCACCACCTCCGAGGGGTGGCGGTGGCGGAATGGAACGGGAAGAAGAGGTTGGGAGGGGTGGATATTCTGACAGATGCTGATTAAGGTTAAATTATATTTCGAGGAGCCTGTGTTTAATTATTGATTTATGTTAACAAGATATCATTCTATTGGTGAAACATGCTCTATTTTTTATTTTTATTTTTTTTTTGTTAACCGTATAGTATGCATCGATGGTGGTGACTACAGTTTTTGGCAAGTGGTTAGCATTTTAAATTTTTTGTACTTGTAGTCTTGTATGTAGTATTACCGAATCTCTCAAATACTGGAGATTCTTTATCCACTGAAGGGTCGAAAGACTCGAAACAAATTACTGAGTGCAGGTGGTTATACAAGGTCACCTGTGAACTGTCCCTTTGAATAGGGGGCACTGTTTAAAGCTTTCAGGCACGCGGTCACTACAAACTATTCAAATGTGTGCATGAAATAGAGTTTTGTTCTTAGCTGTTCCGACAAAGAAGTACAGACCACCTTTCTACCTGTGGTGGATACTGATGTACCGGTATCATTCATACCATATAATCTCTACTCAGAATCAAGAACCTGTGCACGCAGAATACCAATTCATTCCCTCCCTACATTCTCGCCGGATAAGTCCATGTTAGCGGATTAGTAGCTTTTGCTTCACCACCCATTATTCCATTTTTATTTATATTATGCTGTAAGGTGGAAGTATCTTATTTTTCATGGGTGTGAAGTGATTCCACTGGACCACTCATTTCACTGGTTTATCCTGGGATGATAGAATTCAACGGCTCGGCTTCTGCCACGTATCGTATTTTGGTGATGGAAGATTCACACAGTATATACCATATATATTTTTTTGGATGCTTATATATGGCTCCAGTCTGTTTAACTTTGCTTTTGCGGCTAAGTCCTCTCTAGTCTCTACCTTGACCAGCGCACTCGTAATAAAGCAAGCAAGCATGTCAGCCTTCATTGGAAAGTATGCAGGTAACACTGTCATCCAAATTAGTCTAATCGCTTTCTGCCCCTTTTCTGATTCAAATGTTCTGTCAATTTTAAGGAAACTTAATAAAATTAATATTATGATAAGGTAAATGAATGGTTTATTTGCAAGTGTTAAGCTATGTATTGATGTATGTTCATACTAATGCCTGCACGTTGGGAGAGTTTGTACTTTGTAGTGCTTTGGAGTTCAGTGGCTCAGAGAACTGGATATAATGCTTCTGTTCTTTCTAAGAAATTCTGCTTGTTATTTTGCAAATGAGTGCAACTTATGTCAATATACATCGTGATAGTTGTTTTCAAGATTTTTTTAATTTTATTTTTGAGGGTAAATATGGACTTAGAACATAACAATAAGTTGATTTCCTTTTGACTATTAATCTTTGTTAGAACTTAGAAGCAATGATATCTCCGTTAAACATACAAGGAATATCTTGGTGAGCTATAATTTTTGGAGTAATAGCTAGCGCCCTTTTATCTATCACTGATCCACTGTATTTTTAATGAATAAATATAATTTTTTAGTGAATATTTATATCTTTACGATTAGTATATATCATTTTCTAGTAAACATATACATTATGGTTTACTGTAAACATTTATGCAACTGTGACAAGTACATCGGTGCATGTGAGTGTGTTAGATTATGAGAGTAGTGAATGGGTGGCGTACAAAGTGGTCTAACATGTTTTCCTAATTTTTGTCTTATCTGCTATCCACTTATCCTAATATGTGGCAAACAAAAAAGACAAATAAAGTACCTTATCTTTGTGTTCAAGTGTCAAATATAACATGCCAAAGTTTCCAAGGGAGATTTTGTGGTGCAATCCTTGCTAACCAAAGCACACTCTGAATCCATGCAGATGAACTCATCAAGACTGCCAAGTACATTGCCACGCCGGGCAAAGGCATCCTAGCGGCCGATGAGAGCACAGGCACAATTGGCAAGCGGCTCGCCAGCATCAATGTCGAGAACATCGAGTCCAACCGCCAGGCACTCCGTGAGATGCTTTTCACCGCGCCGGATGTCCTGCATTACCTCTCAGGTGTCATCCTCTTCGAGGAAACCCTCTACCAGAAAACAGCCAACGGAAAGCCATTTGTCGACGTCCTTCTGGAGAACTCGGTCATTCCCGGGATCAAAGTTGACAAGGGCACCGTTGACATAGCCGGTACGAATGGCGAGACTACGACACAGGGTCTCGACTCGCTAGGGGCCCGGTGCAAGAAGTACTACGAAGCCGGGGCACGGTTCGCCAAATGGCGTGCAGTGCTGAAAATAGGCCCGACCGAGCCCTCAGAGCTGTCGATCGTGCAGAATTCACAGGGCTTGGCGAGGTACGCACTCATCTGCCAGGAGAACGGCCTGGTGCCGATCGTGGAGCCCGAGATTCTTACTGACGGAGACCACGACATCGTCAAATGCGCCGCGATGACCGAGAAGGTGATCGCCGCCGTGTACAAGGCGTTGAATGATCACCATGTGCTTTTGGAGGGCACTCTCCTGAAGCCCAACATGGTCACTCCAGGCTCTGATAGCCCCAAGGTATTTCCATGGCTTCAAATTAAACATAGCCTGGTTTATCAGTTAATTACCTATAAACTATAAAGTATACCTCTTGCCAGCTTATTATTTGATAATTATTATGATTCCAGTTTGTCATTATTTGTCCAAATGAGGATAGAATGTAGTAGTATTATTATTTTTTTGGTTTAGTAAATATGAATAGTTTAGTTAAGCCAGAATACTACTACAAACTTGTTGATACGGTCCAACAAAATTGGGCTCAGGACGGTAATTCAAGCCCATGACGTATCAATAGTTATTGGGCTGAAGGCACAATGACAACATAGAAGACTATTAGCAATAAGGTCACAGACAATCCCAACAAACCAAAGTCAAGCCTATACATAGTGTTGCAATCTAGGATATAGAGGCTGGATTCTGTCTCATTTGTACCAAACATTCTCTGACTTGTACTTTCCCACTCTATCAATACCTTGTACTAGGCGTGTGACACCACTTGTAATATTCACTTCAGGTTGCTCCAGAAGTGATAGCAGAGTACACAGTAACCGCTCTCCGGCGCACCGTCCCTCCCGCCGTTCCTGGCATAGTGTTTCTATCCGGTGGCCAGAGCGAGGAGGAAGCGACGCTCAACTTGAATGCGATGAACAAGCTGGATGTGCTGAAACCCTGGACTTTGTCGTTCTCATTCGGTCGGGCTCTGCAGCAGAGCACGATCAAGAAATGGGCCGGTAAGAAGGAGAACGTCGGGGCCGCTCAGGCGGCGTTCTTGGCGCGGTGCAAGGCCAACTCGGACGCAACGTTCGGGAAGTACACGGGGGGCAACGCGGATGCCGCGGCATCCGAGAGCTTGTATGTGAAGGGGTACAAGTATTGATTAATTAGCAATTCCTGCTTGGGGCTCTTAATTAATTATATGATTAATAGTTGATTAATTTGCCTAAAATCTGTGTAAATTTTTATATTTCTATTTGGATTTTATGAAGAACATGTTGTAGAAGTGATGTCTGTGTTTCTGAAAAGCAAATTAAACTATATATGTCTGGAATGTTGATCATGCTTTCAGAAATATTGGCTTGCTGTGTAGATGTTTGTGCTCTTTGATAATCATCATCATGTCATGTGGATTGCATATATTTAGATGCAACATATACAGATAGAGGTGGCATATTGTCTGAATCGGGTCAGGTTCTGGTTTGGGTTGGGTCAGTTTGACCAAATGGAATTGTTCGGGTCAGGTCAGGGTCCGGGTTGGGTCGGTCGGGTTGGGTCTGGTCAGATTTTGTACTTCTATTCCCGGGTCGGGTTCGGGTGACTTTCCCTGTAACATGTGTTGGGTCGGGGACGGGTCGGGTTCGGATCAGTTTTGACTTTCCCTTAAACTCGGGTTTCGGGTCGGATCAAATTTTGCCGCCTCTATATACAGTTCTTTATTTATTCTTTGTGGAATCCGGTGAAGACAAAAAGAAAAGGCAGTTGTCTGATTCTGTATATTTGAGTGTTTGATTTGTTACAATGACCTTATAAATAAGAAAGAAAAGGTATTTCAAAATCAAAATTTCAACATGTTTCATACAATATTTCATACATTTTATTTGTAACTTCATATCTTAGCAAGATGTATTTTACAACATATTTTAGCAAGATGCAAAGTTAAATTAATATTCTCTGTTCAAATAACGCACAACCTTCGAAATTTTTTTTTGTATATCCGTAAAAAAAAAAAAAAAAAAGAAAAGAAAAACAAGTCTTAATACTATCTCTCTTTTGAAACAAAATTTGAAACTATCCCTATTTTACTTGTGGTCACGGTCACAATTCAAAGTGACCGTAGCTGTCAGACAGGCGTCTAACCAATTATTACACAAATTATTCCGAGCTGACCGCTGCTGTCACTTTGACTTGTGACCGTAGCCGCCGGTAAATAGGGATAGTTTCGAAATTTGTTTGAAAAGGGAGATAATATTAAGATTTTTTTTTTTTAGGGATAGACAACAAAAAAATTTTCCACAACCTTCTCTTCACTTGAGTACTATAAACGTAGTCAATTATTAAATAGTAAATATAACAGCTACAAAAACTATGGTATTTACAAGATCTACTATGAGATGCACAAAGCATGTTGTGTTTCAGTTGACACATTTCAGCAAATTCCTACTGCAAGTTGATTGTTGGATTGATCAGACAGAGCACTCTGTACACATGTACAGTACAGTACAATTTCTTCTCCACCAGATGAAATCTGTTGTTACAAATTAATCAGTAGAGCTTGATTTTTGTGGTTATGGGGCTTTGGCATGTTGGGCACCTGTCGAGGTCTCTTCCGCAATCGTAACAAGTCTGAAATCGTATTATCTCAATGTATCAGTTCGACAATATACCAGCGTAAGGAGCAAAATTAGCAGAATTTGGTGTATCTTTGTGTTTGGTTACCTGATGTCCGCATCCGAATGCACAATCCTTTGCTTTCCACATGCAAATCGGGCATATCTGCGAGATGAATAAATCTGTTAGATCTCTGTATCGGGGCAAGTATTTATATTATGTACAATTTGCAAACATAAAGAATAAAAAATATTTATACCAGCCTATCTTCGAGAGCACTTTCTGAAGAGAAAGGTGTAGACGGCCTGCTGCTGTATGGAGGAGTCGATGGCTGCCTTTGATTGAAACTGTTTCCACGGGAATAAGTAGTCCTGGTTGGCGGAGGAAGACATACTCTCGGTGGAATTCCCCTTCGGCGACTGATTGATATACATAAAAGAACAAGATACTAAATTAACATGATTCATCAAAATAATGGCACAACTTTTTGAATTGATCCAGAGATGGTATGTTTTCTGGTGCTTTAGCCAATATATATATATATATATATATTTTTTTTTTTTTTTGCCGAGGAATAATGAGACAGCTTTTGGCTAAATAACACTACTAAAAAAAAGGTGACATTTGAGCCAAAACTGCTTTCTTTTTTGCTTTCAAAAATTGTAAGACAGTTTATAGTAAAATAACACTAGAAAAGAGGAGTTTCGGCACTGGAGAGTATTACACTATTATTATCTGTTAACAGTAAAGTTGAAGTATCAAGTACCCCAAAAGTTGAAGGTCGATGGTCGCTTTATATTGGGAAGGTATCTCCATCAAGGCAGCCAGTGCAAACTCAGCCTCCTTCCTCTCTGACGGGATGCTCTTCGACATTATCTCAGTGAAATTCACAAACTGTACAAACAATACCTTCACTCTTTTAGTCTATATTTCAACTGTACAAACAATACCTGAGTTGTTCATTTGTACCTTGTTTGATTTGTTAATATAATATTGAATTTTGTTCGATATTTATTCAGGAAGTTTGCAAATGGACCACATAATTTTATGGCTACTTGATAAGTTTTTAAAGTAAATTTTACAACAATATACAGATTACAGCTAATTAATAATAAATAAAATGATAAGACAAGTAAAACTAAAACAAAAGAAAGTAAATGGGAAGTAAATTGAATCAAAACAAGTGTCATTTTGAATCATACTTGTTAAATTCAGTACAAAAAACTTTCAATAAATATGACCTGAAAATTGTCAAAGGCACGGGAAGGAATGTTGTCGTCGAACTCGCGCATCATATCCCATGGCCCATCTCCAACTCCAACCAAGACAATTGACAAAGGATACTGGCTGCATTTGTTTTCACAATTTAAACATGAGCAGACCATGAAATAAGATCATAATATCCTCAAAAGTCTACTTATTTCTGGTTCAAATCATACAATTTCAGGTTTCATGCTCAATCCCTCAACATGGCTGTATGTATCATTTCAATTCCACGGTAAAGCAAACTGAACATATTAGGATGCGAAACAAATAACCAATTTTCGACTAAAAGAAAGACTGCTCAGACAAGGTACAGAGTGGTAGAACTTCAGGGTTCGAAATATGATATATGCAATAGTTTGGAGTTAAATTGTGTTTATTTACAGAAATAAAAGGGAGTAAGAAATTTTGGGGGTTGCGGTAATGATCGTTACCTAGCCTTCACTATGGCCTCTATGGTGGCTCTTTCTTGAGGGCTCAACTGGCCTAATTCTGTATCGACACTTCTCGTCACCTGACCGTCAGCTATTATGAGAAGAACATGGTACTGGCCACCTGTGCTATCTGCAATGCCTATTGCTGTCTCAATTATCGGTGCGAAAGATGTTGGGCCTGTTTATATCATAACGACATGTTAGATTATAGTAAAATAAAAGTTAACCAAAAGTCTAATTCCATGTAATGGAACTCAGGGAAGGTATTACTGACCTGCCAGACGAAGGCTAGGTACAACTTCTCTGTATCTGTCAAGTGCTTCTTCAAAGCCATTGCATGGCCGATTGTCAGGATAAAAGCTGAATACCTCCTGATCATGTGTTGAAGCTGTTCATGCCAAAGATGAAATAAACATGATTTCTTTTATTTGTTATGAAGTGAAAAGGATTTTACCTTTTCTAATTTTACGAAAACACCATCATTTGCAAAGTTTAAGTCTAGCAAGAAATGGCCTTAAAACGGCATAAAGAATAGCGTCTAATCTGCTCAACCACCACTACCAGTATTTTTTTAAAAGCATGGTAAATTCATTGCTTCACAGTAATTTCCTATAGTTTAATTTTGATTATCACTAAAGACCGCCTCAAATAACCAAACTTTTAGAGTGTAATTATCTATTTTACAATGACTGAGCACATGTCATTATGTTGGCTGGTTTTTTCTCGAAGTCGAAACAACAACAAACGAACTTACCATCACCAAAGCCAAAGCAGGGTATGAGATTGTCCTCGTCGAAAACTGATAAAGTCCTGCCTATTATAGAAATTGCTTGCTCATATGGATTTGGTGAACCCGTTGTATCATGCAAGCAACGCCTTCCAAAGGATAATTTACCTGTATAGTATAATATATATGCAATTAGTCCTCAAGTTTGAGCATCGCTAAAAACTTCATGTACCATTTTGGACAAGTACCGAATTTAACACATTTTGATCTATTATAATCTTAACTGTCAAGTATCAACTCACAGCCAATGAGACATAATAAGGCATAATATGTCTATATGAATAATAAAGAAGAGGATGAGATATTGACCCATTTGGTACCTGTCCATTCATTGCTCTTGGTAAAGTCTATGCCAACAATGAGGTTTGATGATTCAAGACCAGCATGTGCCAAAGCATCTGTCACCTATTAATGCCACCAAAAAAAAAAAAAAAATCAAATTTAAAATTCCTTTTGCAGTCATTTAAAAGTATCATCAATAAAAGCTGGTACATACAGCTCAAGTTTTCAAATTTCAATACCAGGATTTTACCACAAAGACGACCACCATTTATCATACCATATACATAAAATCCTTAAAAAGATCCAAAAACAAACATCCTAAAAGGGCCAAACTAGATCCAGTTTTAACTTCCCTACAAGATATACGAGGGCATGGAGCGAATCCAATCACACTTTGCACAGATCCGGTGGACCCAAATACCTCGGTAAAACTTAGAGCTCTGGTCAAACATAAGGATGATTTAATATACATCAAATATACTTGCATATATATTCAAGGGAAATTCCCACACCTGACTGACAGTACGATACTCGTCACCAATATGCGCATACTTGTCTGACACCCTCACTCTAGTGTTATCATTCCTGGGTCGGCTGTTGTAGGGATGATCGTACGAAGGATAAGCAGAATTGTAGGCTGGGCCGTACTCGGACCTATCCGCATACCCCGAGGGTTCATTTCCATATCCCGGGTAATTGTTTCCGTATCCGGAACTGGTACCGGTATTGCCATACCTGTAGCCACCGGAGTAAGTGTTATTGTAGTGGCTGCTTCCTTGCTTTGATTCTTTAGCTCCCATCTGTTACCCACAATTAAAAGCTCCAAATTAAGAGAAAATATTCAGAAATTCTGGTTGTTAAATTGGAGATGATGATTAACAGTAATGCCTCTCTTTTCTTAAAGCTGGTTAATTTGGGGAATTTTAAATAGAATTAGTCAAAATTGAACTATTAATTGAGCATGAAATCCATTTCTAGCAGCCAATTTAGAGGAAATACAATATTGACTTCAGGAAATTGGAGCACTTATGATAAAAAAAATTACCAAATTGAAAAAAAGAAAAAACACAAATTGAGAATGATAGTCAACTATTAGTTCACAGTAAATTAAGCAACTTTATTCATTCATAATCTAGTAGCCAAAATTGAGCTATTAATTGAGCATGAAATCCATTTCTAGCAGCCAATTTAGAGGAAATATAATACAAGAAATTGGGGAACTTATGATAAAAAAATTACCAAATTGAAAAAAAGAAAAAAACACAATTTGAGAATGATAGTCAACTATTAGTTCAGAGTAAATTAAGCAACTTTATTCATTCATATAATCAATCACATCTTACCAGTGGCTGAATTGAGGAGCTGAGCAGCTAAACCCTCCCAGACCCAACAGAATAAATTGGAATCAGAGGATGATCCAATTATCCTATCTCTAGGTGCAAAATAAACAAAGAGCACCAACAAAGTTACAAAACTGTTTGCTTAATTGGAAAGGAAGAGAGCAGAGAGGGAGACAACGCAGACCCAATATCTATATAATTCAACTTTAAAAAAATGACAATATCAACAATATAATAAATAATGCAGCTAAATCAAGGTTTGATAGGGCAAACAAGAACTTTCAATCATCATCATTAATCAATTTTGAACTTAGTGGAGACATGTCCCTGAACTTCTACACCCACAACCTTGTACACATATCTGTAACAGTCCATTAATCATGAACAATGTGTTTGGATCATCCCAAATTAGTACTGCTATGAGATTAGCTCACTAATATAAACAATAGCATGATCCAAATATAAAGTAAAAATTTTGGTTAGTTGTTGAGTAGCACTACCCAGCTAAACTGTAGAAACATTGGTTTAGTGAATTAGCTTAGGCACATGAGCAATGATAATAATAAAAATATCAAACTCCCTTTTCTTTTTGTTTGTCATGCACTCATGCTTCTCTTTCCCCATTTTGATTTATATTTTGCTCTGATGGATCATATCAACTTTGGTTTATACCAAACTTCTTTTCCATACATTTTTTTTTTTTGTATATTGGGTTCGTAATTTATGCAAAGTTTGCATAATTGTGAAAGTAATAAAAAATGAATTATTTAATAACATTTCAATCATGTTAAAAGTAATGATAAAATAAAATAATTATAAATATTCTACAAACCAATTAACCTTGATTTAAATCAAAGTAAAATGTGACATTCAATATACATGTAACAATCTACGGTGAAAAGTTTAGCTATTCAAACAAATCATTATTTAATTCATTTCAATATTATTACTCCCAATGTGCAATCCAGATACCGTTTTCATTAACCCGGATAATACAAAGTTAGCACTATCTTCATACCACTCAAGCTAGTATTAACTTCACACTACTCTCAATCACTAACCCAAATATCACTACTCTTTCGCTAATCCTTGCACCATCCAAACGCACTCATTATATCAAGTTATCAACTTGGCACATGAAGTTAACCACATACTTCGCCACATGAAGTTGAATTATTTGGCACTACGTTTGGTGGGTAGTGGATATCATATCATATCAGCGGCAAGAGGGAAGGAAAAGCTGGGTGCACCAGGAGCAGGATGGCAAGGGGGAAATCTGACTGGGGCCTACTGGATACGAAACTATGAATACGGCCAAATGTGCAGTGAATAATGGGTGTACCAGGTGTTGGCAGAGGGTTGGCCAGTGATGCAAGCTACGCGCCTTCTGCGATGACTTGACAAGGCGGCTCCGTTGACTTGACTCAGAGTTCAGAGTTCAGAGGTGAGATTGCTTCGGAATTATATAGAGTGTGGACAGCGCTGGTTTGGCTTGGGACAGTCCAAAAGTCAACTATTTGTGGTTCTTTTTTTTTTTTTGGGTTATGGGTTATGACAAAAATGATTATACGGAAAAGAAAAGGAAGAAGTAATTGCATCTGAATCTGCGTGTTGCAATTTGTCTTATCACTTGACTTGAGAAACAAGAATAAATGACTTATTTGTTTCTATCGTAGCTGACTAGCTGAGATTGTACGATTGATTCATTTTTTTTTTTGTGAAGAACTGAAATAAACTAGTGCCATGTGATTATGTTTAAGGTCTGATGGAACTTTCGCACCTTTTTTTTTTTTTGACTTTTTTAACAAATTTTAAATATAAATTTCAAATAAAAAATCATAGCATCAGTTCTTTGTTACCCGCATCATAATGATTAATATGGTTTATCCAGAATTATTGCATTCATAAAACAAAAAAAAAAAAAAGAAACATACAACTAACAGTGCAGGTATAAGGCCAGTTCATTATTGTATCTCGGTAGGACATACATGCATAAGCAGGGGATCGGTATCCGCTGCCTTTCTTTTTAGAAAAGCAGACCCTGCTTTTCTAAAATCCGATGGTTGAGAAACACCAAAGTACCTTGAGATCCGTATAGTAAAAACCGAAGTACTTTGAGACCGGTGCAGCAGCCGATCCTGACCATCCGATTGGAAAAGCAGCCGATACCGTATCGATCAAGTCAATTCAGCTGAGCGCTGTGTCAAGCAAAAACAGCGCTGGTGCGTGGTGCCTTGCCAGTATGATGATGAACTGATGATGACGCATTGGTGAATGCCTGAATGGTGATTCCTTCTAGACGTTGGAAACTTGATATATGTAGGCTTTACCAACGTACAATTAACAAGTGTACGAAAGGCTAGGCCCATAAATAAATCCCACAGCACAGCCCATAAATTCTGTGGACGCATTACAGCAGGAAAATTGGGCTGTATCAGTTTGGTGGCCTGCCTGTGGGCTGTAAGTAACACATACAATTAGACAAGTGTGCGAAAGGCAAGGCCCAGAATACTTGCAGCAAGGACCGAACAATATAGGCCTACACAGTAATATGGTTTTCCGAGTTTTGCATCATCCAACTTAACGTACACACATAAAAACATAAAAGGAAAATAGAATCCACCTGTAAAGTAAATTACCCATCCACTCCTCTCACATTTTGGTACACTCATGTACATCTATGTGTTTGTCACAGTTGCATAAATGTTTACTGAAAACTATAGTGTATTTGTTTATTAGATAATGATATATGTTGATCGAAAATATATAAATGTTTATTGAAAAATGATATTTGTTCATAAAAAATACGGTAGACCGGTGGATAGATAAAATGGATGGTCGCTAACTACGACTCAACATAAAATCACATAGCATAATGACTTAATGAAAAAATTCACACAGATTTTAATTTGATTAAAACTGTTCAACTTCAACATGCAGAACCAGTGGAAATCAACTCCACATTGATCTTTACACCCTTCTTAAAAAGCTCATGCCGCTGTGGCGCTAGCTGTCCTTTCGGTTTGTCTATGGAACAACATCAAGTCTCGGCTCGAAACAGAAGCCCCCGAAGAGCTTGTAGTGATCGGGGATCTAAGGGAACGGCGGTTCAGTTAGACATGTTCATGTATTGCTGCTAAATTCATACGACAACACACCGCTCGATGCTTTATCCTGAATGAAAATCCAGTTCCCGTAACCGGAGCACAGAAAGCCACTATGAGTCTATGACCTGACTTGCAGAAATGCCTGATTCGATCACTCGGTGCACGTGTGATTTCTCTCCATCCATTCCCGCACATCTCCCAAATATTGATGCTTTGTTCCAGAGTTTCGGGGTTTTTTATGCGACCAATTAGGATCAACTTATCGTTCACACTGAAAAGTTTTGTACATGTCAAAACGCACGGAACACGCACCATTGTTTTCGTGAGAGATTGCTTTTGCTTCGAATTCCCTTGAGATAAGTTATAAGCAATAACGGCATGGTCGGGCCATGTCTTACTCCACTTACGGTCAAGTTGCACCACGCCGTAGAGCACATCTTTGCAAATGACACAGCCATTGGTGACATGCCAATTGCCTAACCTCTCGCTGTGCAAGTTCGTCCAAGAACGTGTATCCGATTTGTACAAGTGGGTCGTCATGTCGTATGTACGCTTGACGCCATCTACTCTGGAGGACCTGATCAGCGTAATATCGTACTTTCTCGAACGGATATCGGTAGATAGTGTGAAATTCCAACCGTTTTCTCGGGGATGCGGAACTATTGGCACCACCCTGATCCGGTCTCTCAAAATCGGATTGTAGACGAAAATTTTGTCGTATTTGGTGTCATTTATTACGCATACGAGGCCCCCGGAGGCACAGATAAAATGACATTTGTCGACGTGTGGCAATTCAGGGATCGGGCAGTACTAGTTTCTCTTCTTCAGGATTTGGTATATATATTTTGAAAGGCACCCACTTGCGCTTGTCGGAGTTGTACACATACGTGTCGAGGCTGCCCATGGGCAGTGCAACATTGTGCATGAAGTAGAACGGTTTCTGACACTGCGATGTAAAATCCGTTGGAATGTCGGATGCCCATGCTTCTATCCCCAACTGCGATTCCTTGCAAACAGCTTTGTACCGTACCGCATCATCTGTCGGTACATGGTACAAAATTCTGTTCTGCAGTTCGTTCGGCAGCATGTCGAGAGGGAATGTGACGAGGCTTTCGCCTGAGGGTTTCGCTTCCTTCGCCATCGGCTCTTAGAAGAGATTAGAACTGAGAATTTGATTGCAACAATGAAAGATAGAAAGGTGACATTAAAATAGTCCCTGTATTATAACTACTTAAGAAGCCTTGTAATCATATTTATGCTGATTTCTCCCAAAATAGATGTCTGTATATGCTAATTTTTTTTTTCTCGAATGATGGTAGACCAGTTTTTAACAAATGCATATATTTTTAGGCTTTTTTGTACCAATTTTGTAAAGCAAAGCTTCTAAATTTACGATCATTATATCCTAACTATATATAAAAGCATATTGGAAATCCTTACTATATATACAAGTATATTGGAAAAAATGACATGAAATAGCTATCTTCCCCAAATAAGAAACCTGAGCCGTTGATCATTTTCTTGGATAGATAAGAACTGTTGATTTTCGTTAATGCCCGTTGACATTAATGTCTCAGCCCATTAAAATTTAAGGTCCATATCAATTTCCTCAATACAAGACTCATTACATATTATCTAAAAATTTATTATAAAAAATAATTTCAGCCTAAAACAAGGCATAAGCTCTTTACTAGTACTTTCAAATTCAAATATAGCCAACGAACCTTTTTTAATGGGATAAATCTTATTCTGGTATATATGCTTCCAAATGTGCGCCTCTATATATTTACTGTACATCTCATACACTTCGACTCATCTTGATAGTCCTTTGCCGAACTATACCGAGTTAAAGGTAGAAAGAAATCAAAGCCTAATACAAAGATCTAAGCTTAAAGTAAATGGCTATTCTATGAGTGTATGTCCCCCCTAGCCTTGGGTTCTATATATAGGCTAAAATCCCGACCGAAGTGCATTTATCCTTATGCTGTTCTTCACCGGAAGTACGCCGAAGTACAGCAAATGTCGGGGGATCTTCTGTGGCAGCGATCATGCGTCTAGGCATGGTGTAGGAAGCATAGTAACAACTCAACAGTTCGGGATTCGTTCGGCGAGGTTAAAAATTCGGGATTCGGAAATAATTCGGGTATAATTCGGAAATTATTCGTTACTTACAATATTATATATTTAAATTGTATTATTATATTATAGAATATAAAATCATAATAAAGTTAAATTTATAACATATATTTGAGACTACAAATCTAAAAGCCAGAGAAAATCCGAGTAAGGACATAATTAAAAATAATAAAACAACTTGTGTCAGAGGGCATTGATGATTTCTTGAAGAGAGTGTAGAAGGGGTAGGGCTCTCTCTCTCTCTTCACGGGAATTGTGTCAGAGCACGCATGACGAGACAGAATTTCAAATCGTTAACTTGCGAATTATTCCGAAATATTCGCGTAAAATTCGTAAAAATTCGTTTTATTAGCGAATAATTCGCGCATTCAACGAATTATTCGGGAAAGGTCCAATTATACGGTGTTCTGTTCGCCATTAGTCAAAAAAATGAATTATTCGCGAATAATTCGTAAATCTTGTTACTATGGTAGGAAGTGGTGTTTAGGCCAACCCAGTTTGGGGCCTGGCCTGACCTTGGGCCCGAATGGTAAATTGGGCCGTATCACATCTATATATGAGATGTAACAATTTTCTATTTTGGACTTACAAATTAACTATTGGATATCCCTTTTATAGTATATTAATTTGGGACGGAGTGCTACAGTAAGATGAACAGTAGTTTGAACAGTATTTTTCTTTTTTAAATCCTTCAATAGTATCTTACCTTGAGTCATTTAAAAGAATAATCTAGAAGATATAATTGTTGACATTGAAATTGTAAATAAACAATATACAAAATATAAGCTATAATATCAACTAGAAGTTTTAAAGTATGAGAAGAGATTAATTGACAATTGATAGTATCTCAAATTTCAATAAATTACTCTTTGATAGCTTATCAAAATTTTATATATTTTTAAAATTTTGCAAATTAATGAATTATCAATAGACTATTAAATAACACTTAAAATTAAATATAATTGAAATTATAGCCAACCACAAGGTTATAATAAGTACATGTATATATTTTTTTTTTCATTTTTAAGACTTTCAAACAATACTTAAAACTTCTCCCAAACTTCCTTATCAAATTTGTCAAGATAACCATTATCAAATGATCTTCTCTACAACTATTGCTTTAAACTTTCTTTTTTATACTTCAAAAATTGTATTAAAAAATATTAAATGTGTTGTAAATAACTTATATCCTTACACAATAATATTTGCCAAAGGTAGAAATGTCTAAAGAAGCAATATTTACGATTTAGAAAAATAACTAAAAAATTCAACATCTTGGACAAGAAAAATTACAAGTGTAAGTTTGTAGAGTTTATCAAAAGATTGAAATGAAGGAAGATTTCAATTCAAGATACAAGTATATACTATGAAAATTTAATGGGTTTTGAACCACATATGTCTTCTAAAATTATTATTTGCAGTCATTTTAGAAGATTGAAAAGAAATACTTACACAATTTTAAATGGTAAAAAATTATATACAATGAGATTTAAGATTACATTTCAGTTTATTTTTTTTTTTTAATAAATATTAATCTACTACCGAAGCAACGCGAGGCGCGTATCTAGTGTTATCTATAGAAGAATTTCAATCGTTCCAGTAAAAGAGAAGAAAAATGATTCAATTTAATTCAAAGTGTGCCACAGTTTAGTACTTTTTACCCAGCATAACAACTAAAAAATATATATTTGTGTAATCAATATTTGCTCTCCTCTTAAATGAGATCATTGGTCTTATAAATTCTGGGCCAAATTAAGATGCAGTTAATTTTTTTTTTCCCTGCTAGAAAATACCTTTGCATTTTTATTATCTTCTAGAAAAAAAAATTTATAAAATGTATAGTTGCTTAAGGATACAAATACAACTATACAAGAGCTGGAGACGGAAGAGGGAGGACATATGACTCTGATTATATTGCCCAAATAATTTCAAAAAAGAAAGAAAAAAAAAAAAAAAAAACACAAACAAGTACTTCTGTTTTTACTACACGGATCTCAAAGTACTTCGGTGTTTCTCAACCGTCGGATTTAAGAAAAGTAGTGGACACTGATCCGGCCAAGTTCCGACAAATGATATGTGAAATTCCAGTAAGAAACATCTGAAGTCCACTTATACTTTTTACTCAGTCTTCCCTTCTTGTGTAGTTGATACCCTCATTTATACCCCTGGTAAAGAGCTCACGCCTTGTTTTTGACTTAAAATTATTATATCTAGCTCATCTCTTCTGAGGAGACTGATATGGACCTTAAATTTTAATGGGCCGGAACATTAATGTATGTCAACGGTGGTGATTAATCTAAGTAAACAATCAACGGCTGATGTTTCTTCTTCGGGGAAGATAGAACTTTCATGTTAAAAATCCAATCTCCTTTTATTAGGAGTAAGGATGTGTTATAGAAAGAGAATGTACTAAAACAGTAAAATATATCTGTTAACTGAAATATAATATTTATTAATCGGAAATACATATTTGCTAATTAAAAAACAATATCTTATTAAACTATAGTAAATGGTCATATAACATCTAAAAATGTGGACTCTAATAGTACTCAATTTCAATAGTAGATTTCATATTGGATTTTGAAACTAAGATATGTTTTGTGCATTCTAGATGAGAAGTTTTTTATCTAGAAGATGTATTAGAGAATTTAAAGCTTCTTCAAAAATATTATTGCAACACTATCAATTGAAACCGTCCTCGTTCCTCAGTTGCAAAATTTGACAGCAATTAGTGACTTGTGACAAGAGCTTGCAAATTAAAACTGGAAAATCAAATATTTTCAAGGCAGTTAATACCTTTTTTTTTTTTTCGTTTAACTTTAGTTAACCTTTTTTTACAAGGTCAGCGTGACAAAATTCAACAGAAGAATAAAGAAATTGAATAATTCACCCAATTGAACTTACTTAAATGCGTTATATTTAGAAACAATAAAGGAAGAAAATAGCAATTTATTGACACAATTCGGATTATTTACATTCTAAATGTATTATTTTTTTTTGATAAAAATTATAAATGTATATTTGATAAGAGCGGTCCGAACACCTGAAAATATATTTTGTCATGCCTTTGAAACTTTCATTTAAATTTCGCAATAAATTCTTGGTATAAAAAATGTTCGGGACACAAAAAAATGCTCATTTTTGAACTATTTTAAGTTTTTGTTGTACTTTTGAAAATTAATTAGTTTTCTTCTAATGTGCAAATATTCAATATTTTGTTATTATTTTGAGCTATTTTAAAAATTTGAAACAAACTATAAAAAACTCACAAATGAAATATATTTGTATACCCTAACATTTTTATATGAAAAATTTGTTGAGCACCATAAACTAAAATTTCAGGCATGATAAAATATATTTTAAAGCGTTTGTACTCCGAACCGAAATATAAACAAATTAATACACAATATTCTAACTCATTAAGCAAAGCTACTATTATAAAAACTCATTTGATTTTTTAAAAATATAATACATATTGTATTATAAAATAAAAAAAACAAACTATTTCCAAATTCCAATTTTGTGCTCGCCGAATCTTTTCTGAATCAATGAGTTGTTATACTATATAGTTATAAATTTAGTAGTAGAGACATAAAAAATACTCAAGTTGTGTTAATACAATTTGCAAAAGGGGGAATAACTAATAATACACTTAGTATTAGTATCGGTTGGAAAGGAGCAATCGATCGATCGAAAGTCAAAGAAATTAAGATGTATCATGGGTTATCACTAATTATGAGCATGGATTTGGTCATACCATATGGGCCGAGAAAGGGATGGAGGAAGAAATGCAAACGACCTTTTTGGATTTATTTTGACTGTCTTGTACATCAGCTGAGAATCCAGAAGGGCGGGCGCGCGGACTGGGGAAGGACAATGTGGGGGAAGAATTTTAGGCCCATTTTATGAATTATATCATGTTGGAGAGGACAGACAATTGGCTTATACTTATGATGGCCTAATTATTATGATTTCATGTTGTGTGGGGGAGGACAAATGGAATGGACAATCGTCTTTCTTAATTAATCTCTTCTACACACACTCTCTGAGTTTCATATCTTTATACCGAGTTATTCTTCCATGGGGACTTGAAACTCCAAAAAATAAGAAGGACAAAAACGTAATTTTAATGCTAGCCGGTTAATAGATCTCAACGAGTCTAAATTGCTCTCCAGTTTTCTCATTCATGTTCCTCTCTTGTATCTCCAGTACGATTGCCTGAAAAGAGCAAGTATAAATTAAAGGCGAAAATCTTGCATCCTCGTTCGCCTCTTGCCATAATCGGATCAAAGAAAAAAGTACTATATAAAATATTAATTTGCCAGTTTTACTTAATAAATAAATATATTTCTGGATATCCTTACTATAAAAAGCATATTGGAAAAAATAACATGAAAGAGTTATCCACCCACATAAACTGTTGATCGTTTTTTTGAATAGATCAGAACCATTGATTTACTTTAATGTCCGTTGACATTAATGTCCCAGCTCATTAATATTTAAGGCTCATATCAATTTTTTTAATATAAGGCCCATTACATATTATCTTAAAAAATTATTACAAGAAATAACAATTTCAGTCCAAAGCAAGGCGTGGGCTCTTTACTAGTATATTATAATTAAAGTTATGAATTAGTATATCACTGTTCGGCTTCGGTGATTCCATTTTATGCCTTAGTTTTATTTTACTGGGAAGATATAATTTTATAAATTTAATAAATTGACAAAAACATTATTTATTTAGATATGAAAATAGTAAGTAATATAAAATAACGAGAGTTAGACTATTATATTAACGTTAGCCGTGAATGAGAGATGTTAATGCCTTACCAATTTTTCAGACCGAAATGCTTACACCTCAAAATTTATGTTATCGTGTCAAAAATCATGATTTATGGTGCTCAATTAATTCTTTATATGAAAATATTTGGGAATACAAAAAATTTTCATTTTTAGAGTTTTCTAAGTATTTATTTTTAATTTTAGAAAAAAGCTCATAAATATTAATAAAATATTGAAATTTGTACATGCTATTTTTGAAAATGCAAAACAAATACTTAGAAAACTCTCAAAATGAAAATTTATATATTCCCCAATATTTTCATATAAAAAATTTATTGGGCACTATAAATCGTGATTTCGTACACGATAACATAAATTTTGAGGCTTCAGCATTTCAGTCCCGTTAGTATAGTAGTCCAACTCAAATAACCAATTACTATTTTAGTTTGAATCTCTACATACTGATATTTAGTAATGAGTGAGGCTATTGTATTATTAATAGTACGGATTGCCCCGTACTATTGATCCGTATCTCTAATTTAAAAATACTAATACTTGATCCAAAAAGTTTATTATGATCTTCATATGCAATTTTACTTATTAACCAAATTTTATATTTTTTAGAATTTACTTACTATTTTTTAAGATATTTTAAAAAGTCACTTATTTAGATGGTTCATAATGTTTCAATCAAGTGACATTTTAAAATATCTTAAAAAATAGGAAATAAATTCTAAAAAATATAAAATTTAGTTTATAAGTAAAATTGTATATAAATATCATAATGTACGGTTTGGATTGAGTATTAGCATTCTGAAAATTAGAGATACGGATCAATAGTACGGGACAATCCGTACTATTAATAGTACTGATACGCGTGGAATGTATAGGCTTTTACCCTCAATACAACAGTCTATCGCAAGTGTACGATTTATGCAATATAGTCGGGATCGAATCCACAGGGACTGTTATATCTCTAAACAGTTCTTTAAATCCTAAACTAATCCTAATGTGAGCGTAACCGATTTTTTTTTTTTGGGGGGGGGGGGGGTTTGTTTGAAGTTGGTTTTCTAACAATTAACAGATGCAAATTAGTAAATAACAGTAAATAAAAGACTCTAAAACAATTATTAAACAAACGTTCCTAGGGTTTTCAGAATCAGTTTGATGTTTGGACTAACTGCCTGCGTTCCGCACCCGAGAGGGTGCGAACCGCAAGATGTACAAATTTGTGGTTCTCTGTCTGTTCCTTGCTTGGTATGGTTCGCACCTGTCACCAATGCGATCCGCAGGGAACAGATCAGAGTCAGTTCAAGCTCAGTTTCTATTGTTGATCAAAGTTACCGATCCCCAACTAACCCAAAGCAATTACAAGTCCCTCAACTCTCGTTTGTTGGCACTTTTAAATACTTTTAGATCAATTCGAAATCTTTAGATTATCTCTAACCTAAACCCGATTTGCTTTCGATCACAGGTACGGTTTAACTCACGTTATAACCACAACTTCTCCTCTCGGATACAATTGGACAACAAGTTATCTACCCAAATAGTGTAAGTATTGAATCTCTATCAATTGACGTTAAGTTTTCCAACTAGACTATGCCCAATTCACAGGTCTATCAAAATAGGGTGAACTACTACAAGTGCACTCTCATGCAATTAGCAATTCTGGCCTAAGAAGATATAAATCTACCAACTAGATACAAACATACATCCACAGGATCATATCAAAGAACAAGAAAATAATTCAAGCACAATTATAAATAAGCTCAAAGCAAATATGAAAATAACTTCAATGCATAAACGTTAAAAGCAAATATTCAATTAATCCATACATACAAACATCATCCTAAACCCCAAGAACAAAGACGACTACTCGGACCTAGACATGACTACAACAAATAAACAAAAGTAAGAGAAAAGAAAGCACCGAGTAAGCTTAGGAAGAGGGTGGTAACCGATCCGTTTGAACACCCTTAGATGCAAGTCTAGTTAATATGCATATATGAAATAGGTGCATCAAGTACCATACCCTCACTCTTCATTAATTGGATTTATCGACAAACAAACATATAATCAGATATAAATTGGATATGCTCGTACAATACAAAGAATAAGTGTACAGTAAATTATATGAATCATTTTTTATCAAACTAAATCCTCAAAGTTTTCAAAATTATCAACTTGTTCTTAAAGTACTTATTTGCTATTATTTTGGTTTTTAAATTTCAAATGTATTATCTTAGTTCTTAAAGTTTCAATAATATTTCATTTTAATTCTCAAAATTTCAAATTTATATCAAATTTTTACCTACATTGAGTACTTTTAATTTAGAGTAAATTACGCGGATGGTCTCTAAAGTATCAACGTTTTACCAAATTTTTACCTCCATGAATGAGCTTAATGCACTTTGTAAAGTGCAGTGACGATGGTGCTTCGATTCTGTATATCCAAACTTGTAGTTTGAGTGGCCGATTCATGTTTCTAATCATCTACATACTGAAACCTTATGGATTATCAAATTTCTTTTATTTTTTTTAATTTTCTATTTGTTTTTTTATTTTCTAAAGCTGAATAACCGGTAGGAAGGAAAGCCAAAATTCAATTTTCTTTTTCCTTCACATACCGCTTCTAATGCAAAATACTAACTTTGAACAGAAACTTGTTACAAGCAGTAAAAATGAGGATCAAAGAAAAAAACTAGTCACTGGGATGTGTATAGGCTTTTAAATACTCTAACATTGTGCTGCAGAAGAAGGTACCCAAGGGGAGGGGAGGGGAAAGAGGGGCTGACCGGATCGCGAGTTGCCTGCCCAACCCAGTGTTACTTGCTCTAGAAACGCTTTATTTGGAGGGGAAACAGTAGGAGAGGAGGGTAGACGAGGGGAGAAACGTACAAAAATTGTGAAGACTCTACCCCCGACGGTTACACCCCGATTTGGAGGGGTAGGACTCCTCTCTGATCCCTTCCTTACCTTTCCCTACCTTACCCCTCCGATGTGATTTCTGGAGCACAGTGTAAGCAAACACTTGATCGCAAGCGTACGATCTCGTGTAGTACAGTTGGGGTCGATCCACAGGGACGGAATTAAATCTAGACTTACTCTAATTAATTCAAAGTCCTAAAAGAAATATTTTTGATATTTTAGTCTAAATTGGGGGGGGGGGGGGGGGGGGTTATCAAAGATTGGTTGCACAAATAGTAAAAGAAGTAAAACGGTAAACAACAACAAGTAAATACTCGAAAACAGATAATAAACGGGCGTTCTCAGGGTTTTCAGAATCAGTTTGATTTCTGGATCAACTGCTTGCGGTCACCATCTAAAGTTGAAATCGTTGTTCTTCCAATTGTTGATGCAGCTTAATCTTTGCTGGCATCCTGAACTTGACCATTGTCAAAATTAAGCTTCAATAGCACCTACAATTTTAATTTTCCGAAACATCACTGAAGAATTTTCTTATGGAATATGAGCTTACAAAAATTATATAACAGATTTCCTGGCACCTAAAAAATACAAACATGTAATGATAAAATTATAACCCTTCAAAACCCAAGTATAATCTATTAATCTTATTACGGCCTTTAGTCGGTACTTCAAGGAAACATAAATATTAGGGCTTAATATAGTCATAACTCTACCAGAAAATTACCAGTATCTTTAACAAAGAAAAGGCTACAAACAAAACCATACTCACTGATGCAACAATATGGTAACTGGAACTAGGAACCATACTCACCGGGCGGACCACCGTTCATCACCTCACCATGGAGGTAGAGACCAACTGTGGCAAGCAGCCACGATCGGGTTCGACGATCCGAGGGAAGCCAGAGATGAGATCGGAAATGAGAGGTGAGCAAGAGATAGTACCACGTATGGGCCAAAAGGAGCAGACGAGTTTGAGGCCATGTCAAGCGGAGCCTGATTTGGGGGCGGATTTGGTGGAGAGGGGAAATAACTAGGTTTCTTAATTCATGTTTTGTTCGGATTGGGGAAGGGAAGGGCTCAGAAGGGAAAGACGGGGACTGGAGGGAAGGCAACGAAGTATCTGATAAATTTTCTAAAAAGACAAATTTGCCCTATTTTTCATTTTTCAGAAACCGGCTAATGCGAAACGATGACTGGTTGCTTCATGTGTGACCGGCTAATACACCGTTGGATCAGAAAATCTGACGGTTACGAAATTCGAGTCCTCATTGAAGAATCACTCAATTCGTATATATTTCATCCTCAAATGTTAAATTTAGTCTCATTTCAACTTTACTTCTATGTGTGAAATGGATAAAACAAAAATCTGACAAACGTACACATATATGATATGGATAAAGCATTATAATATTAATTTATTATGTCGAATTTCGTTTTTAAGCTAGATAGATACGCATACAAATTAACATATCTCATAAATTAATTAATTTCATTTAAAATTACTAATTAAATCATACTAGACCATATATCCAAAAAAGTCACGCTTAAACATTATAAATATTAATAATAATTAGTGATAATGATTAAAATTCATTACATTATATAATTAAATTTAGAAAAATAATCAAGAAGGGTATAAAGGAGTTAGATTGATGTCAACAATGCATATCTTATCGTAGCCATTGCAAGTTTGCAACCCTTTTACGTCGTAATTAAATCTACTTCAGATTTGAAGTAAGTGAAATATTCAATTCAAACAGAAGGTTCTTTGATTCTTTCAAAACCATGAATGCTATAACTATAAAAAGAGACCAAAACAGAGAGCTCAGGAGTCCTGTTCACTCCTCCCTCACCAAAACAAACACTTATTAAGGTGCTTAGAAAGGGAGAGGAATCAGGGATGGGTTACACTCACACCTTCATCTTCTTTGCCCTTCTCTTCATCTTTCTTCTCAAAGAAAATTCCATAGCTGCTGAGAAAGTGGTAAAGATACTTCAAAATCCCCCTCTAATTCCTGTTCATTAATTAATTAGTCTCTTCAGATATAATATATATATATATAGTTCGATCGATCGCTAATTAACCATTTCTGGTATTGTGAAGCCATACGTTGTGTATCTTGGCGAACCCCCGCGTCTCCTCGGTGCTGGTAGCAGCCGGATAGTCCAGCACACCACTGTTGCCAAGTCTCACTTCGAGCTCCTGGGTTCGATCTTGGGAACGTACGTAAGCGCGCAATACATTCATTCTTTCATTCATTCAGAACTTCAATAACAGGATGAACATATGTAATCTTCTGTTAATACTAGATTGTTGGTTTTTCGAATTTAGCTTATGATGTTTGAAATTCTGATGAAAAATGCAGGCTCGATGCGGCGCAAGATGCGATCTTTTACTCGTATACACAGAGCATCAATGGCTTTGCCGCCAATATGGACAAGGAAGCAGCAGACAGGATATCAAGTATACATATCTCATTCTCACATCCTCACCTCTCGTTTTCTCATTAAAGATTTTGTCTAATATCTATATATATTGTCAATTTTTCTGCAATATTATATCCTTTTTGTAATAAAGGATTATATATATATTGAGTGGTTCTGCTATGCTATGGATCGGCTAATTAAGTAACTTTCAATTTGAATCAAACAGTTCTTATTAAGTATGTCTTTTTAATTGAATCTAAAAGACATATCGTGAGTATCCGCATTATGAAAAATGAACGACCCATATTTTATATGCTCCATAGCAGAACTAGCCACATATATATATATTTACTCAAATTTAAAGGAAAAACATATCCTCACTGGTAGTAGCCGCTTTCTTTATCAATGGAGACTAAAAAATCCACTTATATCAGTACTGACAAGTGACAAAAGAGATTTACTTGTTTTTTTATTAAATTACTTTAATTTCTTCTTGATCAGTAATTTCTGATTATTTAAGTATCCATTTTAATTAATATTTTTTTGAGATAAAGTTGAGTGTCAAGCCACTCAAATTTAATTGTCTATAAAAGACCCCCTATTCTGGTTTCAAACCCGCGACCTTCAAAGCGTTGCCCTTAGTCACTAGACCAAAGGCTGGTTCTTCGTTTTAATTAATATAAAATCCTGATCCTTTGATTTATACGAGTAACAAGTGATACATGCTTAATTAACCTGCATAAATAAATTGGTTATTTTACATAAAATTAATATTGAGCTCGATCATATGTATATATATGATGCTCTGTCAGTGTCAGGCATGCACTAAGCTGACAGCAATACAGCAGAATAGAAAAAATCTCAAGTCTCACCTCAAAAAAAAAAAAAATCTCAAGTCAACTTGCGTATCGATCAATCAATCTACATGTGTATATAACATCTCAATACTTTTTTTTTTTTGAGAATAACATCTCAATACTGTCTTCTTAATTCTTTTTTAACTTCTGATCTACGCTCCAAGATATTTATAGTTATAGCACAATAAAGAAAGCCTCTAGAAACTAATCCTCCAGTTAATAAATCAGGGGGTCAATTAATGCAAATATACTTTGTTCCATGGATTTTTATCCGCTGCCATAGTTTTGATGGCACTACATGCCATAGTGTCTATGACAGTGGGACTTACAAAAAACAGCATCCTACAATCTACAAAATCTCAGTCGTCGAGATTAATATGAACCGTCGAGATTAAAAGTATGGCATGTGGTGCCATCACAACTATGGCAGTAGATTCTCACCCTTTGTTCCATACTAGTAAAATGTCCACGTCTTGATTTGGGCTCAAATTGTTATTTCTTATAATAAATTTTTAAAATAATATGTTATGGACTTTAAATTGAGGAAATTGATATGGGCCTTAAGTTTTAATGGGTTGGGATATCAACGTACGTCAACGATATTAATCAATCTAAGTAAACAATCAACTGCTGAGATTTATTCTTTGAGGATATAGAACTTTTATGTCAAAAAAATCCAATCTCCTTTTATTAGGAGTAAGGATATTCATTCAGTCCACTGCAAATAAATGTTTCTAGGTATGTTTCATTTTCAGGTGGGAGAACTGACTGTTCAACAGTACCATTCTTTCATGATTCATCACCTACTTTCAATTTAGTACAAAAAGAAAAAAAGATCAGTGATGGGGTTATTAATGTGTAAACTATATAATTAGCTTATTATTATATTTGACACGACGTACATGCATGTTGGGAAAATAAAATGATACAAAAATATAATCAGAATATAGTTCCAAAAATTGTGAATCTTAGTAGAGAAGAACAATATTTCTTCTATTCTTCTTGTAATTATATAATACAAGGTCATTGAATCAAAATAAAAAATGTACTAATTTCATAACCAAAAAATATAACACAAGATCTTCAAATTCTGTTGCAGGATTACCAGGGGTTGTATCAGTGTTTCGCAGCAGAAAATACAAGCTCCACACAACTAGATCATGGCAATTCCTGGGTCTGGAAAGCAATGGTTATGCCAGTTCAGATTCCCTCTGGAGCAAAGCAGGGTATGGTAAAGACACTATTATTGGAAACCTTGACACAGGTACCATTGCAACCCTCTTGTTATTTTTTGAGTCCATAGAAAAACTGTCTGCAGCGTTCATAGATTACATTTTGAGATATATCTGTTACATTTCGAGATGTATTTGCTACATTATGTATACATTTATGGATGCATAGACGGTTTTTCTTTGTGAGTATTGTTCTGTCATAATTGAATTAAAATTTTTTTGGCTGGATAGTTATTACCTATTAACTTGGGCAAAGACTAAAAAAGCCAAGAAAAGGACTGATCATTGACTGCCGCTATCAGATGAAAAAATAGTCCGTTTTAGAGTGGAAAAAATCAATAAAAACAACTTTCAATAATCAAAATTTTGTCTTTTGGTGGTTGATTGATAGCCGTGATTGGGTGAATTCTAGTCCTAATATCCACCATCAGAATATGTCCTCATGTAACTGATATGAACACTCGACAAAACATAGTACAAACACTTAAGTTAGAACATACACTCATTCACCAAAAATGGAGATTCATGACGCTCTATACAGAATCATTCACTAGAACATAAAATCTTAGACGTATAGATATGAACACGTCATACATTGACTATGAGCACCAATTAGTAAAAACTCTGAACATCTTGATGAATAGATAATAACACTTGGCACGGAAGATGTCATAATGGCACAATGCAATATACTTGAGCATTAAACAGTGAGATAAAAGTCAATATAATTGAGCAATTGGTTGGATTATCTTAAACTAGAATCATAACAGAGACATTTAAAAAGGATAGAAGAAGGACAAAAAGATTTTTCTATATATATTTCTAAAATTTGGTGACTTTTCTCATCGGAGAAGTCCAATAATAATTCAACTTTTTGTTAGGTAGATTTTTTCGTCTGCATCTAGCTATCAAATCAAATCTGGGGCCTATGAGAACTTGACTAGCATCTTATTGTTAATAATAAATGGGAAAATGTCATTATCCTCGCAGCCCAGTCTCCGCTAAAATCCTCCAAGGCTCCAACTAGTTTCAAGTCAGTTCATTTGATGAACATCTTCCTCCCCTCTTTTACTTTTCCCATTTTGCTCCTCTTTTCTCTCATCCAAGGCGATCCCTCGGTCGCCTCCGACGGTCGCGATCCCTCCCTCGCCTCCGACGGTCGTGATCCCTCCCTCGACTCCGACGGTCGCGATCCCTCCATCGCCTCTGACGAGCAATATAAACACTTATACTCGTCTAAACATTTTTCTGAGAAAACTAAACGCTTTTCAAAGCTATATAAACACTTTTCAATCATACATAAACACTTTTTAGGTTTATGTAAACACTTTTGAAAGCAATATAAACACTTTTCAGGTTTATGTAAGCACTTTTCAATCGTACATAAACACTTTTTAATCGTACATAAACACTTTTTAGGTTTATGTAAGCACTTTTGAAAGTTATATAAACACTTTTCATGTTTATGTAAGCACTTTTCAATCGTATATAAACACTTTTTAATCGTACATAAACACTTTTTAGTTTTATGTAAACACTTTTCAAAGCTATATAAACACTGTTCAGGTTTATGTAAGCACTTTTCAATCGTACATAAACATTTTTTAATCGTACATAAACACTTTTTAGTTTTATGTAAACACTTTTCAAAGCTATATAAACAATTTTCGGGGAAAAATGATGAGCGATTCTGTGGCCCTGTCAAGGTGCCGCTGAGAAGCTGCCATCTAGCAAAAGGTCGTGCGATTTGGGCCAAATTGGCCTGTCAATAAATGAACGTTAAATTCTATATAAACACTTTACAAATATATATAAACACTTTTTAGGTGTATGTAAGCACTTTTCAAATCCAGATAAACACTTTCGAGGAAAATGACGAGTGTTTATTTGGACTTGCAAGTGAGTCACGTGCTTCGGTGCAAGTGGGTTGTGCGCGTTGGGACAGGCTGGCAAAGCATTTTTCCGTTTTGGCAAGTTTGGGATGCACATTTTTGTCAAAAAAAGAAAGTTAGTTTGGGGGATTTTCTTGGGGGATTTAGTTTGGGGTACTATTAATCTCTTCCTAAATGAATTCAAGTAGGTGCAAAAATATATAAAATGAAATAAAGTTATATTAATTAAGATAATTAAATATTATTATCCGAATCGTAATGACTTGTGATGTGATAGTTTTTTGTGTTCTTTGTTGGTAGTTGCTACCAACTTCTCGAAAAAAAAAATATAGTCTTCTGTGTTCCTGTCTCAGTATCCAAATTCTATTTTTGAAGACCATAAAAGAGAATGGTAACAATAAAGCAATAACAATAATGACAATAAGAATAAAAAGAAGAATCACTTGATAATTTTGAAAAATAATGTTCTCAATAAAAAAAATATAATAATTTGAATTTGTTTTTTTGGATATATTGTTGAACTGATAGGTTGATCATGTTTAAAGTTTCGTACCATTGAAGATAAAAACTCATGAAATGACAAAAATAACCATTTTAAATTAGAGGAGGGATCCATTGACAATAATTATTTTGACAATTTTGATAATGATATTTTTCAAAAATTTATAAAAAATAAAAAATCTTAAAAATAGAAAAAAGTTTACGGAAGTGTTATTTAACTTAAAGATTGATTATATTTCTGATTATATTCAATTTAAGCGATATTTAATAGCTTTTTAACGGCCCGTAAAATTACAACTGTTAAAAAGTGATAAAATTTTGATAAGGCACCAAACGTTATTCAAATTGATTGAGACTTGAAACATCAACAATCTATAAGTTAAGTAATGTATCTATAAAACCTTTTTCATTTTAAATTTTTTTATGAATTTTTATAATTTTTTTAAAAAGGCTCATTGTCAATATAGTTATTGTCAATGGATCCTACTCTTTTAAGTTATCCATCTCCAACGACAAATCATATAACCGTAAAAATTATTTCCTTAATCCACCTAACAAAAATATTTCCTTAAAAATTATTGTCGTAGATCTCTAACATCGGACGTTACATAAAAAATTCATGCATTATATATACTGTAAAAAATGGTAGTGATAAAATAAAACCGACCATATCAGATCAATTGCACATGCTCATTCCATTAATCCGGGATCGCAGTGGAGATTACAATCTCTTAAAAACTTTATTTTAGAAAAGAAGATCGATGATCCGATCATCATGAAAAATCAAAAGAGAATAAGAGATCCATCTACTGCATTATATTATTGTTAATGTTAATTGTTTATTAGTTTCACTCTCACATGAATCATATATACAAATATACAATCCGGGACAGCGCAGTTGTCGTGGGATTGTCCCAGCCCATTTATTTCGACCCAAAATTTGATCGGGCAGCAGCCTGTTTATTGGTACTAGAATGTGTAACGAAAGAAGGTTTTGTTGTCCATGTCCATGGCCCAATTCTTCACATTTAGTAACATTGTGTAGTGTTAGCCTGTTAGGTGTCAAGTTTTCAGTGTTTAGCTGCTTTCTTTGTATTGCAATTTGATGGATTTTATATAACTGGTGCACGCGTGGTGTTCGATGAAATGTTTCAATGACATTTTGTGTGTAACTGTCTGTCATGTCATACAATCATGCCAAATGCAGCAGGCAGAGTCTGTTTGATACTCTAATCTACACAACCACCTATCCAATTCTATAGTTTAACTAAGGATTGATTACCTCTCAGCTGGTGAACTTATGTTAATTTTGGTTGGATGTTCAATTTTGAATAAGTGAATCATTTTACATTTTATTGTTCTTTCTTTGTTAGGTGTATGGCCAGAATCGGAAAGCTTCGCAGACGATGGAATGGCCGATGTGCCGAAAGAGTGGAAAGGAATTTGCCAGAATGACCAGGATCCTACCTTCACTTGCAACAAGTCTCTACCTCTCTCTATCTCTCTGTCAAAATAATGAATGAATAGTTGATGCAGTTTAATTCTCACATTCCTTTCTCAATACACACAAAGCCTAGGTAGGCTAATGCAAGAGTAATGTACCACAATACAACTTTGAAGTTACTACTAAAGAGCCAACGTGTTGCTTTGGGCTGAAATTGTTATTTCTTATAGTAAATTTTTAAAATAACATGTAATGGGCGTTATATTGAGGAAATTGATATGGGCCTTAAATTTTAATGGGCTGAGACATTACCGTCAACGGACATTAACGTAAATTAACGGTTCTGACCTATCTAATAAAATGATCAACGGCTCAGGTTTCTTATTTGGGAAAGATAGTCCTTTCATATCATTTTTTTTAATATGCTTTTTATATATAGTAAGGATAATTAATTACCAACAATATTGAAAAGAAGATGAATATACATTTCTAATTTCTACACAGGAAGTTGATCGGCGCGAGGTACTTCAACAAGGGATACGAGGCAGAAGTAGGGCCACTGAACATATCCTATCAGACACCTCGCGACAAAGACGGCCATGGGACACACACTCTCTCCACAGCCGGCGGTAAATTCGTGGCTAACGTAAGCCTCTTCGGCTATGGCAGTGGCACGGCCAAAGGCGGTTCACCTCATGCCCGTGTCGCAGCTTACAAGGTTCGTTGTTTGTCCTATTTTTTTTTGGCCATCTTTCGAAAATCTAAATACAGAAAAAAAGAATTCTAAAAATCGAAATTTTTGGTATTTTACAAGATTTTTTATATATATAAGCTTTTCTGTATTTAATCTTTGTTGCATGTACACGCAGGTATGCTGGCCTCTTGTGAACGGGGGCGAGTGTTACGACTCTGACATCCTTGCGGGTTTTGACGCGGCTATCTCTGACGGTGTTCATGTCTTGTCCGTCTCCTTGGGCGGGGAACCGGAGGATTACTTCAAAGATAGCATCGCCATTGGATCATTTCACGCGATCAAGAACGGCGTAACGGTGGTCTGCTCAGCCGGTAACAACGGCCCCACAACTGGATCGGTTACAAATGTGGCACCGTGGATATTCACTGTTGCTGCTAGCATGATGGACCGAGATTTTCCGGCCTACGTCTCTTCTGGCAGCACCGCTCTCAAGGTAATTTGCGTAAACAAATTTATTCAGATTATTAATTCATTATTATAGGTTTGCTGATAAAAGTTGCATTCAATGTTTCGATACTCTGAACCTCGGCGCATCTTAAAATCTTAGGGTCAGAGCCTCTCATCGACGAGCCTAGCAGAAGGAAAATACCCAATTATAAGCTCAACTGATGCTCAGGCAGCCAATTCGACAGCGAATGATGCGTAAGGCAGTTTATCGTTACAACAATACTTCATCAATATTAAGTACACACATTATATTTCAAACAACTTAATTAACCAATTCGCAATGCGTATTATGCGGCTCGCAGTCAGCTATGCTTCCTCGATTCGTTGGATCCTGCGAAGGTTAATGGTTTGATAGTGATCTGCACAAGAGGAATCAACGCTCGGGTCGAGAAAGGAGAAGCTGTTCTGCAAGCTGGCGGCGTAGGCATGGTCTTGGTTAATAATGCCACCATGGGCAATGAGATAATTGCTGACGCGCATGTACTGCCGGCCACTCACATCACCTACTCCGAGGGTCAAACTTTGTCGTCTTACCTCAAATCTTATAGGTACATTCTGTACATACCATGCCAACTACTTGGCTCAGTTAGCCATGTTTTGTGCAGAACAAATGTCCTGCTATATTTCTAGAGGTGGCAGATTCCGGGGTCGGGTCGGGTCGGGTTAGTTTGACCAACTGGAAATGTTGGATCAGGTCGGATTGGGTAAGTTTGACCAACTGGAAATGTCCGGTCGGGTCGGGTCGAGCATCGGGTTGACGGCTGCCGTCATTTGTTTCGGGTCGGGTCCGGTCGGGTATCGGGTTGACATCTGCCGGCATTTTTTTGGGTCGGATGAGTTTTTCGTTTTTGGTTAGATTTTGCACCTCTATTCTAGGGTTGGGTCGGGTCGGGTCGGGTTCAGGTTAGTCTGACTTTCCCTAGAACACGGGTCGGGTCGGGTTCGGGTCAGTCTCACTTTCCTTGGAACACGGGTCGGGTCGGGTTTTGGGTCGGGCAGGTTTTTTGGGTCGGATCAAATTTTGCCAACTCTATATATTTCTGTTTTTACCTTTAGTGTCAGTTTTTTTTTTTTGGGCAATATAAGATGAGTGCATCAGTTTTTCTTTTCTGGAATTCAACACAAGTACTGATAGAAACCCAAAGCTAACATCATGCATGCCCAATAAATTACAATGCAGCAATTCACTTGGTTATATAACTAAGCCGGATACCGTGCTCGACACAAAGCCGCCACCATTCATGGCTGCATTCTCATCGCAAGGGCCGAACACAGTTACACCTGGAATCTTGAAGCCTGACATAACGGCCCCTGGTGTCAGTGTACTGGCAGCGTACTCTGAGGTAACATCACCGACCGGTCTGAGCTTCGACAAACGCCGCGTGAAATACAACTTTGTCTCCGGTACATCTATGTCATGCCCCCACACATCAGGGGTTATCGGTCTTCTCCACACTCTCTACCCTGATTGGTCGCCAGCAGCCGTCAGATCGGCCATTATGACCACTGGTATGTAAAAATTTATTTGTTTATTATTTTCTGTTGCATTTATGTGAACTACAGTTGAACACAATGGATTAATTGATTGTGAGGTCAAGTTGAATTTGGGAATGAAAATCCTGACCCACTAAAGAAATCAGGCTCAAATTCTGTCAAAATTGTCTTTTATTGTTTAACTTATTTTAGTTGAAATGTTTATCAGAACATCAATTTTAAAAATATTATTTTGCTTCATTTCATTTTGTTTTACTCTGACAATATTTTTTTCTGAAACAATTGCAGCATCAACCATAGATAACCGGGGACAGAAAATCATAAACGCATCCTTTGTAACTGCGACGCCATTCAGCTACGGGTCCGGCCATATAAACCCGAATGCAGCAGCAGATCCTGGTTTGATTTATGACCTCAAAACGACCGACTATTTGAACTTCCTTTGCTCTCTTGGATACAACTCGACCCAACTCGCGTCGTTCGAGTCAGGCTATCAGTGCCCTTCTAAGCCCCACGATATAAAGGACCTCAACTACGCATCATTCACCATCCACAATCTCACACACCCGGTTACTGTAAGTCGCAGGGTGAAGAATGTCGGTCCCGCAGGCACATACACCGTGACAGTTGAGGAACCGAGCGGGATTCGGGTCAAGGTGGAGCCTGGTACTTTGAGGTTTGATGCTGGTGAAGAAAAGAAATTTATGGTAACTTTTCGTGTCGATAGACCTTCCTCTGAGTATGTGTTCGGAAGCGTTACTTGGTCGGATGGAACGCGGTACGTCAGGAGTCCTGTGGCTGTACTGACTAGTTCTTGGAGAAACTAAATACAAATTAAACACCGAAGGAATTGGTTATTGTAGGTTCTTCTTATCTTGCCTACTATTTGGAAATGTTCAAGGTCACCTATCATGGATAATTGGATATCCATGGCACAATTATATCATTTTTTTTTGTGCCGAAAAGTATATTTTTTTTTTTTTGAAAGTTTGATTGGAGCGCTTCGTGCATAAGAGTCAATAATGGGGATAGATTTTTTTTTTTTTAACCACAAAAAAAAAAAGAAGAAATAAGTCAATAATAAACATAACTTTCTTATGAATTTATCAAATTGTAAGTTATGTATTCTTTATAGGGAGAAATATCAGTACCCCACCTTCAATACCCCGGTCAAATACCCCGTATTGACCAGATCCCAAATGCGTTTACAGTCCAACTAATAATACTAACAATGTATTATAAGCACGCTCGGCATTTCGTCCTTCAAGTCTAAATACCTATAGAACAAACCCTAAATACTATCTATTACAAGTCCCAATACCTACAATGCATACATTCTGTACATCCAACAAAACACGTGACTGCGAAAAAAAGTCAAATACCCCGGTCAAATCCCCCGTTTGACTAAAAGGGAAACCAAAACTTTTGCAACTAATAATACATATTATAGATGGTCTAAATACCTAGTATACAAAAATAGTAATACCATTTCGTTTTATATACAAATGTTCTTATGTGATCGTCAAAATTCAGAACTTTGTAGGAACTTCTGCAATTAGTTTTTAAAAACAATGATAGTTAAATAAAATACGAAATATGATAAAATTTTATTTTATTTTCAATGTCACAATACCTTATTCACACATTAATAATACCAACTGAAAAGAACTATAATACACAATTTATGTACCAATAACAGATAATAATACTTCATGCTGTAGTCAATAATATAATTGCAGTAAAGTCATAATACAAACTTCCCTCTGAAACAAAGCCTATATGCACGGTTAAAAATCGTAACAACTATCCATATCACATAATAAAACAGCACAAAAACTACAAAGTAATAATACCTACATTTGTTGTTTTCTAAATCAAAACATCATATAGATCATTCACAAAATAAAACCAAAAGCATCCACACCATTCACATAATAAAACCATAACAGCTACTAACAGTTTTCCTAAACTAACTTTCTTGAAACCCTATTATTTGTGTTTCTTACATCCGTCAGAATCTTATAGGCAACAATAAGCCTCTCCTTGCTAATTTGTACCTACAAAAGAACAATAATACAACAGTTAAATAATAATACAAACAATTGTTAAGTAGTAATAGTAATAATAGCAAACTAATAATACAATAGCAGAACAATTAAATAGTAATACAAATAATTATTAAGTAATAATAGTAATAATAGAAAACTAATAATATTAAAAAGATGCATGAAAATTTAACCTGGTCAAAGTTCATCCTCCATCCAGGAGCAATATGCGTATAAGCATATCTCAATACAAATAATGCACAGTCATTGGACCCATACCGCTTTGACACATTTTTCACCCAACTGAGACGACATTTCAGCCATTCAGGATTTTCTACAAAATAACACAAACAATTCAAACCATTATTTTCAAACAAAAAAATAGAAAAACAAATTAAGATATGTAAAATGAAATAGGTACTTACCAAACTTGTAACTCAGAAAATACTTGAACCACCCAATAGTAGCAATGGAAGTTCTGGTGCTCAAGCCATGTATCTTCCGAAAGCGAGTTGTAAATCGTAATATGAACGCTCAGCAAATCGGCGACGACCAAAATCCAATGATTCAGACCAGATAACTGTAGCAACAAATACTGGGAATTGTCAATCTGATTACTGAACAAGAAGGGCTGATCCTGCAGTATCTTTGCCATCGACGAGTGACAACGCATGACCTATACCAGAGAACAAATATATTAAATTACAAGATATTATATATAAACAATACAAAGGTATTAACAGTAACAAAAAAATCATAATAGTAACAATATAAAATTAATAATACAGACATATACAACTATTAATACTTCAAGTTACAAATATTAATACCAAAAAGAGGGAAACTACTACTACTTAGACATGTAAATAGTAATACTAAATGAGCATTTTTCATCGTCAATAGTCAATACTATATACATACACAACAAAGCCTAAATACTACCAATAAGAAGTCTCAATACCTTGAATAGATATATTCGTAGCCCGAAACTAACCCACAGATTGTAATAAAAGTCAAAGCCCCCAGTCAAATTCCCTAGTTTGACTTCATTGGAAACATGTGAATGTTGTTTCATTGCAATTTAATGTTGACACTAGCAAACAGTTATACATATTAAAGAAATTCTAAATACCTACAATACAAAAGCAATAATACAAACAATAATTCCTAAATTAATAATACTAAAAATAAAATATATGAGTAATTTTTTTTGCATGTCATAATATCTTAATCACATAGTAATAATACTAATTAAAACAATTGATAATAAGTAGTAACTGAAAAAGACAACTTAGAAACAATTAATAATATTTATTGTATAAGTAATATTACAATTTGAATAAAATCATAATACAAAAATTTTTATAGCACATAATTCAACGTTGCATAAATCCAATAAAAATACTAACCATCCAAATTGATTAAATTTCCCTCCGAGTTGAGTAATTAGCATAAGCAATGGTATTTTATTATAAAAATGTTGTTCCTTTTACTCATTCATATTGTTAGATACTTAAATGAAAATTCAATTATTCTTATCTGAATTATAAGATCAAAATTGAAAAAAGGACTTGATAATTGGACCTGCATTGACGATGAGAATGAAATTGATCTCCAATTGAATTCTCCTGCCCCATAAGTTTATCATATTGCAAGTTCGACTCCATCAGTGACACCATGTAGCACTCTACAAATAGAGAGTGGACACTAATCATTGCATCATCGAGCCTAGAAACCAAGTCGATAAAGATCGAATTTCAGAGTGCGATCAGATCTGACCTTGGAAATAGGAGGAGATCGATGAAGTCGAAGAAGGGGAAGGCCACAAGGTGAGCTACTATCGATTGGGCCACATCTAGGAGGTTAGAGGTACCGCCAGATGAGACGCGTCTGAGCGTGCAGGAACCGTCGGAGGAGAGAATCATCTGAGTAGTCGCCGGAGGAGTCACCGGAGTCCGGAGAAGAGTGGCATGAGCCATGAGAAGTCGTCAGAGGTCGGAGAGATCCGTCAATCCTTCACCAACTTCGGTCTTATTTTTTCTCTTCCTTTTTTTCTCAAAAGGGATGAAGCATATTATTAGTTGACTGGTTTTGGTTTTGGGAAGTGTTAAGTCGATGGATGGTGTGTCAATCATATATCACGAGCCGTTGGATGAGGGGTACGATTACGGGATTTTTTAAGTCGGGGTACAAAAGATTATCCCTTCTTTATATGGTAACATTTATATACGAGTTCAACGCGTTTGTAATTCCAACTCCTTTTTTTTTTTTTTTTTTTTGAAGAGCTTTCGTCCTGTCATGTGTACACACATTGTGGTTCAGGTTCACTATTACTGTGCATTGCAAAATGATCAACAAAACCATGTCGAAGTCGAAATTTAAAACACAATCAACCTATGAGCTTCAGAACATATTTGTACAAAATTTTTGCTATTTTAGATATTTTATTTATATTTATTTGAGCATCTCTTGTCGCAGTTGTCATCCAAAATATATTTACTCGAGTTATTAGTTTTGATTTGGCAATTCCGCAATTAATTCCAGCCGACGTAATAGACAGAAACTGTATATAGTAAGATCACATAGATTACCTATCAATCCCTCAAATTAAAAACTTATATTTGCAATTAATAATTATTTAACCCATGGTCGATATATGGGATTAAGTCTTCTCCAATTAACCGATCAGCCTTCCGACATATATTCACCGATTCAAATATATATTGCATATTTTTGTATGGAGATCGATAGGGATCGGTTGAATTTAACAATTTGACAATTAAAATTCAAATAAACTCAAATAAAATGTTAAAGATAAAAAAATGTTTATAGATGTATTCTTGAACTTATGGATTAGAAGTGTTTCAAGTTTAATTCAATTTGAAAATAGTTTAATGGCACATTACAAGTTTGTGTGATTTTCAACGGTTTCTTGTACTCAAACGATCTTTGATGAAGTTTTTCTGTCTATATACAGTTTATTTATATTGTCGCATTTGTCACCATACTGATCCCCAAAATATAATCAATCTACGAGTTTCAAAACATTTGTATAAAAATTTTTCCATTCGTACTGTTTTTAAATATTTTTTACAATTTTTGAAAATACAAATTATTAAGATGGTCAAATTTTGTATTGTCAACCAATCCCTCCCCTTTTTGTAAACCTACCTGATTAAGAATAAATTTCCATCTCCATTGACTTAATTACCTAAACCTCCTGTTTCGGCCTTCTGACACAAACATCCAGTGATGAATATGAAAATGTGTCATTCATTCAATTGTCTCAAAAAAAAAAAAAAAAAAAAAAAAGAAAGTATAAGTTACATCAAATATGCAATCTATAAGTGCCAATAGACCGCGATACTTGGAATTTTACAATTCTTGTTTTCGCCACAGAAAATAAAAAATAATTATATATCCAGGCATCATGAACGATGAATTTGTTAGTGCATGTATGGCCTGATTTAGGGGAAAATTAGCATATTATATTTTCTTTCAAAATAAAAAGGGAAATAAAATTTTCAATAAATAGTTTTCTTTACCTATTTTAAATTAGTTGCTATATATCATGAATGTCGTTGGTAATACTCCTTCAAAACAGAGAGTGTTTCAAAATGAAAGGTTCTTCCCACATGTTATATATTAGGCTATAAAAACAGGACCAAGATACATTGCTCAGCAATTCTGTTCTTCCCAAAAGTTCTAGCATAGAGGGAGATATGAGTTGCACCTCTCTCCTCTTTGTTTTGCTCTCCTTCTTCCTTTTGAAAGAAAATGCTGTGGCTGCTGATAAATTGGTACATACTTTTAGGCCTCTTCTTTTGTATTATTCTCTCTCTAATATAATAAGAGGAGCTAGACTATTGTGCTAACGTTAGCATTTCGATCTGAAATGCTAACGCCTCAAAAATTATGTTATCGTATCCGAAATCGTGATTTATAGTGTTCAATAAATTCTTTATATAAAAATATTGAGGAATACAAAATTTTTCCATTTTTAGAGTTTTTTAACTAGTTGTTTTGAATTTTTGAAAAGAGCTCATAAATAATTATAATAAAATATTAATGTTTGTTCATGCTTTTTTCAAAAATACAAAATAAATACTAAGAAAACTGCAAATGACCTAGTAGCTCAAGTGGTAGCTAACTAGGATGACTTTCAAGAGGTCATGGGTTCAATCATCCATTGGCACAAAATATCTCCTAAAAAGAAATGGGAGATGGTGGAAAATTATCCACTTAAATCTAAAAAATACTAAGAAAAATTTTCAAATAGAAATTTTTTGTTTACCCTTATATTTTTATATGAATAATTTATCAAGCACCATAAATCACGATTTCAGATACAATTACATAATTTTTGAGGCGTTAGCATTTCGGATTAAAATGCTAACGTTAGCACAATAGTCTAACTCTAATAAAAGAACACACACATAAATTTGTTTATATATAGATAGCTTATGGTGTATCGCGAAGCAAATGAGCTTTGCTTCAGTTTTGGATCTCATATTTTGAAAGGTCAAATGGTCAACCCAATTTATCAAACTTGATTCATATATCGAAATCATGCAAGATACAAAATTTTATAATTTTTAGAAACTTTTAACTATTTTTTTTTCGGAATTTTTAAAGATAGGTACAGTTGGAGATCACATAGCATTATTTTATTAATTTTTAGGTCATTTTTAATAATTCATAAAAATAGTTAGAAAATTCTAAAAATTGTAAAATTTGGTATTCCATCATATTTCAACATGTAGATTGCGTTAGTCAAATTGTATTGGCCATTTGAATTTTAGTTTGTGAGATTTTGAAGGCAGTGAAGTAAAAAAATCACTTTGCTTCGCTTTGCACCGTAATTATTAATTTTTTTTTTTTTTGGAAAGTGAGGCATATATGCCCCATTTTCATTAACGAAAACAATATTATAAAACCAAAGACCGTAATTAGTTTATGATGTCTAATTAATTTATTATCAATGTAGCCATATATTGTGTACCTTGGGGATCCACCAAAACTCCCTGTTGGAGGCGACCAGCTTTTACATCGTGCACGAGTAGTCAAATCGCAGTTCGAGCTCTTGGGATCTGTTTTGGGAACGTAAGTCATCACATTCATATAGGAAAAAATATATACAATATATCAGTATTTGTTAGAATAATACAAATTTGGGTTACTTGATTTAGTAACTATATATTGTTTTCATCAAAAAATCTCTGAAATAGTTTGAAAGCAGCAGAAGATGCGATATACTATTCATATACACAGTACATCAATGGTTTTGCTGCTGTACTTGACAAAGAAACTGCAGACAAGATTTCAAGTATGTCTCCCTCTATTATGATGTCTCTTAATTAATTTGTTTCATTTCTCTTAATATATAGTAAATTAATTTGTTAAATATGTAGCACTCTCTTGGAGCGAAGAGTTGATGAATTACCTATATATTAATGAACTTTCTTCACCTCAGTAATTTGTTACTAATTAATTGACTCAATTGACATTACCATTAACTTAATATCACTGACCAATATGCAGTATACAAAGTCCATGCTGATTTTGTGTGCTTAACTGATTACTCTCTGTTTGATATGATGAGCTTGCCGCGCGCAAAAGGATAGAGATCGATGCATACAGTAAACTTGAAACTGGAGGAATTAAATTGGGGGAAATATATATCTTCTAAAAAAAATAAATAAATAACATCGGATTTTCCTTTTTTTTTTTTTTTTTTTTTTTTTTGTTCTTCTGGCAGAGTTACCAGGGGTTGTGTCAGTATTTCCAAGCAGAAGTCACCAGCTTCACACAACTAGATCCTGGCAATTTCTAGGTTTAGAATCAAGTAATGGCAGTGTCAATTCAGACTCTCTCTGGAGCAAAGCGCGGTACGGAGAAGACACTATTATTGGCACTCTTGATACTGGTACGTACAATCGAGTCACCTGGTGTTGAAATTATGAAATATAAACAACTAGCAATGAGATGCAAATTAATCGCTACAAGCTGTACAATGTTTATGTTACTAAATATGCTTCAAAGTATAAACACAGGCTTCAAAACACTATAAATAACCAGTTAAAACACATAAACATCTTGCATCTGCATTGAAAGACTTGGTGCGCGCGAATGCATGTTCATCTCAATTTTGGGAATCACTTTGGCCCTTTTACCATTTTGACTTTCCATTTTCAGAAAAGTTAGTTTAGAGGACAGATTTAGGGATCTTTTTGGGACTATTAGTTTGGACCTAAAAGTGAAATCCCCTTCATGCACAATGAATTATCAAATTATATAAATATATATAAGATTGCTAAAAACACAAAAAATTTTCGAATTTATTCTATATGTTATTTGATAATCCATCAAACCTCATTACAATTTGGATCATTAATTGTAAATATCAAATAGTATTACGACAAATCTTGTTGCTCAAAATGCCACAGAATCTTCTTACTATTTCTTATTTTATTTTATTTTATTTATTTATTTTGTGTTGCATCAATGTACATTTTATACCAATCAGTAGCATCTTTTGAGCTTTCCTGAGTCCCATTTTAATGAACTATGGTATATGTGAAAGGTGTATGGCCAGAGTCAGAAAGCTTTTCGGATAAGGGAATGGGTGACATCCCAAAAGGCTGGAAAGGAATTTGCCAGAATGAGTTTGACGCCAACTTCACTTGCAATAAGTATCGATCTCTTCCTAACTAACTCCATCCATCCAAGAAATTAAATATGAAACTTGTCCATAAATTTTCTTGTTGATTTAAACCTTTAAATTCCATATTGCAAGTTATCAAACATTTTTCTTCTGCAGGAAGTTGATCGGCGCAAGATACTTCAACAAGGGATATCAGAATGAATTGACTAAAAGTGGATTTAATGGTTCTCTAAACATATCTTATCAGACACCTCGTGACGTAGAAGGCCATGGAACGCATACTCTTTCGACGGCTGGCGGCGCATTTGTGGCAAATGCAAGTCTCTTTGGCTATGGCAATGGCATCGCTAAAGGCGGTTCACCTCGTGCTCGTGTTGCATCTTATAAGGTTTGTTAGTTTCATTTAAACACTTGTATATAATGCTTGGTGAAAAATTTATATTTCAGAGAATAATTAGCTAGGAAATAAATGTGTCATTCTGAATGAAAAACAAATTCGGTACTTTCCTTAATTTTTTGTGTTCCATGATGGTTAATTGTGTAACAATGTTTTAACTTTTAAGTATTGTATCCGGTGAAAGTGCTTTAAGGTGTAAAATTACGTACTGTGCAAAATCAAATCATTTTCTGGTACTGTTGACATTCTTTGTTTTCAATATTGGATTTACTAACATACTACAGGAGGACAGATTAATGTTTTATATAATGAAACTTTTTATATATTCTTTCACCAGCAAACACCAACCTTTAATGTTATTTAGCACTTACTTTACTGCCATTTTGTTTCCCTATTAAGCACAAGGTAATGTTTCTGTCCGTACACACAGGTATGCTGGCCTGCTGTGGACAAGAACCACACTGCAGGTAGGTGTTCCGATGATGACATCGTTGCTGCTTTTGATGCAGCTATCTCCGATGGCGTTCACGTACTGTCAGTTTCTCTGGGTGGAGATCCATTTGATTATTTCAGTGATGGACTTGCTGTTGGGTCATTTCATGCAGTCAGAATGGGCATAATAGTTGTTTGCTCTGCTGGTAATAGTGGCCCTAAGCCCGGAACAGTTTCAAATGTAGCACCATGGATATTCACAGTAGCAGCAAGCACTATGGACCGGGAGTTCCCTGCATACACGACTTTCGGTGATAAAAGACTCAAGGTTATTTAGCATTTTTTAATTAAAATAAACAATAAAATTTCTGCCCTTCTGCAACTTCTGCTTAATTACACTTGAGGGTAATATTAAGCTAGTTGAACTAATGAGATTTTATAAACAATTAATTATTTATTTCAATTTAGCTTCTCCACTAAGAAATTCAACATTTGTTTATCCTTATTTGTGGTGTCTGCTACTCTGCTTTTAATTTTTAGGGTCAAAGTTTCTCAACAGCAAGTCTGGCAGAAGGAAAGTACCGAATTATAAGCGCAAGTGATGCTAAAGCAGCCAAATCAACAGCAGATGAAGCGTAAGATTGCAATATTAAATTTCATAAGATATAAACTGTTAAATTAGATGCCAAGTTAAAGTTTTGGCAACTAGACTTTAGCCGATTCAGACAAGCTCCATTAGTCCTCGTTTAGCTAGACATATAATCTTGAGCGTGCTTAATTTATTATGAGTTTATGACCACAGAATACTGAATACATATCTGCAAGTAATATTATAATAATTTTTATAATTATGTTGCAGTCGGTTCTGCCTTTTGGGTTCGTTAGATCCTTCAAAAGTTAATGGTTCGATAGTGATTTGCACAAGCGGAGGATCTCCGGTTGAGAAAGGAGTGGCTGTTCTGCAAGCTGGTGGAGTAGGTATGATCTTGATTAATGCTGCCAGCATGGGCAACAGTATTGAAGCCAATCCTCACATTTTGCCGGCCACAGACATCACCAACACTGATGGTCAGACTTTGCTGTCTTATGTCAAACAAAACAGGTTCGTGCGTGCGATTTATATGCATGCGTAGCATGAAAGGTTGCTCATATTTCTTGCTAATTGATATATTGAGGAAATATTATAAATAGCATGTAGCTTATTAAGTATTAACCTCACTGCTTCTCAAACAGTAGATACTATCACTATGTATAGAGCAGCTGCCAACTACAGTAATTTACATTTTCATGTCATTAATTTATGTTGTGGCAGACTAATAAATTTACTGCTACTTTTTTGGCTTTTACACAACTGAGAATTTACTATTGATGGACAAAAAACCCTAAAGCTAATGTCAAGTACCTTAAATTGCAATGCAGCACACCAATTGGTTATATAACAAAGCCGGAAACTGTGATCGGCACAAAACCAGCACCATTTATGACTGATTTCTCATCTCAAGGGCCAAACACTATTACCCCTGGTATCCTAAAGCCTGACATAACGGGCCCAGGTTTCAGTGTAATAGCAGCATACACTGAAGCAATATCGCCAACAGGTCTAGACTTCGATAAAAGACGTGTAAAATTCTACCCCATGTCGGGGACCTCCATGTCATGCCCCCACATATCAGGAGTTGTCGGTCTTCTTCGCACTCTTCATCCTGATTGGTCCCCGGCAGCAATAAGATCAGCTCTTATGACTACTGGTAAGAAAACAGCGTGCATTGATAATTTTTTTTTCCTAGAGTTGATTTGGTTTAGACAACTTCATTTTTACGTGTTCTTAATTTTCTTGAACAAATTGCTGCAGCATCAATCACAGACAACAAAGGACAGAATATATTGGACACATTTTCTGCAACTGCGACACCGTTCAACTATGGGTCGGGGCATGTGAACCCAAATGCGGCGGCAGATCCTGGATTGATTTACGACCTCAACAGTACCGACTATCTGAACTTCCTTTGCTCCATTGGCTATGACTCAAAAAAACTATCATTGTTCGATCCAACCTATAAATGCCCTTCCAAACCTCAAGCTATCAGAGACTTGAACTACCCTTCATTTACCATTTTGAACCCGACAGGCTCAGTCACGGTAAGCCGTACAGTAAAAAATGTCGGTCCTGCTGGCACGTACACAGTCACATCTAAGGAGCCGAGCGGGATTCGCATCAAAGTTGTCCCTGATAGTTTAAAGTTTGCTGTTGGTGAAGAGAAGACATTCCAGGTAACTTTCAGTGTGGATAGCCCTAAATCTGGTTATGTATTTGGAAGCATCACTTGGTCAGATGGAACACGGTACGTGCGAAGTCCGGTGGTTGTCGGGACAAAAGTATAGATAAACCATACCCCCAGATATATACATGAAATTGGAAGGCTTGCAATTTTCCATTTCTTTTGTGACTATGGTTCTTGATTGTTAATCTTATTTATCTACAACTCATTACTAAAGACGGAATCATATCATTTGTTTGTGTTTACAAAAAGTGTATATTTTGGATTGCCTCTATGCCTTCATGTAATTAATCTATAAGGTCATATCATTTGCTTGTGTTTACCAAAACTTAAGTTTCTTGTATTTGTATTCTGTATTGGCTCTATGTAATTCATTTATAAGATCATATCATTTGTTTGTGTTTACAAAATGTAAGTTTTTTTTTTTTTTAGTGTGTATGTGTGTGTGTGTGTATTTTGGACTCTAATTAATTAATTTATAAGTTCTGTTTGTGAGTTGAACAAATTTGTAATGTATATTTCATTCATATGTTTGTAAATTGTTTGCTTCAATTTAATTTATTTGATGTTGAAATTAAAATACCATCTATAAGAGCAAGGTATTTTATTATCCTTGCATATATATAGGAGAGACTGAAAGCCTTGCTCTCTTTTCTTACCAGCATGAGAAAAGTACTGGTAAATGGAAGCTAGCTAGCTCCGTGTTGTTCTGGTAGAAATCCTGGAGCAGGTATATCATTGGACTAATGTTTCAGTCATGTCTTCAAAACCTCCAAGCATAGGTTTGAACTTTGAACTCAATGAGTTCGAGTCGGGTCGATCTCGGTCGGTGGTGGCGACCCAATTTCGAACCCGATTTTCATGGCCAACAGAGGTATTGACCTGAGAATAAAGTGTGTGCTTCATCGATCCAAGACCGAAAAATCTGATTTCATATCCTCTGATGTACTGCAATGTGCAGTGCATCACATGAGCCATTGGATTGTCTCAGGATCCGAACCTTCATGAACCTCGATACAATCCAACGGCTCACGTGATGCACTGCACATGGGTCGAAGATTTCAAACTTGAGAGAGCATGCTAACTTTCTTTTGGTAGGAATTTTGAATTTTGTAGCCGTTGTTAATAAATAGAAATGATAAGTGTACTCCATTAGTTATAATTTAGTATTTTCATAGTACATCTTATCCACGACTTGTATGCAACTGTGATCCGATACATTATAATAGGAAAACATGTAGAGTCCACATATAAAGTATACCATCCAATCACTCTTCTCTTACATTCTGACACATCCACGTGCACCAATGTACTTGACACAGTTGCATAAATGTTTACTGGAAACCTTAGTGTATCTGTTTACTAGAAAATGCTATATGTTGATCGGAAAGATGTAGATGTTTACTGAAAAATAATATTTGTTCATCAAAAATATGATGGATTGGTGGATAGATAAAATGATGGTTGCTACCTACGACTCTACATTATAAAACGGAAATGTTGAAGCAGATCTTAACATATCATCATCTTTTAAGTTTTAAGCAAATTGCCGTACGTACCGGCCTATCCGTGCTAATTTGACCCTCAAATTAAAATTGTCAATTGCTAATTAATTGTAACTAAACTATCAGATTAATTCCTTATCGTTAAGTTATATATATTATATATCTAAAACTGTCAACATCTAGCCAATAAAGATCTCCCAATTAATTAAGTTTGAATCTCATTTATACATATTTGAGAATTCTTCTCCATGTAATAAACAGTAGAGATCATGCTTCATGCATCTTCCACATTGACCAACCAATAAATTAATGTAATCTCAAGTTGTAGGCATTGTGAAAGAGCCCACAATGCTTATCTGCTTAATTTGCTCGGCATTTCGGCTACAAGGTCTAGCTGGAGATATATAACACGGTAACACGGCATGATCTTGTCAAAGACAAGGCATGGTCTGAACTATATATTTTATTTAGAGGTGGCAAATTGGGCGGGCAGGTCGGGTTCGGGTTGGTGCGGGTCGGGTCGGGCGATGGGCGAGTCGGGTCGGGCCAATTTTAATATCAATTTTTTTTGGATCATATGTTGATTTGAGTTGGATTGGATACTATTTGATCTTGGGTTAGGTCGGTTTTGGGTCAGGTCGAGTTGAATCCAGGTCGGGTCGGGCGGGTTTCTCGGGTCGTGTCGAGTCAGTCCTGCCACTCTAATTCTATTGTATATGATTATGTTCATTTTCTTTAATTAACTATTCTATTGTATGTAATTATGTTCCTTTTTTTTTTTCAAACATATGTTCTTATTTTTTATTTGTACAATTGTAAGACATCCTTAAACTCCTTAAACATATATTATTAAAGGGAAGGGGTCTCATGTTTTATGGCTGTCTTGATAATTGGGAACTAATGAATTCAAAAGGTTTCATATAAATAGAAATAAGTTTATAGATATTTTCTTGAACTTAATTGATTGTGTTTGAAATTATATTTAATTTGGATGTTGTTGATAACACATCCACAATATGTACAAATTTCAAAGGTCCTATTTTTAACGGTCTTTGATGGGCTATCAAATATGGCTTAAATCGTTTCGAAATTTAGAACTTTAATCAATCTACAAATTTTACAACATTTATATGAAACTTTTTCTATTTTTACAGTTTTTAATTATTTTTTAAATGTCATTATCAAGATTGTTAAGATAAGCATTTTTCAATTGATCCCTCATCCTTTTATTTTAAAACAATAATTCATTGTTTTTCTTTTGTTTTTTGAGATGAAGATGAGGTGATCAAGCCACTCAAATTTAAATGTCTATAAAATACCTCTATTCCGGGTTTCAAACCCGTGACCTCCCATACGAAGAGCATTGCCCATAGCCATTAGACCAAAGGTCGATTATTAATTCATTGTTTTTTGTTATTTATAACTTAGATAATATTCTAAATAATATGTACTTATGAGTAAATAAGCAAATTTGAGAGATTATATGAATATGCAACTGTGAGAAGGTTTTCTAGTGATTAAATTACTTATCTAGATTTTATGAATATTGAGAAAACAAAATTGACAGCAGACTATAATATACATAGATATCAAAAGTGATAATAAGTATTCGAGTTAGACTGTTAATAATATTATATTGACGTTAGCATTTCAGACCGAAATGCTAACGCCTCAAAATTTATGTTATCATGTCTAAAATCATGATTTATAGTGCTCAATAAACTCTTTATATAAAAATATTGGGGAATACAAAAATTTTTCATCATTTTTAGAGTTTTCTAAGTATTTATTTTGAATTTTAGAAAAGAACTCATAAATATTAATAAAGATGTTTGTACATGCTATTTTCAAAAATACAAAACAAATACTTAGAAAACTCTAAAAATGAAAAATTTTTGTATTCCCCAATATTTTCATATAAAAAATTTATTGAGCATCAATAAATCATGATTTCTGATACGATAACATAAATTTTGAGGTGTTAACGTTACTATACTATAATAGTTAGAGGTGGCAAATCGGGCGGGCGGGTCGGGTTCGGGTTTGGGTCGGACGGGTCGGGTCAGTTTGACCTTCTAGAATATCTTGGGTCAGGTCGGGTCGGGTGATGGGCGGGTCGGGTCGGGTCAATTTTAATATTTACTTTTTTTGGATCGTATGTTGTTTTGAGTTGGATTGGATGCTACTTGATCTCAGGTCGGGTCGGGTTCGGATCAAGTCGGGTCGAGTCGGGTCAGTTTGACTATCTGAAAAATTTCGGGTCGGGTCGGGTTGGGTTCGAGTCGGGTCGGGTCGGGTTCTGCCACCTCTAATAATAGTCTATCTCCAAGTATTTCATATTAAATGCATGTATCCATCTTCAAGTGGACTCATTAAATTGAGAAATAGATTGCAACCTGCAGGCAGGCTGCAGCTCATCTCCATTGACCTGGACGGCTGGACCTAGCCTCCTCCTTCAGTTCATATATTATCCAAAAGTTGATTTTTCAAGCATTATATATCGCTTCAAACGCGCGCACGACCAGATCATCTTTGTCTAATATCGTCTAATTAACATGAAACTTTTTGTTGAAGACAATATATTTCTGGACGAAATAATCCACAGGTGAAGAATATTAATATAAGAATTCTGCTACGATGCACCCATTTTTATTTAGGAAAATAAGTTGGGGCTTCCTAGACTGTATAATCTTTGAAGGAATATCATTTTTTGATAAGAAAAAAGTATGAAATTCTAATATATATATATAATCGATCATTTGTTTTTTCATTGATCATATGTTCTGACATATATATTCTCTGTGATGACTATGAATATGTGTCATTCATTCAACTGTCTCAAGATAAGAAAATGTTACTCAAGTTACATGAAGAGCTTACATATATATGTAATCTATCAGTTGCAAGAGACCGTGATACTTGCAGTTTCGCTATTATTTTTTTCCCTCCAGAAAAATTAAAATATTATCCGAACATATTTGTGAAAAAAAAATATTTTTTTAGTAGTATAGTATCATATATTTTTCTTTCAAAAGAAAAAAAAAAAGGAAAAATATAGAGGGAGTAAATTTGCTGCTGTTTGGCAATTCTTCTGCCAAGAACTAATCAATAAATAATATTTTTTATTTCTTTTTCTTATGTAAACACGTTTTATTAATTAGCTGATGATATGAAGTTTCCTAGCTTGGCGTACTAAAAAAAAAAAACAGAGAATGTTTCAAAAGATAAGGTTCCAGCTTCATTCCCACTTGTTATACTAGGCTATAAAAATAGGAACGATTAATACACAACTCGGCACAAATATTCTGTTCTAATCTTCTTTAAAGAAAAATGAGATACACCATTCTCCTACTTGTTTTCCTCTCCTTCTTCCTTCTGAAAGGAAATGCTGTGGCTGCTGATAAATTGGTACAAATTAAACATTAAACCTCCTCTTAATTATTTACTAATCTCTCTGTAATCCACAAGAATATATATATATATATATATATATATATATAGAGTTAGACTATTATACTAACGTTAGTATTTCGGACCGAAATACTAACGCCTCAAAATATATGTTATCGTGTCCGAAATCATGATTTATGGTGCTTAGTAAATTCTTTATATGAAAATATTGGGGAATACAAAAATTTTTCATTTTTAGAGTTTTCTAAGTATTTGTTTTGAATTTTTGAAAATAGCATGTACAAACATCAATATTTTATTAATATTTATGAGCTATTTTCTAAAATTCAAAATAAATACTTAGAAAACTCTAAAAATGAAAATTTTTTGTATTCCCCAATATTTTCATATAAATAATTTACTGAGCACCATAAATCATGATTTCGGACACGATAACATAAATTTTGAAGCGTTAGCATTTCGATCCGAAATGCTAACATTAGTATAATAGTCTAACTCTATATATATATATATATATATATATATCATCAATATATCTTACAATACATTTCATTTGACGTCTAAATTATGATATGTAGCCATATGTTGTGTACCTTGGGGAGCCACCAAAGCTGCCTGTTGGAGGCAACCAGCTTCTGCATCGTGCAGGAGTCGTCAAGTCGCAGTTAGAGCTCTTGGGATCGGTTTTGGGAACGTAAGTGATCGATCGATTACATTCAAAACATGAGAGAATAAATATACATTATTTGGGTTATATACTTGATTTAGTAATTATAGTTTTAACTTGAATATATATTTGGAATAGTTTGAGAGCAGCAGAAGATGCGATATTCTACTCGTATACGCAGTACATCAACGGTTTTGCTGCTTCATTTGACAGCGAAACTGCAGACAAGATTTCAAGTATATATATCTCTCTATCATCATGTCTCTTCATTTCACTTAATAATTAACTTGTTAAACATGTAGTATATATTCTCCTGGAGAGCAGAGTTGCTGAATTTCTGTTAATGAGTTTCCTTTATCTCAGTTATTAATTGGAAAATATTACAAAGATATAAAAAATGATACCAAAATCGATACCAACTGTATTAGTATTCATATTATATGAGATACTATTTAAATTAATCGCTTTGCTCTGCTACTTCATTTTATACAGTGTAGTGTATATATAGTTATATACCATACAAATATCTCGAATACTAGATGAGTTATATAATCTGAACATTAACCCATTTAATTTGAAAACCAACATAGTCGGTAGCGATTTTGATTTTGGTATATATCATTTTTGTATCTAAGTAAAAATTCCCATTTTAATTGTTATTCATTGACTCAATTTTAATATGTACAATTGCAATATATATTCTGACCCTTTTTTTTTTCAGTTAGTACCCTAGAAAGAATCCTGTATTTATCTAATTTTGCAGTTTGTCAACACATGCATATATATTTCTTCCCATGTATTCCAACATAAGAAAACTTCTGTTATAAGCTTCAAGTGAGATAATCATTCATTCAATCTCAAGTGACATCAGTATATATATAAATTATAAAAATACATCTGTTATAATTAGTTGACATTATCATATGAACTTAATATAATTGACTTTTGTTCAATATATAAAGAAAGTCAATGTTGGTTTCGTGTGCTTAACTGATTACCCTCTCTTTTTTCTTTTTTCTTTTTAAAGAAAAAGAGATTAAACAACAAATAACACCAGATCTTCTTAATTTATTTATTTTTCTTGCAGAGATACCGGGGGTTGTATCAGTGTTTCCGAGCCAAAGTTACGACCTTCACACAACTAGATCCTGGCAATTTCTAGGTCTAGAATCAAGCAATGGCAGTGTCAATGCAGACTCTCTCTGGAGCAAAGCGCAGTACGGGAAAGACACTATTATCGGCACTCTCGATACAGGTACGAGTTGCGCGATCACCCGGTGCTAAGATAGTAGAGTCGATCATGCAGTTAATTAATCCAATTTATTTGGCAAATAAAAAGTTGGTGCAATCTAGCAGCACTCAAAATAAGGGTCATACCTAACGTCCATAGAATAAACATCCACCAACAAAATGCAAATGGCTAGAATTACTATTTATTACACTAATATGCATATATATTTGCTGTTTTCTGTTTGCTTAACACAACATTTTCTTATTATTTTTTTTTTCTTTTGTTGCATCAGTGCACTTTCTATACTAATTAGTGGTTACTTGTAGCATTTTTTGATCTTTCCTGAGTTTTGATTTTAATGAATTATGTTATATGTGAAGGTGTATGGCCAGAGTCGGAAAGCTTTTCGGACAAGGGAATGGGTGACATCCCGAAAGGCTGGAAAGGAATTTGCCAGAATGAGTTCGACGCCAACTTCACTTGCAACAAGTATAGATTCCTCCCCAACTCCCTCCATAAGTTTCTCTTGTTAATATTCTGAATCGTTTGAATTCGACGTTATTGCAAGTTAATTATCGACATTTTTCTTCTGCAGGAAGTTGATCGGTGCAAGGTACTTCAACAGGGGATATCAGGCGTTTTTAGCTCAAGACGGTTTTACGGGTACTCTTAACATTTCTTATCAGACACCTCGTGACGTACAAGGCCACGGAACCCATACTCTTTCGACTGCCGGTGGTGCATTTGTGGCAAATGCAAGTCTCTTTGGCTATGGCAACGGTGTAGCTAAAGGCGGTTCGCCTTATGCCCGTGTTGCATCTTATAAGGTCGGTTAGTTTCGCATCTTATAAGCTTGATTAGTTATGCTTAATTCATTCCTGACCGTAACATAACGTGTTCTTATATATGTACGCACAGGTATGCTGGCCTGCTGTCGATAAGAACCACAGAGGCGGGTGCTTTGACTCCGACATGCTTGCGGCCTTTGACGCAGCTATCTCTGACGGCGTTCATGTGTTGTCGGTTTCCATTGGTGGGACGCCAAGGGATTACCTCAGTGACGGGATCGCTCTTGGGTCGTTTCATGCTGTCAGAAATGGCATAACAGTTGTCTGTTCTGCTGGTAATGACGGCCCTGCAGCTGCAACTGTAACAAATGTTGCACCGTGGATATTCACAGTGGCGGCAAGCACCATGGACCGGGAGTTCCCTGCATATGTGTCTTTCGGTGACACAAGACTGAAGGTTATTATTTAGCATTTTAACTTAAACATTACATTAAAAATTCTGCAACGTCTACTTAACACTATTAATTAAGGGTTATCTTAAGCTAATTGCATTAAGAAAATTTTGTTGTTTCTTTCTATACTACAAATTTAACTTGTGTATGCTTATTTATGGTGCATGCTTGACATTTTAGGGTCAGAGCTTCTCAACTGCAAGTCTGGTAGAGGGAAAATACCGAATTGTAAGCGCAACTGATGCTCAAGCTGCCAATTCGACAGCAGATGATGCGTAAGACAATTTATAATTTCACTAATATATACATTTTATAAGCTAAAAAACATAAAATTTCCACAAAGGTCCAAAGTACCATCGAAAACACACGATATGAGCATGACAAGTGAGAATTTTATCTAGCAGAAGAAAACTGGTTTAAACATACCTCTTGAACCTGCTTAGAATCAGATTCTGAGCGTACATTTCTACATATAATATTTTAATGATTTAAATTATTATGTGGCAGCCAGTTATGCCTTCTGGGTTCGCTAGATTCGTCGAAAGTTAATGGTTCGATAGTGATCTGCGCAAGCGGGAAAATCCATCCAGTCGAGAAAGGAGAGGCTGTTCGGCAAGCTGGTGGAGTTGGTGTTGTTGTGATTAACAGTGCCAGCATCGGCAACAATATCAGGGCTAATTCTCACATTTTGCCAGCCACTGACATCACTAGCTTCGACGGGCAAACTTTGATGTCTTATGTGAAACAAAACAGGTATGTGCTGTTATATGACCGACATGCTAGCTAATTAGACTGACTAAAACAATAATTAATTGCTTATTTTTCTGATATGGAACTGTGAAATTGTTACTGATGGAAAAAAAAATGACCGCGAAGCTAACATCGTGCACCTTAAATTGCAATGCAGCACGCCGATTGGTTACATAACAAAGCCGGAGACTGTGATCGAAACAAAACCAGCACCTTTCATGGCTTACTTCTCATCGAAAGGGCCGAACACGGTCACCTCCGGGATCCTGAAACCTGACATAACGGCCCCGGGGGTAAGTGTAATAGCAGCATATTCCGAGGCAACATCACCAACTGGTCTAGACTTCGACAAACGTCGTGTGAAATTCAACTCTGATTCTGGTACCTCAATGTCATGCCCCCACGTATCAGGAGTCGTCGGTCTTCTTCGCACTCTCCATCCTGATTGGTCCCCTGCAGCAATCAGATCAGCTCTTATGACTACCGGTACGAAAACAATTCTTGTTTTATGCTAACTGAACAAAAACTAATAATATTTCCCTTGAGATGATTTAGTTTTGAATTTTTGATATAAATGTGTGTTTGTTTTTTGTGAAAAAATTGCTGCAGCAACAATCACAGACAATAAAGGGCAAAACATCTTAGACGCGTCTTTCGCAACTGCGACACCATTCAGCTATGGGTCAGGCCATGTGAACCCGAATGCGGCAGCGGATCCAGGTCTGATTTACGACCTGAACACGACCGACTACTTGAACTTCCTTTGCGCCATTGGCTACAGTTCGAAAAAACTGTCATTCTTCGATCCGAACTATAAATGCCCCTTGAAATCTCAGGCAATCAGAGACTTGAACTACCCGTCATTCACTGTTCTGAACCCCACAGGCTCGGTCACAGTGACCCGTGTGTTGAAGAATGTCGGTCCTGCAGGCACGTACACTGTCACTGTCACAGAGCCGAGCGGCATTCGCGTCAAAGTTGTCCCGGATAGCTTAAAATTTGCTGTTGGTGAAGAGAAGGCATTCCAGGTAACTTTCAGTGTGGATACCCCTGCATCAGGTTATGTATTCGGAAGCATTACTTGGTCGGACGGAACGCGGTACGTCAGAAGTCCGGTATCGGTACGGGCAAGAGCATAGATGAACCAAACCTGCAGATACATGGAACGCTTACCATTTTTCTTTTCACTTGTGACTATGTGAATAAATTCTTGATTGTTCTTATTCATTTGCCTCTTTTAATATATCATTTGTTTGTGTTTACAAAATGTAATTTTTTTTCTTGGATTATTCTATATATGTAATAAATTTTTTTTTTTTTTTGAGAAAAATATATGTAATAAATTTATATGTTCTGTTTTCTTGAAAGAAACTTTATCAGTTGAAGTTTGCAATTTATATTTCTTTTATAAACTTCAAAGTGTTTTCTTGAATTTATATCTCAAATATTTCAGATTTGAAGGTCAATTTAATTTGCTAAGACTGAGATTGTTCCTTTAAATATCTCACAACAGGAGGTTCAGTTTTTAGCTAATATTTTGAATTGCAAAATTGGTTCACTGCCATTAAAATATTTAGGTCTACATCTTCATTGGAAAAAACTCTCTAAAGAGATCTAGTTAGAATTGATTAATAAGATTCAGTCTAGACTTTAGGTTTGGAAAGAAAAAATTTTATCTTTGGGAGGCAGAGTTATAATTTTAAATGTTGTTCTTAGTTCTATTCCACTATATTTTCTCTCCTTATTCCTTGCTCCAAAATGGGTGATTCGAAAAATTGATAAAATAAGAAGGAGATTCTTATGGTCTGGTGTAGATAGTAATCATGGTCTGGTGTAGATAGTAATTAGCCAACTGAAGTCTAGATTGTATGCTTGCATAAAGAGCATAAAGAATTTGGCATTAATTGCAAACTGTATGCTTGCATAAAGAGCATGTGGTTTAGGGATTCTAGATTTGCATCAAATTAATTTGGCATTAATTGCAAAATGGTACTGGAAATTGTTGAATTCAGACTATGAGGGCTTTTGGAAAGATATAATATTGTACAAGTATGGTTACAATCTAACAGGAAACTTCTGAATCTGTAATTGGTACTCATCCTTTATTTAAAAAAGTAATACATAGGACAGTGGGAGGAGGAGAATCTATATTGTTTTGGTTTGACATTTGGTATGGTGAAAGTCCAATGTACATTCAATTCTCTAACCTGATTGCCAAAGCAAAATTTGCTGACTCTATTACTTTAGCTCAGGTGTGGAAAAATGGTAATCCAAAGATTCATTTGACAAGAGGGGCTAGTTTGTTACTTAGAGCTGAGAAAGAAACAGTTTTGAATATTCTGTTTTCCTTAAATTTTATGGGGAAAGATTCTACAATTTGGATTTTGGAGGCTGATGAAAAATATTCAGTTCAATCATTTTACAAGTTGATAAATTGTAGGGGTGTAAAACTTAATCTGCAAGGTTGTGTTTGGAAAGTTTATGTGCCCATAAAAGTTAAGATTTTTATGTGGATAGTTATGCAGAACAAAATTTTAACAAAAGTTAATTTATTTTTTTAAGGGTTGGACAGGGAGTTTATGTTGTGAGTTTTGCCTAGAATTAGAAGATGTTGATCACTTATTCATTTTCTGTCCATTAATGTTTGAGCTTTAGTGAGAAAAATAAGAGGGGAATTAAGTTAGATTTATCTACTGTCGGAAAAAATGTTGTGAACCAAGGGTGTTGAATCCGACAATTCCTCGAACACCTCTTGTGTGCGGAAGCTAGCCCAAAATACCCCACTTGGTAAATCAACGGTTTATGCACCAACCACAATAAGAAACCCTGCAATCAACCCACAATAGCCATACAAGTCATTAACCAAGAGATTAGAGACAAATCACCAAGCATTAACAAGCACCATACACCACCATACAACACAAGAAAGAGAGAGAAAACACAAAGATAGTACTGCGGGATAAATCGAGTCAAGGGAATGCACAAGAGAGCAACAACGCCAATTTCAAGTGGTTCGGTCGAGACCTACTCCACCGGAAGGCCACGCACCGACAAACTTCACTATTATCAAGAGGAGATACAAGGTTTGTGTACAATAGCTAAAATCCAAGCTATCACTCACCTCTCAAGCTCACAAGCAAGTTCTGCTTCTCTCTACAATGGTGTCTCTCTCACTCTTTAACAAGATCTAAGCTCTCTCTCTCTCAAATTAGAAAAACCCTAGATACAAGAGTGTTCCACTCACCATATTACCAAGGAGAAGAAGAAGATAGAGATATAAATCTCCAACAGCCATGAAGGCTCTTGCCCACGAAATGGGCTAGGCCCCAATTTGGGCTGAGAATACCCAACAAAAAATGTGGGCAAGTGCATTAAACTTGAACAGTTGTAATAGAAATTATGCTCAAAATATCATGTGTTGCTTATTTGGTATATTGGAATTATAGGAATAAGGTTATCATTGATAGTAAATTGATTCCAAAGTTCAATTCTTTAGTTGTCATAATATTAACCTTGTTTAATTCATGGACTGGACAGGAAAGTGATCTGGAAGGTTTGCTAATTGAGGAACAAGCTTTGCTACTGGGAGAAACTGAAGGAAGTACTTCAACAGCAATCATAGCTGTTTAACTTTTCTTTAGTCTCCTTTTTTATAATAAGCTTGTTTGCTTGATCTTAGTTGAATGATGTGTTAATATTTCTCTTGGTTGGTTGTTGCCAGTATTGGCTTAATTGGTGGATATTTTAGTTTTAGTTTTTGGTTACTTTTAATCTCCTTAAATGAAATGGGAGATGGTTTGTCCACTATGTTCAAAATATATATATATATATATTCTATAGGAGACACTAAAAACCGTGCTCTCTTTCCTCACCAGTATGGAAAAAATGATGGTAAAATGAAGCTAGTTTCATGTTGTTCTGGTAGAAATCCTGGAGCCGGATACTTTGATTAATGTTTCGATCATGTTTTCAAGCATAATTTTGAAATCAACGAGTTCAAGTTGAGTAATTTTCATGGTCAACCAAGCCTACTTTGATAAAATTTTATTAAACAACCAAAAAGGTCGATATTGGTAATGCAACTTTTCTTTGTTAATTGGTAATAACTTTTGAATCTTTATAATCTGCATATAATGAATATAAAAAGAAATGGAAAATGTGCATTAACATTATAATTTAGTACGTATTTAAAGATAAAAGGTGGAACCCATCATTAATCCGTTCAGCAGAGGATAATAGAAAATTCTAGTCAGATGCGTTTTTTTTTTTTTTTTTTTTTTTTTTTTAACGTTTGCCTTTGACAACTGAGTTTATTCAAACGAAGTTTTTTGATAAAATTTTTTAAAAGAAGTGATTACATCTATAGAAAATAACAAAAAATTCTCCAATCCAAAACCAAATAACACAAAACCTTCTGACCTTCTAACTAAATATAAGTTTATCTCTAACATTTAACACTTAGAGAAAAATTTTGAAAAAGGACAAAACTCCTTTCGCGAAATTTAAAGTGGAAGAAGTCTAAGCTAATAAATTAATTCATCCATTTCTGACCAATTCTTATCATTTAAATTGATGGCGCGGTTCTCATGTACATTATTAATGTATTATTTAATTAGCTTATTATTACTTTATCTAAATTGTTGTTAATTAAATCTCAATGGTTATCCAATCATCAGTGACATCAATCATTCTCAGATTTCGTCACATTATATCCAAAATTTTTGTCTCACCGTGTTTTAAAGGGAGGATCATTTGAGAATAGATTTTTTTTTTTTAAATAAAAAAATCTAAGAAACTTTCAAATAGAAAAAATGAAACTTGTGGATTATTTATGTTATGCATTTCAGGTGATTTGCGTAACATTTAATAGTATATTATCAAAATTTAATTATATTTAAAAGTCCATTATACTCGAATTCCTTCAAATTTGCAACATATTAATCTACAAGTTCTACAACATTTTATAATATATATAAAGGGGCAATTCGGGAATGAACAGTATCCGTCTTCAGATCTGAACCGTTAGTTATCATTTGACATTCCATCCTGACCGTTCATACTTTGACTCCACTGTTCATTGTACAGTAATGTACAGTTCTACCCTTTCATCTCTCCAGAATGTTCTCCCCTTTCTTTCTCAGTCCCAAATCCTTACTCGATGCCGACTGTAAAGCTTGGTCCTGCTGGCAGCTCGGCGAGCAACATCGGCGGCGAGGTTGCTGCAAGGCGGAGCTTTGTCGAGACGGGCCGCCTCCTCACGTGCCGCACTCGTCCCTCGTACAGCCTTACGAGCGGGGCTCCCAACTCACCGCACGCGGGGAGAGTGCCGGCGAGGAGTGAAGCAGGAAGAGGGCGAGCGCGCTAGAGGACCGATGAGGTCACTACGGTGGAGGCGATCGCCCACAGCAGATTGGTCCCGTGCATGGTAAGTTCGCCTTGAATCTCCTTAAATTTCTTGTCCAACTATTCTTAGTTAGGAATTTTGGGATTTGGGGTTCTAGGTTTGAGGAATTGGGGCTTTGGCGAGTTTAGCATCTGATATTTTCAAATATTGCAGTATGCACGGTAATCCTTTTGTTTTGGGAAATTGCAGCACCGATTGACAAGTGCTGGTAGAGGCGGCCCACATGCTCGGAGAGTCAGACATTCCAGATCAGGCCGATGCTCCATGCTCGCAACTAACAATTTTGTAATCAGATACAATCTATTGTATTCATTTACATAGTTTGATCTCTTATTTATTTGAGAATAAATGGCAGTCATTTCTGCTTCAATTTGCAATTTCGAATATGAAATTTTCTGATTGTATTCAATATTTTCAATTACTTTTGTCTCATTTGTTTATGTGAGTGTTACACCACCTTGCGCGAACCAACTGTCGCAGTGTCTCCAACCATGTGCAGTAAGTCGCTCATCAAATGAAAATGCTGGTAAGTCTCTCTCGCTCTCACGAATCATCTCATCCTATTTTGTAAAATGTCTGCAATTAATTTTAGATATGTGAGCTTCAATTATTCATTCATAAGATCATTTTTTTTTTTTTTATTTTGGGAGAAAAGTTTATAAGAACCTTTCTATACTGTCTTTCCATAGTTCCATAGTAGGTGTAAGCACTGCAATTTTTTAGAAAATTACGTAGAATAATAATCAAATTTGTACTTTTGGAGTTTCTGGTCAAACCTGAACAGTTTGATACTGTAATGCTATCATCAAATTTACAAACATAATGATGTTGTTCTGATCAAACAATATAATTAGTATTCTACAAGCTAGGATCATGTTTTTGTTTCAGTTCATGAGATATATAAGCACATTACTAAGCTGGACCTTCCATTTAATGATCTCGCACCTTAAACCTGGAACCACAATTATCACGTTTGTGTCATTTAAGCAGCAATTTAGCATTTAATTTGTTAGTTAGGGATTTGCCATCCATCATCTATTCATTCTTTAATATAGCTGCTGGATTTTTCTCTATCAAATGTGAAAAAAATAGCTCAGAAGATGCAAAAATTCATGTCTTTTACTGGTAATGGTTCAATTAATTATTTCCTATTCTCATTGAACCTCTCTCACTGCATACAGAGATAATTTAAAAAAATAAAAGAAAAACAAGCAAAGGGGGTAACAATTCGATTTTGATGTTATGTCAATTGTAGTACAGATATGCATCTTATAGAACCTGTCACCTTTCGTACACATATTACAAAAGTTTCTGTCATCAAGAATATATCAGCTCTATTATGTATAAGCTATTATCTAAATATAGATTTTTGGTAGTATTTCTGTCATTGTTTAATTTTCCTTATTAAACCTCAAGTATAAAAAGCACAATATTTCAAGCAATGCTTTGCTTTCTGCATTTGTATTTATTTATTCTGTCATTGATGCATTACCTTTTCCATTTAGTCATATTGAGGCCATATATAAAACATATGCAACCGCTTCTTGCAAGGTAGCCTCTGTGATTTTTGATGTACATGTGGTGCTAATTTGTTCTCATTGCTTTTGCGTTGCAGTCTTTTAATCCGTCGCTGATCTCTTAAAGATATATTACGTCTATTTAGTCACACATCTTAGTTCTCTGATTACATTACTTGGTTTGAAATTTAACATTTTAGTTCTAATATAATCAAACAATATTAACTTCTTTGATTACAGAATGGCCTCATGTAAAGGAATTTTATGGTTGAAATCAAAAGGTGCTGTGTACTCAATGACCACTGGTGAGTGGAGACTCCCACACAATTACATTTGTACTCTCCTACTCTGATAGCTAGCGGGATATGGAATGAGGTTTCTCAAGCATTGCAGCCTCCACTACTGGTAGCTATTGACAATCACAAGGATCTCAATGGACAGGATCGTTGCAGATGCAAAATTACGGTCTTATAGAGACATTCTATTGATGTGAGTGGTGTAGTTTATTCTGGCATAGGTTAAAGGTGAAGCAATTTTTTTATTTTTGTTTTGGTTTTGTTTTAGTATATAGTATCATTGCTGAGTTCTTAATGTGACATAGATGTTAGGTGGGTGAAAGGGAGTGCGTTGGGTTGGGTCTTCAATTCAAATGGCAGTTGCTACCATCACTAAAAAATATATATGCATCATCGACGATGATTTTTGCCTGCACATATTTTATCCTTGATTTATAATTACTTGAAGAATTGTATTCTTTTTCTATGGAAATATATACAGTACTATTGGTATTATTAGAAAAAATGAAGGCCCATGTCATGTTTATATGCAACAACAAGTTTATGTGATTCGCACATTTTTAAGTAGAAGAAAGTATCGTGCGTAGCACGATCATCTACTAGTTTATATATAAAAGTCCATTATCCAAATTTTCAAGATAATCATTGTCAATTGTTTTTTGCCCATTAAATTAAGGCAGACGCGTTGAGATCATATACAATGTCAGCCATTTTGCCCTCTTAATATAATAGCTTTGTGAACTTCATTTAATATCAACTCCGTTATGAAAATGTCTCTCTACATTGAAATATGTCTCTTTCTGGAGAGGAGATTTATCATCGTTTTTTTAATCCCTTTTTTAGTCTTTTGACTTTCAGATGGGTGGCATTTATTTGGCCATTACACCAATTGCTATTTCTCATATATATATATATTGTTATTTCTTAACTTAGTTAATTAAGGGGATAAAGCATCCAGTATTAAAGTATTATCTGTTAATTGTTAAATATATCCCATCCAAATATTGATGTTGTGGCATTCCATATTAATCAAAAACACTTTCTTATATTTAGGGGTGTCAAACGGACGAAACGATCACGCAAATAGACTCTTGCGTCTTTCGTTGCGTTTAACAGACGCAAATAAAATTTCTTACGCGTTGCGTTGCGTTAAACGAAAACAAAATTTTTTGCGTCTTCTGTTGCGTTATATTAAACGAAACGAAATGCAATTGCGTTCAAAGACACAAATTTTTGTACATTTTTTTTTGAGAGGCAAACTTGCATATTATTGTATGAAAAATAGAAATAAATACATAAAAATCATAATAACAGTTGAGTTGCACTAAATTTTCAAACCTGCATATATTTTTCACACCATATAACATGATATAATACGAATCAAATAGCTAACTAGTCAAGTTACAACTTACCTTACATGTTTCAAGTACAACATCATCTCTAACACAAAATTACATAGCCAATAACTTAACATAGCATGAAAAAATCACAAAAATCACATGTTCACAAGTCACAACTAATTTCATGCTTAATATATAGCCAACATGCTAACAACACAAATAAATAACAGATAACAACTTAATTAAGTATCAACCTAGTTAATCAAAACCCCCCAATGCTCCTCTGCAATCTGCTATATAGCAGATATGTAGAATTTGCACGAAATACGCAACATAAACGAAACGACACTGACCGATTGCGTCTTCAGTTGCGTTTAACAGACACAAATAAAATTCCTTGCATTGATCAAACGACATCAGGAATCCTTGCGTTTTGCGGTTCGTACAAACGAAACGCAACGCAAAAATGCAAATTTGCCTTCGTTTGACACCCCTACTTATATTCCTTTGACCTTTGGTACGGACATATACAAATTAAAGCGTGCAAATCAACCTGCATTAAAAAAAAAAAGGAAAATTCTATATCGATACTGAGTTTGATATCAAACTTGATACGCAGGGTTTTAGGTGCAGTACGAGTCAGTATTCAAGTTATACCTAAAAATATTCAAGTTATATAATGTAATATTCAACATGTTTGTATTCGGTAAAAAAAACTAGAAAATCAGGATTTTAGGTGCAGTAGGAGTCAATATTCAAGTTTTACCTGAAAGTATTGAAGTTATACCATGTAGTATTCAAGATATATATATGTATTCGGTAAAAAAAAGAAAATCAGGGTTTTAGGTGAGTATGCAAGTTTTACTTGAAAGTATTCAAGTTATACCATGTAGTATTCAAGATATCTGTATTTTGATAAGAAAACCGAGTTTACTGATAAATAGTTGCAGTCTTTTTGTCAGTATGTAAGTTTTATTAGAAAATATTCAAATATGCAAGTTTTATTAGAAAATATTCAAGTTATTCACTATAGTATTTAATGTCATTATTAATTTCTACTGTAGTAATAGACAAAAAACAACATAACATTAGATTAGTGAAGAATGGTCTGTTTGGATATTATGATCATGATATTATTGAGTAATAGACAAAAACTACATAACATCATAGTATTGTATAACTTATAAATTAATTATGTTTTCAATTATATTCGATCTAAGTTATGTTTAATTAATTGCGTTTAAAGACTCATTAAATTACGATCATCAAATTAATTAAAACTTAAAATACTATCAATCTATGACTTAAAGAATATATCTATGTACTTTTTTTTTATTTTCAAAGTTTTTTAAATATTTTTTTTTCAAATTTATCAAAAGTCCTGTTGTCAATACATCCTTCCTCTTCATATTTATTACGGAAATAATATCATCACACGGTTATGACTTAATAGGAACGGACGGTTCAGATGCTCAGAGTAGTTTAGGTTGCTGCTTGCTGTGGAGTGTGGATTTGGAACACCATTCGGCCCAGACGCGCGCGTTAAGGGCCGATTCATCAATCTTTTTTTTTTTCAAAAAGAAAATGGGCCGATTCATGAAACATGTGTGGGTTCTCGAGTTTATTAACTATTTGAAACGGAACCAAACTAAATATTTGCGTGAGTTTAATTTTTGGATATTTTTGTTGTGTACTTTGGATAAAGATTTTGGCAGGTGGATCAAAGTAGCGCGGACACCATACCGTTATAAGTTATTTCTGAGGTCAGACCACATTAAAGGAAAATATATCTTTCGAATTGGATCAAATGACCGTACGTGGTTTTTTATCACTCATGAGCGATCGTGAAATTAAATATCGAATAACTATATTTTAAACTCTTAAATAACTAACTAATTAATGGAATGTTGTATATATCATGTTTTATGTGTATACAAAGAATTATATCATTTTGACTATATTTATATATATATCAAGTATACACAAAAAATCAACATATCAAATTTTATGATTTTTTTTTTCTTTTATCTTTTGATGACTATCAAAATTAGGTAAATTTTTCATAGAAAAACGTATATGCTATTGACAAGATTTAAAAAATCTAATGATTTATGTTTAGGAATTCGTGTATAAATAATAATATATCACCATGGGCAGAAAGAAATATAATTATTTAGAATAAATCTAATAATAATGGTCATTGGCAGAGGTGGTAAAACCCGATCCAATCCGACATTTTTCAAAAAGTCAAACTGATTTGACTCGAGATCAACCAACATGCAATCCAATACAAACTCAACATACGATTCGGAAAAAAAGTAAATAAACGATATTAAAATTGATCCGACCCACCTGTCCGATTTGACGCCTCTGGCCATTGGATACCTCCTCTATTTAATTTCTCAAAAAAAAATAAAAAATTGCCAAGGTTTACCAGAGAAATAAAACAGGAAAAAATAAATTCAAGCCAGGCACGTTAATTAATACGACGAAGGCTTCGGAATTTTTTTTATGTAATCTAAAATAACCCGCTAAAATTTGAATTGGAAGAAGTCTAAACTCTAAACTAATTAATTACTTAATCAATCATATCTAAGCACTAATCCTTTTTGGAAAGTTGACGTAGCCATTCTCCATTTTCTGATTAATTCTTATCATTTAAATTGACCACTTCGCATGTACAATAGCTAGCCAATAATAAACAGTGAAATCATTTATTTCATCTAATTATTTCTTCCAGGAATTAGTTTTATTCTGATTAACAAGACAGACAGTTGAGATCATGCATGTACAAATCTCAGTTTTTTTTTTTTGTACTCTCTTACAATAATAGCTTTTGTGAACTCCAATTTCAACTCTGTTTTGAAAATGTCTCTTGTAATTTTTTCTTTTTTCTTTTTTTTTTTTTTTTTTTTTTGAAAGATGAGACTCTTGTGAAAATCGAATATGTGACTCTTTCTAGAGAGAAGAGACTTACCATCTTCTTGTTTTTTTAGTCATTTGACCTCCAAATGGATGCAATATCTTAGCTGTTAGCCCCCCGGTGCTCGCTCTCACATATATCTTATTTGACTCTTATTCTTTTCATATTTAGAAAAAAAAAAAAAAAAAAAGAGGATAAACGATCCAATATAAATTATAAAGTATCTGTTAATAAACTCCCATCCAAATTTTAATTTTGTGGCATTCCACATTTAACACATTGTTTCATATTTCTTGCCCATTATGTACAAAATCTATATTTACTCCACATAGAGTGATATATAGTTTTCTACGTATCTCAACTATATCACATCATCAGTACTATTTACCTTAAATTTAATAGTCCAACATTTTTATATTCCTATTTATAAATTATTGTATTATTATCATTTGAATACATCAAAAGATTTAACAATTATGTTCAAATTTTGTTTAATATAAATATTTCAAATTTAAAAAATTCTAAATTATGAATTTGATATTAAGAGAATTTGGTGCTGTTTACGATTCTCCATCTCAGCATGCAACAACAATAAATAATAACTTTGACAATGCTCCAAAAAAAAAAAAAAAAAAAAAAAAACAATGTCTTCATCTTTGCAATATGATTAAATTAACTGCAAGTAGAGATCAGAAAGATTCAAATCAGAACAGGTCTTGAATTGGTGCATATATCAGGCTATTAAAGCAGGCCATTTATAAACAGAGCACAGTAGCTCTTGTTCAATTCTCCCTCTCAGAAACCAAGTCAACCTGCTAGCTAAAGAGAGATGCATTACACTTGCACCTTTCTCTTGTTTGCTCTTCTCTCTGTCTTCCTTCTGTTAGAAAATGTCTTCATAGCTGCTGATAAAGTGGTAATGAATTAATCTAAACTTGTAATTTTTCTTCTGTATATTTGTGATTCAAAGGAAAATTAGTTGTATTATGATTAAGATAATTAAATTGTACTGTTTGGTTTTGAATGATAAATTGTCATGTAGCCATACATTGTGTACCTTGGCGAAGCGCCGCGTCCTCTTGCTGGAAGCAACCAGGTATTGCAGCATGCACAACTGGCCAAGTCGCAGTGCGAGCTCCTGGGATCGGTTTTGGGAACGTAAGAAATATACTCATTCATATATCTAGAATTAAACAAGATTATGCCATATTTGATTTAGCATTTGATGTTGGCAAATATGTATCTGAAATGCAGAGTAAAAGCAGCACAAGATGCGATGTTTTACTCGTATACTCAGTACATAAATGGATTTGCTGCGAATCTCGACGAGGAAACCGCAGACAAGATCTCAAGTAAGAGTCGATCTCTCCATCCCAATCTTCATCCCTTTTGAAAACAATCATATGTTAGAAAAAAGGAAAAAAAAAAAAAAAAAAAACCCTGATCTTCACTTGATGAGTTAATAGTTGATCAAGCAGCACTAAAGAACAATGCACGATAGAAAATCGATCTCTAGTAAAACTTGTAAATCAATATTCTTATGAAGTCAGCAAACTTAGCTCACTAGAAAGAATTGACAGTTCTGACATTGACATGCCATCAATTTATTGTATCATATACTATTAATTTAGTATACAAGTCTGTATCAGGGTAGGTTATGTGGTAGGAGAAAATTAAACATTGAAACAAGGGGCAGGAACAACTTCTAGAATTTAGTAAATTAAATGAGAAGTCAAATTTCACATCTACACTATTTAATTATATCACACAACAGTATTATCTGTATTTAGAATTACAAAGCATATATACCAAGTCAAACAAGAAAAAAAGAAGAGTAGTTTTGGGTTAATTAGAGAGTAAGAATGTCATATTACTTGCATAGTATTATTATGTCATAATTATGGGCGCATGATCTTATAACACTAGAACTCTACAACGCCTTTCAGAGTTACCAGGGGTCATATCGGTGTTTCAAAGCAGAGAATACGTGCTTCATACTACTCGATCATGGCAATTTCTTGGTCTCGAAAGTGGCGGTTATGTAAACTCAGATTCTCTATGGAGCAAAGCGAAGTACGGCGAAGACACTATCATTGGAAATCTTGATACAGGTACCGGCTGTTGCGATCCTTGTTTCGGTGTGTTTTCATCAAATGACAGTATTTTTGCATTGGAAGTAATAGTGCAGAATTATAACTAAAATAACTCAAATACTATGAGTGAATCATTTTACATTTTACATTTTACTGTTCTTCCTTTGTTAGGTGTATGGCCAGAATCAGAAAGCTTCGCGGACAATGGAATGGCCGATGTGCCGAAAGAGTGGAAAGGAGTTTGCCAGAACGACCATGATCCTACCTTCACTTGCAACAAGTCTCTCTCTCGCTCTCGCAAAATATTCAATGATTCATGCTGTTCAATTCTCACATTTCCTTTCTATTAATAGCTAATAGATGTATACATGCCTTAACTTGCCAGTATATTACTTATGTATATTACCAGTATGCATACCGAATCCTTATGTATATTTTTCTGCAGGAAGTTGATTGGTGCGAGGTACTTCTACAAGGGATATGAGGCATATTTGGGGGAACCACTAAACATATCTGATCTGACACCTCGAGACAAAGATGGTCACGGGACACACACTCTTTCGACGGCTGGTGGTGCATTTGTGGCTAATGCAAGCCTCTTCGGCCATGGCAATGGCACAGCCAAAGGCGGTTCACCCCGTGCCCGGGTTGCAACTTACAAGGTTTATTAGTTTCGTTTCACCAATCAAATCTACTAGGACAAAAATCAAAAAGACTGAATTTTTTTAAAATAAGCATATTGATATTGTCCTGATTATTATTACTAATTTCTTACATTTTATTGTTTCTGATATATAATACTTCTTATCTAATTAGTTCATGACTATATATATATATATATATATATATATATATATCTTTAGGTTTGCTGGCCTGTGGAAGGCGGCGGGTGCTTCGGTGCTGACATCCTTGCGGCATTTGAGGCTGCTATCTCGGATGGTGTTCACGTACTGTCTGTCTCGTTGGGAGGGTTCCCGAAGGATTACTTCAGAGATCCAATCGCCATTGGTTCGTTTCATGCGGTCAAGTCCGGCATCAAAGTTGTCTGCTCAGCCGGAAACTCAGGCCCTTTCGCTGGATCCGTTTCAAATGTAGCGCCGTGGATATTCACCGTCGCAGCTAGCACAATGGACCGCAACTTCCCTTCCTATGTGTCTTTTGGTAACTTTAGCCTCAAGGTAATCTGACATGAAAGAAATTAATTTTCCGATTATAGTTTCGCTATGATATCCGATTATAGTTGGATTAGTTAACACTTTTGTTATAGTTCTGATCTTTTTGTTCCCCAAAAATTTTAAGGGCCTGAGCCTCTCGTCAGCAAGTGTAGCAGAAGCGAAATACCCAATTATACGATCAACTGATGCCCGCGCAGCCAATTCAACAGCAAATGATACGTACGTAAGACATTTTGTCGTTACATAATTACAAGTTTCATCGATATATATAAGCTGCATACATGCAACAGAACCAACCAATAGTTATATTATATATGTGGAATGCAGTCGGCTATGCTTACCTGGTTCGTTGGATCCTGCGAAGGTTAACAGTTCAATAGTGGTCTGCACAAGAGGAATTAATGGTCGGATCGAGAAGGGAGTTGTTGTTTCAGAAGCTGGTGGGGCAGGCATGGTCTTGATTAACGATGTCGCCTTTGGGAATGCGATAATTCTCGATGCTCACGTGCTGCCAGCCACTCACCTCACCTACTCCGATGGTCAAATTCTGTTGTCTTACCTCAAACCTAACAGGTTATGTTTGTACATATATATCATGCATATCGGTTATGTACATTCTATCTACTCGTCGCCGTTACATATATACAGTTGCTTTTTTCTGAACTCAGTAAATGTTATACAATGCAGCACTTTACTCGGTTACATAACCAATCCAGATTCAGTACTCAACGCAAAGCCGGCACCGATCATGGCTTCGTTCTCATCGCAAGGGCCAAACACAGTTAGCCCGGGGATTCTGAAGCCGGACATAACGGCACCAGGTGTCAATGTAATAGCAGCATACTCAGAAGCGACATCCCCGACCGGTCTGGACTTTGACAAGCGCCACGTGAAATTTAACGTCGTATCTGGTACATCCATGTCATGCCCCCACACTTCAGGGATAGTCGGTCTTCTGCACACTTTATACCCCGATTGGTCCCATGCCGCCATCAGGTCGGCTATTATGACAACTGGTAAGTAAATATTTTGTTATACTTTTGTCGTGGTTATGTGAATTGTTGTTAAGCGCGATGCATTGAGCTATCGGTCGGGTTAAGTCCTTCAATTTGGAAAGAAAATCTTAAATCTTGACCTACTAAAGAAGCAAGGCTCAAGTTTTTTTAACACAAATTTGATTATTTTGTAACTACTTAATTGAAGTTTCTGTCCGTATGCCCCATACCCATAATTTAAATCCATTTTACATATTTGATTTTTTATACAAAAAAATTTTGCAGCATCGATCACTGATAATCAGGGAAAGAGGATCTTAAATGGATCGTTCGTAACTGCCACGCCATTCAGCTACGGGTCTGGCCATGTGAACCCGAATGCAGCAGCGGATCCAGGTTTGATCTACGATCTCAACACAACCGACTATTTGAACTTTCTTTGCTCTCTTGGCTACAACTCGACCCTACTCGCGTCCTTCGAGCGGGGCTATCAGTGCCCTTCGAAGCCTCAAGATATCAAGGACTTGAACTACCCGTCGATTACCGTTTACAACCTCACAGACTCAGTCACAGTAACCCGCACAGTCAAGAATGTCGGTCCCGCAGGCACGTACAATGTGACAGTTGAGGAACCTAGCGGGATTCGAGTCAAGGTGGATCCTGAGTGTTTGGTATTTGGTGTTGGCGAAGAAAAGAAGTTTGCGGTAAGTTTTCATGTCAATATCCCGAGTTATGACTATGTATTCGGAAGCATTACTTGGTCAGATGGAATACGGCATGTCAGAAGTCCGGTGGCTGTACTGACTGCTTAATAGAGAGATCGAATCCAAGATTGAAGTTTTTTTTTTTTTTTGAGTATTTTAAAAAAGCGTTCTTGATTGTTTCAAATTGTTTCATTATTTTACTAGCCACACTATTATCATTTGTGGTTGCTTACAAAAATGTATATCTTGCAAATTCATTTGATTGATGTATACATCATGTATGTAATTCATGAAGTAAAAAATACAACATATGTCATTATCAATTACGAAATTTGTGATTCTGTTGTCTGAAAAAAAAAAAAAAAAAAACTTTTATCAACGAACAAGTTTGCAATCTATGTTATGTTCAATTTTCTGAGTTTTTCCATAAATTCACTTTTCTAAAAGAAATGCTCTATTAGATCAAGATATTTATTCCCGTATAGTAAAGAGATCATTTTTTTTTTTCTTTAGCTGTTCTTAATTTTGACATGAGATCAACAATGAAAAGAATTGAAAAAGGAAACAAAGTAAACAAGAAAATTAAGTTAAACATGACAAAAGAAAAGGTACTACTCTTTCTCCATACTACATAATTCATTCATTGTTATATTTACTGAATATTACTACAGCTTACAAGGTCACAAAATTATAAACTCAGAGAAGAACTAAAAAGGTCACAAAATTATGATGAAAATCTTAATTCATGATCGAATAGACGACAGCTTATCACGTCGTGACTTCGGCATGCGGGATGTAGTCTACGTACACAACAAAAACAACACTGCATTCAAGTTCGAGGTTGGTTGAGGCATCTGTGCCGAGCAACTCCGTCTCTGTCCGAGCAGTAGAGGACTGGTGCTCCGGAGCGAGGATGATTGGCGTCAGAACATTGAAACTGATCGTAACAAAAAAGATTGAAGGATTGTGCGGCATAAACTCCATGTTTTTTTTTTAGAGAATAAAAGCAAAGAAAAAAACTAGAAGAGCATCAAAGATTTTGAGAATGAATGGTGGTGGAACTCTGTTTTTGTGTTTATATAAAGAAGAACTGGTGAGAATCTAATGGCTATTTTTGGTATGGCTATGTATTTTTGGGAATTAGGAAGGCATTTTTGGTAACTTTTTCAAAGGAAAAAAAAAATCAATTTTAAGTTTTTAACATACTTAATTGGGTTTTCTATTTTGAGAAAAATTAAATTTGAAGTTGCCTTTTAATTAATTGGCGAGATGCTATTTTGAGAGGCTGATATTACAATATCTAAAGAAAAAGATTACTTTGTACTTTCCAAGTTTCCATTATTTTATTTGATATTTCACTTATTCCCTCAGTTATACTGATACATCTTTGTGCAATATTTATCATTTTTTATGATAGTTTAGGGAAATCGAAAATTTAACCTTTCTTTTAACAGATATTAACAGATTGTAACTTATGTTATATGTTTTAATTTAACAATTTTGTTCTCCTTTTAAAAAAATATATATAACTGCATTAAATAAATAAATATCTGTTTTAAATACTTTTGGTGACCACAAATGTACATTTGTGCTCGGTATTTTGAGAGATTCAAATTACAAAACAAAAACCACTCCACAGGCAATATCTCAGCCCAATCTCACTTTAATTCCATCTTTGGGCCAGAAATATAAAATTTTATGCAAATTAAAATCAGGCCCACTAAGCGAGAGACATGTTGATTTACTAGACCCAAATAACATGAACCCAACAAGTAATCTTTCATTATCTATTGTTGATGTCTATTTTGGGCAGAACATGAACAATTGAACATACTCTCGTTGTAATCTCGTCATCCCGTGCGTACTGACCGAACCTCCACTCCACCAGATCCACCGTCCATTCCCAATCGAACGGTTTTAATCAGCACTCCAATTTATCATTTATCCTTAAGGCCCAAAAGAGCAAAAAGGATAAAAATAGACATTCTCACACAATGAGTCGGTATCTGTATCTGCTGTTATTCTCGTAGAATAACAGGAACTTGTTATTCCATTTTTTATCCGTTAAATCAAAAATGGGCGGACACGATCGGTCCGATCGGTTTATAAGGAGTCTTCTTTAAATCAACCTCATCCATTGGATTGGATCCGACGGTCCAGTACGGTTGATATTGTCCTGTTAGCCAATATTGGATAACAGGTGATTTGAGCTCCCAATTTAGTATCTTTTAATTAATAACTCCTTGAATTTAACCCCGCCCTTTTAAAGACTTCCTATCCTCTGTAGCGCTGCATTGTGTAGCGCAGGACGTGAACCGTTAGATCACCTCGGCATCTGTGCTGGCTCAAATCTCGAGATGATCTAACGGTTCACATCCTGCGCTACACAATGCAGCGCTACAGAGGATGAGCACTCGCCCGTAAAAAAAAGGTAAAACCGTGACGATTAAGATTTTAACAATTTGACATTTTTACTGTTATCCCTTCTTCTAACTTATTACTTGCCCCACTCCACAAGCAAAGTAACTAAATATAATTTATTTTACTATTCGTCCCAATTCATTCCCGAACTCGCGATTTCGCCGCGGCAATCGGAGAGGAGAGGAGCGGAGCGATGAGGATCACGGTGATGACCTCCGACGAGCAGTTCATCACGCTCGACGTCGACTCCGACGAATCCGTACGAGCAATTCCCTCTCAAAACCCTACTGTATCTAAGTAATTGAGGATTTGAGCTGGAAATTCTGATTCTGTGTGTCGGATTTGATTTGATTTTTGTAGGTTGAGAACGTGAAGGCTCTCCTGGAAGTGGAGGTACGACGAGCTCCCGAGATTGTGGTTTTTTTAGTACAATTAGAGGTGTAATTGCTGTGAATTTCGGTCTGGTGTGTTGTTGTAGTAATTGTAAGTTATTTATTTGTCAGACGAAAGTAACAATCCAGCAGCAGCAGCTGCACTTCAATGGGAACGAGATCAAGAACTCGGATCTCTTGAGCGCGGTCGGCGTCAAGGATGGTGATCTGATTTCCATGCTCATCACCACCGACAGGTCAATTCTTATTATATTACTGTTGCTTGTTGAATTAGATCATAGATAGATAGATCTCTTTTAATAAACAAAATTAATAGTTTTCATTTTGGCTAAATGTATCTTCCCTTTTTATCATTGAAATCTGTAGGTTATCTGCTGATCAATTGAGAATTGCCCCCGATGGCTCGGCTGTGAACCCTCAGGCATTCCAGCAGCACATCCGCCGTGATTCACAGATCATGGCTCAGCTTCTTCAGGCACGATTTCAATTCATATATATTTTGTTTTCCTATTAGTATGCCAGATGCTGGATATACCTTGTTCGGACTGTTTTGACAAGTAAACTTTAGTTAGTGGATATTATAACCTGGAAAGCATGACCTCTTGTATCAGTGTTACCGGAGCGTTCCACTAATGGCCCGTTGGTAATGTATAATTAGAAATGGACAACTTTGAGATTTAATAAGTAACATAACAAAATAGGAAACAGGTTCTTTAAGATTGGGATACTTGCAAATACATGTTCTTGAATGCTGATGGGATATGATGTTTTTGCTCTACTTACATGTACTGTAGTTTAGTTTCTAAACTCATTTTGTACCTTGTTGTTGCTTAAAAGATTATTGAATCAGGAAAATCAAACTTAATTCTTAATTTATGGTATTATAAAATAGAATTAAATGCAGTATGCTACTAGCAATAACTACTGACGGGAGTTTTCTCTCCTGAAATGAACCTAAAACTTTGCCACACTTGCAGAATGATCCGCAACTAGCTCAGGCTATATTAGGTGAAGATATGAATGTCCTTCAGGACATTCTACGGTTACGGCATAAACAGAGACTTGAAATGCGGCGCAAACAGGAGGAAGAACTTGTAAGTGTTATATAGCAAGTTAGCAACCTTGCCAAAGAGGTCCAAGTTTTAGTGTCTTTGGCTTTTGTGCTTTGTTAACGTGATACCTGGAAGTTTTCTTGTGAAGTCCTTGTAATGGTTGTCCTTGCCAAATGCCAAGTTAAATGAGCAAAATTTGAAATCATAGCGGCATACAGAACATGCATGAAACACTTAAAACTCTGGTTATGTAAAATATAAATATGAATATCGGTCTGTTGTGTACTGTTCCATACATGATGTGTCCTTTTATTGTCATGCATGTACATGTACAAGGCACTTTTGTATATACATTGTGCTCATGTAAATTAAACTTTATGGGGTTTTGACCTCTAGGCTTTGTTATCTGCGGATCCCTTTGATGTTGAAGCTCAGAGGAAGATTGAAGCTGCTATTCGTCAGGTTTTTTATGTCAAATTATATATCCACTGTCTTAACTTTATTCTTTATGTTTGAGTAGCCTGTATAAGTAACTTGTGGAATATGGTTAACACAGAAAGGAATTGATGAAAACTGGGAGGCAGCTTTGGAGCACAATCCTGAAGCATTTGCTCGAGTGGTGCGCAAATCTTAACTTCTTACTAATTTCTTCAATATTGTACTAGTACATTGTGATAATCTTTTTGTGTATATACAATTATTAATTTTTCTAGGTCATGTTGTATGTGGATATGGAAGTCAATGGTGTCCCTCTCAAGGTATGAAATAATGTTTTTGCCAATGCATGGCAACAATTACTACAAAATACATGTTGACTTCATATTCTGCACTGAAACATGTAGGCCTTTGTGGACAGTGGGGCACAGTCTACAATAATATCCAAAAGTTGTGCAGAACGCTGTGGGTAAGTTATATATAAGTAGTGTCTAAATTTTGTGATGTTATTTGAGTGTATGAAGCTGCAATTGATGATATTAAGTAGAAAATAATCAATACTTAAGCATAAATATCAATAAGTTAAACAGTTTCCCTTTTCATTTTGTTATTGTCCGTGTTTAGGTTGTTGAGACTCTTAGATCAGCGTTATAGGGGCGTGGCCGTTGGTGTTGGCCAATCAGAGATCTTAGGTCGCATACATGTTGCCCCACTCAAGGTATAAGTTCCACTTGGTTCATTTAAAGGATTTTCCAATCCAGTATACTTATTTCTAATCGTCATACTTCATTTTATTTAGATTGGTCAACAATTCTATCCTTGTTCCTTCACTGTATTGGATGCTCCCAATATGGAGTTTCTTTTTGGACTGGATATGTTACGCAAGCATCAGGTTTGACTAGTACTACTTTATATTTTTACGTCTCTGTTCAATTCATATCATCTCTTTTGGGGAAAAAAGAAATTTAATTTGTTTATTTTGAATTGTTGTAGTGCATAATTGATTTGAAGGAAAATGTACTCAGAGTTGGAGGTGGAGAGGTTGCAGTGCCCTTTTTACAAGGTATTGTTGCTTGTGTAGGGCTGCCTTTCTTTTAGTCTATTGTTTTGATATACATGTTTGTTTGTGATATAATAGAAAAGGATATCCCTGCACATGCACGTGAAGATAGGCTTGCCAACTTACAAGCTGCAGGATCTGCTCCAGTGAGAACTTTTATTATTTTTCTTTTATAGAACTATCAAAGAATTTGAGGGCTAGCAGTTGTCAAATCATACAATAAGTCAGATGAACCGATTGTTTGTCCCAAAAGAAGATAAATAAATTTAAAAAAATCTATACCTATATTTATTTAATTTATTTTGCACCATGGTATAGGAATCATCAGGGGCAAGAGAAAGGAGCCCCAGTTTACCTTCCCCGGCCCGTCCATCAGGTTTGTGTTTCACATAATTTACACTTGTTTATTGCAACTGGTAAGTTCTAACCAATTTTTGTGTGTGCACACATGTGTATGGTGTCCTGTTGGCATGTGTTTCTTGCTTTCCTACAGCAATTTCCGTTGAAAGAAATTTAAGTTTTGAAAGAAAATCACAGGCTCATAAGTCATAACACAAACATAGAGTGCAGTTTTGTAAAATTGGCATTTGACTCAAATTGGAAATGCTACAAGAGTTAATTAAACTCATTAGCCGCATCTATTGCCCTAACCATTTTGCTCGTTGGAGTCTTTAAGCAGTAGCTAAGCCTTCTATCAATGTACCAATTGGCTCTCGATCATCTGAGAACATCCTACAATTGTTTACATGGGTTTTGTGGGTTGTGTTAGCTTCTTCTCGGATAAACTTGTTATTTTGATATTAAATTCTTTTTTACAATTTTAGTTGCCTCTTCCAAACTATTAATAGTGTGTATTGATTATTTATGTTATTCTTATATTGATTTGCTGTAGGAGCTCCATCTGCAGCTCCAGCTGTGGTAAGTCATTGCTCTGTTTATTTTGTAGCATAGTAGTTCTCTCCTGCCAGTGTATAGTTCAATGCTAGGCTGGATGAAATTTGAGCTATTGTTACCAGTGAAGCTCAAACTGTCATCGGGTGGGGTTTTAAGAGAGCGGGGAGGAGGCAGGGATTTTCAACTGTTGTGTTGTTTTTTTCACTATTATAAATCCAGGAACAGGATCTTCTTGTGCTGACATGTTCTTTTGATTGAACAGTCTTCAGATCTCGAAGTCAAGATAAAGAGGCTTATGGAGCTAGGGTTCGACCGGGAATCAGTAAAGTATGCGTTAGAATTATTTAAAGGCAACGAGGAGCAAGCCGCAGCATTCTTATTCGGCTGATTTGTTTGTTTTAGGATTCAGCGACTGATTTGAATTTGCTTGTTTTATTCTGTATTCCTTGGGGAATAGCTAAAATTAATCAAATTGATTCAGAATTATGTCGTCTGGAACATGGTATATGAACAAAACTTCTTGCTGGTGTGCCTCAATAGGTAGAACTTGAAAAGAACTACCTCGCTTAGAACAATTAGTGTGTACTGAGGATTTGAAGATGAACTGCATCTGAAATGTTAACTTCCTCAGTTACCAACATACATTTATGGAATTTCTTCGTCGGAGAGAATTTAGATGTTCGCTGGGAATCAAGGCCTTGTTGCATCGAGTGCTCATCTCTGTAGCGCTGCATTGTGTAGCACGGGATGTGAACCATTAGATCATCTTGAGATTTGTGCCAGCACAGATTCTGAGATGATCTGACGGTTCACATCCTACGCTACACAATGTAGAGGATATGAAATCTGTTGCATCCACACAATCTGTTGGCTAATTTTGTTTTAAATTTCTGCTTCATATAACAATTTTATCGACGCTAACGGCAGTAGTGATAAAGTATTAGTGGAGCTTCTATTCGCAAGGTTAGTGTTCATTTCAGCAAGTATACACGAAAATGAAAGAGCCATTGATTTATACCACTTATATTGTATGCTAAATTAACTGCATTCCAAATTAAAATAAAAAATTTTAATATAAGGGGCTTGGGTGCACCAGCACGTTTTTGTTACTGTTGATTTGTTAATTAAGTACTAAATGATTCCTCTATAATTCATATCATGTATTCTGTTGGTAACTGCAACCAACTTTTCGAAAAAAAATAATTCATATCATGTATATGATGCGCTTGGGAACACCGACATCCTCTTTTTTTTCCCATTCTATGTTATTTATTTTTCCGGCTTCTTTTATGAAAGCAACTATGCCAACAAAAATATCAAGGAATTTCACCATTCTGATAAAAGGATAAATAACGGTGTGTTCGGATGAGTGCCGTTTCCGGAAAATATGTGGAATTTTTGGTCCGTGTGGGAAAAAAAAAAAAAAAGATCATTGTAATGTGTTTGGTTGTACTTGATAGTTGATAGTAAGATGGGTTAGGTTTTGAATTCCCATCTGATTTTAATCTCTTGTTTTCTTCTTCGCTAGCGAAATAGAAAAAAAGAAATGGTACCATTGATGAAATTTCTCTTTTTTATTTCCTCTCTAAAGCCACATTAATCTCAAGACCAACAAAGCACATTAAGTGGATATGATAAAAGAATTTTAAGTTATACTTGACCCAATAATCCCCAAGTCATTCCAGAGTCGGGTCGGATCAGGTTCATGTTCAAATCCATTTACTAATTTAATTTTCTAAATTATGATATACAAGTTCTTGAGAATCATTCACGCCTCTTTAATATTGTCTCCTTTCAAAATATGCAAAAATACAATTCAACATAATTAAAAAGAATTTGACAAATAAATTTCGTTTTAAAATATGTCACAGATACATATTTTTTGAGAAGTTTTGATGTATTGCTATTTCAAACCTGACATGTGCATACAAAAAAGGGGCGAGAAAATATTTGAGCTATTGACAAATTAATACAGTGGAACAGTACAACCACCAAGCCGGCTAGAAAGCAACAACCTTCCCCAATTAGTGCCAGACCACACTCATCATTCATGCCCCGCTTAATTGAGAGTGGTTGGTGTACTTTTTTTCTTCTCAGAATATGACATGAGAACCAAGAATTTAAGTTCATTTGCTAACGGGTTGAACTATATAACCTTACTCCAGATAAAAAGAGATTGGATTATTTGATATCAAAGTTCTATCTTCTCCAAAAAATAAACCTCAGTCGTTGATTATTTACTTAGATTAATCACCACCGTTGATGTACATTAATGTCTCGGCCCATTAAAATTTAAGATCCATATCAGTTTTTTTCACAAGGGATAACCTTTCAGCCCTTTGTTATAAGATATAATAATAATTTCAGCCAAAGCGTGAGCTCTCTACTAGTACTGATATATATGCATGTATATATCTGACTATTTATTTACTAGTTACCTATTGATGAATTAATTTGTAATTAAGGTGCTAAACACCAATTACAAAATTATTAATTACTCACGTGCAAATAATAAATTGTTTGATGACTTGATCTATTATTTTTTTTTAATTCTGCAGAGAATACTGAATTAACGTGTTAACAGTTTAGACCCGGTAACTTGACAAAATTCTTTTTTGAGTTCCTTCTTAGCAACAACGGCAGAGAATGATAGAAACTAAGAATCCATCCCCATCAAGAGCTTCCCCTCTCTCTCTCTCTACTTCAATTCCCTCTCTATAAAAAACCCACAAAAAAAATCTAGCTTATCATTTCAAAAAGAGTATAACTAGCTATAAAGCTAGGTTCTTTTGAGAGAAGGAGAGGAAAAGAGAGTATATATACATATATATATATATATATATATGGATTTGCAATTCTATAATAATGGTGATGTGATATTTTGTTTAGTGATGGTGTGGTTGTGCTTTGTGGCAATGACAATCATGGGGACAAGCCAGGAGATGTGGCCTCACCGGAGTTCGAAGAGGCGGTCGACCTCGGGAGGAAACGGGCCGGTCTTTGTCGGAGGAACGGATTGCGGGTGCGGTGCGTGCGCTTACGGGTCGGGTGTGTGTGACACTTACCTCTCTTAATTAAATAATTAATTAAACACAGAGATTAAATTAAGGCTTGGAGTTAATTTGGAGGGAAATCAGAATTTTTAGTTTATATATGTTACTCATTTGATTACATATATATATACTTGTATTTTTCTTTCTTTAGTTACTCTTTTATATCTTTGGCTTAATTATGAGCGAAGAGTCCAAATTGTACATAAAAATATGAAGGAGAAATAAAAATTAATTATATATTAATCATGTGTTTGCTATTTGTTTCTCTTTTCCCTTTCTTTTTTCGTCTTCCTTGATTTTGAACTATTGGCAGAAAAAAAAACACAGTACACAAGAAGCTATCATAGTGCTGATTAGTGATTACTCACTGAAGCCATGTAGAAGTCAAAAGTGTATACCATTGTGTAATATAGAGTGGATTATATCTGCTTGGTTGTGTTTATTTATTTTGGGTATTAAAAATTGGAATCGGATATTGTCCAAAGCCATTTGGACGGTCCAAAAGATTCTAAGAGCCGTACGATCTAATTGTTAGTAATTAATCAACTGTGATTTAACCATGTAAGTGCTAAAAAAATAGTATGCTGGTTACATTTAGAGTGATGGGGTCACATGCTATTACGTTGATAAACATATAAATTGAATCGAACGGTTTAGTCATAGCTTTGGACAGAGACCGTCCAAATGGCTCTGAACAAAATTCTAATCCTTAAAAATTATGTGAAGAGATAGGATCAGCAATCAGCTCAATCTCAATGCGTTCTATACTTCTGTGTTAAAAGTTCCATATTCAAGTACAGAAAGAGCTTGAGCCTAAAAAGGCACATTATGTTGCGGGTCACTGCATAGCACATTTGGCAAAAGGCAAATTAACAAGAGAAAGCTAAAAATAATAAGAGAAAGCTAAAAAAATAAATCTCTATTACATATTCATATCAAATGATTGAGATGCAGTGACATCGGACACTGCTAAAGCTAGTGGCATCGAATCCCCTCTCTCTTATCAACTAAATATATCAAACATGCAAACATACCAAAGAGAGTGCAAGTGACACTACAGGTGAGATAGGATTGGGTGATTAAATTGATCTTACTATTTTGTGAAGTGTGAACCCATCAGAATATAATTGATGATTGCAATGGTATGCCTCATCTAACTTCTTCAAAATATAAAATAAAAAAATAACAATAATAATACAGATTGGCATCCTAACACAAGTATTGATTATTTCATTTTCTCTATCAAAATATACATGTTCAAACCACATCAAAACATCAAAAGATAACAAGTACTACAACTAACTTGAATTTCTTACACAGAAAAGTTCAAAAAGATATATATTTGAAGATGCTTTTTAAGAAAAAAGAAAAGATATCTTAAGATATTATTTTATCAAGTCATGAGATGACTATGGAGTATGGATAATAAAAGAAATCAGTTAGCACGTCAACATCTCGAGTAGAGCTCAAGCTTAATTAATTAGGAAGAAAAATTAGCATAACACATATTAATTAGCCCCCGTACGCAACCAACAGACCGAACCAAATTAAGGGGGCCTATTATTATCTAAAATAAAACGCGACAGCTAAATTGGTTGGATTTCTTTAAATGTTCTAATATTCTAATATACTAATATACTCGTTGTGTGCGTGATTTAATTATGCAAACTCAGCTAGTCAAGTTCGAAGATTTTTTATATGGTTATAGGTTCAATATTCTCAACTATTTTTTTTTTTAAAAAGAACAAAACCAAATCAAAAAGATTTTTTAAGTCTGCAAAATTGATTTCGTTCTATTTACTCGATTTATTGCACAATTATTAAAAGAAAGTACAATTTTGTGATAGTATATACACTGAGAAAAAGTATGCATTGCTAAGTACAATCAAATGACGAGTCAAATTTCGATTTCTTTATTTTTATAGAATTTTTCATTGTACAAAGATGCAAATATAGCCCCCCTCATGTATGTATATATTTACTTGACGAGGGAGGATCAAATAACCATAACTTTTGAGAATTTTTTTTTTTTTTGTCTATGCCTAAAATAAAAAGAAATCTTAAGGGTATGCCTGCTTTAATACAAATTACAGTACTATACCTACTTTTCAAACGCCGGAGTTCGAAAAGTCACCGAAAACGCCAGCGTTCAAAGATGAATATAATCCCGGACTTAAAATTTTTTGCAAAAATCATGCTCCGAACGCCGGAGTTCAAAATACACATATAAACTCTAGAGTTCGAACTCCGGAGTTTGAAATACACGTGTAAACTCCAGAGTTCGAACTCCGGCGTTCGAAAACATGATTTTCATAAAAAATTACAAGTCCGGGATTACATTAATATCTGAACGCCGGCATTAATGTGACCGCTTGACCGCCGGCATTTGAAAAGTAGGCATAGTCCTGTAATTTGTACTAAAGCAAGCATACCTTTAAGATTTCTTTTTATTTTAGGCATTGACAAAAAAAAAATTTTGGTACCCCATCATAACCACGAAATTAAATCTCAAATAAATACATATTTAATGGTTAAATAACAAACTTTTAATTGATAGAATGTTTTGTTTATATCAAATTTTATGTATATTTTGGTACGAATTTTATTTTGTCTATGCCTAAAATAAAATAAATTTTAAGGGTACGCCTGCTTTAATACAAATTACAGGACTATGCCTACTTTTCAAACGCCGGAGTTCGAAAAGTCACCGAAAACGCCAGCGTTCAAAGATGAATATAATCCCAGACTTGAATTTTTTTGCAAAAATCATGCTCCGAACGCCAGAGTTTGAACTCCGGAGTTCGAAATACACATATGAACTCCTGAGTTCAAATTCCGGAGTTCGAACTCCGACGTTCAAAAACATGATTTTCATAAAAAATTACAAGTCTGGGATTACATCAATCTCTGAATGCTGGCGTTTAATGTGACCGCTTGACCGCCGGCGTTTGAAAAGTAGGCATAGTCCTGTAATTTGTATTAAAGCAGGCATACCTTTAAGATTTCTTTTTATTTTAGGCATAGACAAAAAAAATTCATAAAAAAATTATATCATTTTGATTTTATTTACACGTGAAATAAGCATTAACAAAAATCAACAGTTCAAATTTTATGATTTTTTCTTCTCTCTTGATGGCAATCGAAACAATGTTAAAATTTCATCATTTTTTATATAAGGGTACCAAATTTTGTGGTTATTGGATATGTACCTATATTTAACTCTGACATGCACCTATATTTAACTGCGAATTCATATCCTCGGCCGTGCTGCAACCGAGCCCGGCAGAGAGAGTAACCGAGGTGGGACCCACCGAATTGGGGGTCCCACCTCAGTTACTCTGTCTTTCTCTCTCTGCCGGGCTCAGTTGCAGCCGGTCAGAGGATAATCATCCATTTACTGCGGTTAGTCACAAGAATGGCCAGGCACAGAGAGACAAATGAGGTGCTGCACTGCTGCCCACAAATTAATCTCCTTAAAGTAACTAACCCAAACTCATTCAAGTAATTAATTTTGAAAAAGAGTTCATTATGTTAAAGATGCTTTTATATTAGAGAGAAGAGTAGCAATAATCAATGAAACAACACTATATAACCATTGTTCAATTCAATATAGTATAAGACTATAAGGTATACAACAAAAGATGTTGAACCTATTACTATGGACAGACAATAAATGATAATGAATTTTACATTGAGAAACAATATACAGTGAGTGAACAATCTTCTTCCCTTTGCATGATAGCACAAGAAGCAAAGAACATGATATGATCTAGCTTAATATGGATCTGGCCTCCGAAACCGAGCGGGGTAGCTGTAGATCTGCCTCTTGAAGAGCATTTCCAAGATACTTTTGCATTTCGCATTTGAACCACCCCTCAATAATCTGCAGATAAAAATTTAGGTCACAGAATTATTGCAAACTTATACTGGTACTGTAAACCGATAAAAGAAAAGGATTAATGAATGATAGATACCTTGAGCGCAACACCGGATCCCCTGTATGAAGTGCCCTTCTCTTTTCTGCTCTCCAAAAACTTGAGAACAATCTGAAGCAAGAGAGGCAGAAACTCTTAGTAGGAGACATCAAAGATGCTTTTGCAGAAGAAAAATGCTACTTTGAAAGTAAATTACATAAAGAATTTTAATGTACTAACCTGACCAAGCCTATCCCAAAATTCACGCAACATTTCAATAAAGATAGCGCGGGGAAACACATCATGAATATTCTGAATAGATTGTGAAACTTGAACCGAGAGGGCTTTCATTCTGTCTCCGATCTCAATTTCATTCTGCGACTCTGCAGTCTCTTCGAGAATCCTCCTAAGCTTTGTGCTTCTGTTACTTTGTGTCTGACGAAAGAAAAGGACAATATCATCAAATTTGCATAATAGTATTATGATTTTATCATTAAAAAGCATACAATTGTTGTACAGTTATATTGGTACAAATTATTTCTTTTCAAATTTCCCTTTATTGATTACTTGAAGTACTGGTAAAACTGAATACTTACATTGCTGAGCAGTTTTTTTACCACAGCCTGCATATACTTCCTGTACTTCTGCTTCAACACAACACTGATGGAGTTCATGTGCTCTCCAAAAGGAGAGAGTTCGTCAGAAACAGTTAAAAGGGGAGCCCATGGCCGCATCATCTCTTCGACCCAGTAGTGCAACACATCCATCATTCTCTTCAACGTGTTCAAGAATGTGCCCAGCTGGACATACATAACAATATCACACCAATTATTATAGAAAAAAAAGATGAGATTTAGGGTTTTATGGCAATTTATGTGTAGCAATCCATTTGATAGATTTACACAACTCATTACAGTACCACAAGAATATGGTAATTTGAATATTCTCTCGTCAACTCATTATAGTACCACAAAAACCCTTTATAGCCAGTGGCATGCCACTACAGAAAACCTGGATCCTAAAGGAAGATTAAAGAAACAACAGGGACTTACTTGAGCTGGAACAACATAGATCGAAGATTCCTCCTTTTCTTGGTTGGGAACAAAAACTTTACCAAGTGTATTTCCAATTTTTTTAACATTATCTTCAAGGGTTTTTTGGATTCCTTCTCTAATTGGTGCCAAGATCTCTCTGTATTGTTTCTCTAGTGCGAAAATAATACTCCTTTCCACATCAGCCACAGCCTGTTTGATTAAAAAGGTCAAAGAAGGTGTGAGAGAAAAATAATGCTTGTATTATACAGGTCATTTACATTAGATTCCTGATGTAAAGAAAATAAGCTAAATTCTGGTGGAATTAGTGAAATTTTATAGAAGAAGTTAGCTAACCATTTCAAGAGGAACCAAGTACTGAGGCCATCTCTTAATAACAACCTCAAATTCCTTTATTCCATCTCTTATCTGCTCATATATGTTTTCAACAGATGGTGAAACAGGTGTTACAGCCGGTGCCTCGGTATATAATATCTGCACAAAAACAAAATTGAACAAAATTCCAGTTGAATCGTCCTGTTATAGTAAAAGATATATCTTGTCAAATTTAACTACTTTAGGTGCTTTAGGTTTCAACATGGGTTATATTATACATATAAGTTTACTGTATGCTATTAGTCTAATACTAACACGTACCTTGGTTTTGCAAAGATCTAGTAAATACAACCTTGTATCTTCAATCCAGTTTATGACATATCCATGAAATAGATCTCTTGCAACCAATCCATTCACAGACCTAAAGCATAGAGAAAAATGATATAGCTTAATATTAATCTTTATCAGGGTGTATTAGTTTACTTTTTTTTCTTCCTCAGATTGTATAAGTACACTAATCAGAATTCTCTTTCACCTGAGATTCCAGGAGGCAAGCTCTCGTTCAAAATTAAACGTTGAAATTAGGAGTTCTTGTACATAAGGGTATGGCCGAGATGGAGGACATGCTGAAAGGAAGTTTCTCAATCTGTTGCCGAGTCTTGTGCTATATATGTTCGCTGCAGCTTTGGGCAAATCTATGCAACTAAAGTACAAAAAAAAAGAAAATATCAGCTCACAGTGGGTAATTTAGACAAAATTTTCAAGTATCTAGAATTGCTGCAATCAATTTCACTTTGTATGTATTTGAGGGTCTGAAACTGTACCTAGGTAAAATATTCTGGTTATAAATTTTGATATCGGCCTCTATCTCCTTGCCTAAGATAAGGCACAAATTTTTCATTTTTGCATATGCTGTTTTGGCGGTCAGCGTATCTGTCAGAAGTCTGTCAGAATTAATAGAAACAAACTCCTCGGTTTCCAGCATGTGCCTTTTGCACCTCTTTTCAACAGCATTCTGAAATTGACCATATATGTACAAGTAAATTGTCATTAGTGAGGTTAGGAGTAATTAGTAGGTATTATCTACACATGGCACTGGTATCCCATGTAGTGCTATAAAACCAGCCTATTGTAAAGAGGTTCCAACACTTCCTGCAGATTATATAGAAATAGATGGCCCCTGAACTATGGATTGGTTCAAGTAAGCCCTCTAACTTCATCAGTTGGACATTTGATTTAATCAAAATTTCAGTTTGAATTTCACTTTGTATTTTTCTTAGAGGAAATCATGCTCTTAGGATTTGAACCTACAACATCAACTTATGATTTTGAGTTAAAATGAGCCCTTCCATCCAGGTTGGGGTTAGTTAAGTAATGAAGTTAGCTTTCTTCTCCAAGTTTGTGCATCATTGACAAAGCTCTTCTCTTTGTATTTTCTGTTTTCACTAGTCACAAGCTCGATATTTCAGAGTATACCATCCAATTTAAATTTTGTAAGTAAAATTTGAAGCTAAGAATTAGGTGCAAATATTTTAAGAAGAAAGATGCAGTTGTAGTTGTCTTTAAATTGAGCTAGATACAAAGGTGGTAACTTGTAATGAAAGGAACAAAAATAAGAACATGAAGTGCAACAGCAAATATGACTTTCACATGTTGAGGACTTGCCTGCAAATAGTTCCCGAGTAAACCTTGCCCTGCAGGAGAGAGGACATCATGCAGGAGGCTGAAGAGTCTGACAGCAGGCCCAAGCGCAGGGGCTGCCAAGTCAACTATTGGACCAAACAAATCAGTCAACCCCGTCTGTGAAAATTCATCAAGGGACTTGTAGTTCTCAAAGGTTTCCCGAAGTAATTTTTTTATCTGATCTTCACATTCAGTAAGTATCACTCTCTGCATCACGAAGGTAGATAAAGTTTTAAAATACACATTCATAATAATTTATTTTATGAATATATCCCATTATCTGTTGAGAACTTGAGATATTGGCCAATGGATATAAATAATCAAGAATGTGACTGATTTATTGGCACTGGTGGAACAATTCAGCATTTTGTGGCAACAACTTGTCTATATTTTCTTACACTTTAGCGAACTTTTTCCAATTCAGCATTTTGGGAACTGTATATAGATAGTTGCGCACTATCTTCTGTTTTCGTACTACTACTATTATGTCCCTCAACCTAAATCAACAGGAGCGATACTGGCAAACTATCTTTGGCTTGTGGCAGATGGTACTACTATCAGTACAGGCTAATCCTCATTAGATAGTGCTACTTGGGTTTATGTGTAATGTTAATATGCAAGTACCCTACTAAATTCATGTGTTCTTCCATGTCTGTGTGTTACTATTAGAGAGAGAGAGAGAGAGAGAGAGAGAGAACCTCTTGCTGGGTCAGCTTTTGTTCCGCTCGTGCATTTAAAACTGGTAGCAGAAGCTCGTAAATTAACTCTAAGCAATCTTTAGTTGGAATTGCCACAAGCATGACATGTGATAGGTACCTACATATTAATATTTCCAAAAAGTTAGAAAGATATTCAATATAACAAGCATTCTGATATACCAAAACAATTACGTGGATTTCTATTTGCTACCTTAGTGTCTTATACGAGTCCGATACCGAGTAGAATGTACAAAACTCTTCTAAAAGACAATTCCAAGGACCATTTATATGAAGGTTTCTTGCATGGAATTTCTGGGCCCGCATTGCTGCCTCCAAGACAACATCATATATCAGTGTTTCCACAGCTGGACCGCCTTGAGCCATCTTTATGCATTCCAAAACAAAAAAGTTAAAATATAAAAGTGTTTTTTTTTTTCCATCAACAATAAATAGGCCTTAAGTTAATGAGGTCAATCTACAATCAATTGGAACCGATCACAAAAGCAAATTTCCATTCACCAAAAAAAAATAATAATAATAAATAAAATAGGAAGTATGGAGAAAATAGAATCATGCATGCAATCTGAAACTGTCCAACAAACCTTAGAATAGGCAGTGTTGTCCGACAAAAGAGACACATTGAATGAAATTTGAACTTTTCCAACACAATCATAGTCATCGCAAGACAAAGGAAACCATCTTACAGTTTGTCCCTACATTGTTAAGTATGTAAGGCAGATTATAAATCAAACTTATGATTAATTAACCAGTTCATCTCAATTATGCCTTGTGCATGTATATTCTCATAATTTCAATATTTCATAGTGCTTCAGTGCAAAATTTAATTGTTATTTTCTTTTGTGCTTCAGAGGTTACTACTTTCAAACGCACAAATTTTCATTATCCACTAGATGGGATTGGATTATTTATTATCAAAATTCATTGTTAGAATACCACAGGTAATCCTTAAACAAAATTGCTTACATTGGTATCAGCTAAAGAAGCAATATGAATTGTAGCACTGCCTAATATAGTGCTGTCATAACATTGTACTTCAACAGATATTACATCTCCCTCGCCATCTGGAAAGCTACAAATCAGACAAGATGTTAGCCTAAAAAAATAATAGGTCTCAAAGAGTATCAACTAAATAGGTCTCAAAGTTGGCTCTAATGGAATTATGGAAGGTGCTCAACTAAATTCTAATGAGAAATAAAATTGCTGATTACCAATGTACCAGGCATTTGTCTCACAGTTTTACCAGTCTGATCAACTACTCACATATAAGTTCAGGGAAAAAACTTACAAGCAGTGGGTATCGCCTGATCCAGGATGTAACTTTGTGGCTGATTTTGGATCACTTTGTAGCTCCAAGAAGCACTCATGACGTTCTGAAAGCCATTGTGATTTCAGTAAATTCTAATATGCATAATTTTCACTGACACAGGAACCAAAATCTACCATTTTTGCTAAACGAAATTTTATTTTTGCTATAGACAATCAGTTGAAGAATCAGTATGGAATAACTACATATATACAGTACAGTAACCACATTTTTAACATACTTTTAGCAATAATGAATTCTTTAGTACAAGTTAGAGTTAGTTTCTTCTTTCCAGCATATAAACGGAAAACATAAAATTGGGATCCTAACAATTTGCAGTAATGTCGTTCGCTTTCAAAGGTGCAATTTGGTGTCTTTACCCCCTCTGAATAATTTCCATATGCCAGAAACCATTCATGTTTTAATTTTTAAGGAAAATTAACTTAAGAGTAGGATATTGGAGCAGTTTCTGAGAAATTAACCTTCTTGTGAGATTGAGGATCCAGCACTTGAAAAAGATGTTCTCCTTATATGTTCAATCTGGTTCTTCACTAGTTTTGTCATATTTCTGACATGCATATAACCAATTTGTGTGTAAAATGACCTCAGGGAACTGATGTTGCGTAGCTTCGATCTCTGAGGGGTTATTTTAACCTTTTTCACTGTCAAATTTAATGAAAGACATCAATTTAGATTCCAGAATATGAACTTGGTTAATGAAAAAGCTGCATTTTTCAAAAGTCTGCTGTGAAAGAGAGAATTACCTTCAACCTCAATTTTTTCAATAATTTTTTTCCCTTTTGGATTGCTTCTTGCTTCTTTTTCAAAGCTGATGCGGGAATCATATGAATGTTGCCCTTTCGGCTGCAGCAGGAACTTCTGTATACTGTTCAATAAAACAAGAACCACAATTAAATTTTCAAAACAAAAAGAAAGTTTAGAGTTCATAATTTTCAAACGGTCATTTTTTTTCTTTGAACAAATAAGTTCCAGAATCACAATTCTCTTCCAAAATGAATGGAAATTAAGTCTGGCTAAAAATAAACCATTCATATTAAGATATATATAAAGTGTACATACACAAAGTTTAAATCTACTTGAGGAAACCATAAATGACTGAAGAAAATGGACAATTTGTGCATGACTAAAGGTCCTTCTAAAATGAACATACCCAAATGCATTTCTCAGAGCAACACACTCATCTTGCAAGAATTCTTCAAATTGTGTACAACCTCTTTTGCGAGCATTCATGCAAAGCCGATTGCATGCTTCATATGCTACCATGCTTTCCCAAGCATTGTGGATGCTATAAAGTAGTAATCATTAAAAAGGTAATGTTAGTTATAGTAGTAATACTCAAAATGTATCATTCATAACCCTAGTGCATATCAGAATGTCATTGCCCTTATATGTGGTCATTGAACAGTAAAGGTTTGGACTTTCTAAAAAGTATGCAAGAAAAAAACACAGTAGAAACTTGACAATAGTACAAACCTTGTTGTGTAAGCAGGTGCTTCAATCAATTCGGTGGAGATGACATCTTCCTTAACACTGTAAACAAAAAAGTTGGAAAGTTCATTTTAGCTAATAAAAGATTTTCGAATTTGAAGTAACAATACATGTCATCCTTTTCGTAACAGTCCACAAAATTGTAAATCTGAACTTCGCAGGATATAGCAAGGACACATATACATAAGAAAAGTGGAGCTGTTGTTCGAATATAAGAAGTGGGTTCTATGCTGAATGATACATTAAAAAAATCAGTGAAAAGCAACAATTTCCTGCCATTTGGCTTTTTTTTAAAGGTTCCAATCATGGCAGTTAATATCCAACCTGGAGAACCCCACAACTTTTTTATATATACAAAGAATAAACTAAAATTAAAAAATACAAACTTCATTCTGTAAGCAGGCTCTTCTTGAGCAAGATTACAAGCTGCCATGTTACTCTGCTGATCACTGAAAAGAAGATAAAGAAATCCAAGTTAGGTTATCCATAAAGTCATAAAAAATTATTTTTATGTAAATTACTAAAAACCCAAAAGAACTTTATTTAGTTTGCTGCAAAAATTACAGGAAAACAACTGCAGGGTGTAAAGAAGCAGCTACTGAAAACACATTTACAAGAAAAAGACATTTACCTGACTATTGGCCTAGGTATGTACAAAATACACAGGTATAGGACTAAACTTCAGAATTAAGTATCAAAGAATATCAAGTGAATTTAAAATCTTAAATTGAAGTACCTTGGTTGAAACTCATAAGCAGTTTGCTTGAAGTCATTCATTCCCAGCTCTTGGAAAAGCTCATCTTCTTTTTTATCTGCAATGGATTCAAAAACTCAGTATTTATAAAGTAGTAAGCTTTTTTCAAGCTAAACTTTTTGGTGAGTCAATTGCACTCCGGACTTCACTGCTAAAAGGAAATGTTTAATAATTATAAATAAGAGAGAAAAACAGCAGGAATCAGGGATATGGAAAACAATTATATGTTTTGTAGAGCCTGAGGGCCGAGGGTTCCTTTCTTTTGCCATGAAATTGAAACTTCAGTAAGCATGATGAAGTAAGTACTTGAATGCATGTACTTACCATCACTTGCGAGAGAGAAAACTGCATTTCCACTTCCAGGTAATGGTGGTGCACTTGGAGGGTTGAGCTGCACATAATCATCAACTGGACAGTCCTGCATTTTAAAAAATTAAAGTTGAACAAATCGATTGAAAGCATAGAATAATATAATTACCCAAGAAATAGTGAAACCCATATTCCAGGGCCTTTTACATGATTACTAAGCCTTAATATGCCATCTTCGCAAAAATTTCCTTGAAAAGTTAATATTACAAAGGCCTTAACGGTACAATCCCATCAGAACCAGACTGATGGACCAGTTAAAGTACTTTGTTGTTACAGATATTGCCGCTTCACAATACAATTTCAGTAACAATAGAAAATATTGTCACGTCTTACATTGGTACAGACTAAATAAGAATTAAAAATTATGGTCTTGAAAATATCAAGTACACACTATCAGCAAGTCGACTGGAATTGTACAGACATTATTGGTCAGGATTAGCCACTATTTTAATGTATCGGTTTATCACTTCAGTACAGAATTTGTAATTTTGTATCATGTGCTGTATCTAATTTAACATTGGTGTTTTTTCATAGCAACTGACTAGCAAGATCACAATTACCCGAATTCCAGTAACGTCAAGCCGCAAGTTCTCCTTGGACTTGCCTCGTACCAAACCTCCAGCCCTCATATAGACTGGTTCATTTACGGGCATGCTGACTGGTCCGTTGACCGAGCATAGACTAGTCTCGCTGGAGACAATTTCTTCCTCGCTCTCTCCAGTACTCTCCGGACTGACATCAGAGAAGGACCCCACACTCTCCTCCTCTTCCTCCTCTGCTTCACCGGTTGGACCAAATAAGTAGGAGCTGTACTTCCTCTCCAAATTGAGCTTAGGCGAGAACAACGCGGACGATGTGGTGCTGTATACCCGGTCCAGGGGTAATTTTATGTCGGATTTTGTGGGTGTTGGTAATGGGGATCGTATCTGTACCGGCACTTCGACTTCTGGTTCTGGTCCCTGGTTCAATTTACCCAATATGGGAAATACCGAAATACAAAGTTACAACAGAAAACATTTAATCCAATTTTTAAATGCAAAATTCACTAGGGATGTAATGAGTACGAACGACTACACGATTATCATTTTTGGAGAGTATACAAACAGTAACCATAAATTAACCTGATTAATCAATTGAAAATCTTCTCCCTATCAAACAATAAAACCTGAATTTATGAGAGAATTTCCTCAGGTTTCATATCAATGAGTCTTTCAGTACCAAATTACAGCACACAGTACAGTAAACAATTACAAAACCCTGGTCATATTTGAAGCCATTAATTCATTCTCTACTCCGGATTAAACCCTACCTAATACAAAATTTCAATCAAATGAAATAGAAACAAAAATTTGAAAGAAGAAGAAGAAGAAGAAGAACAGGGATTTGTACCTTCACCCACTGGATGGCCGACTCATCCAAACCCTCGGTGAACACCAGCATCTTCCACGATCGGAGTAACTAAGGATTAAGGAAGAGAACACACGCACTGCAATGCTTTGCTTTGCTTTGCTTTCCTTCTGTGCTTCGCTGATAATAAAACTCTAATTTATTTCCTCGTATTCTCTTTTCGATTGTGATCAAACCAAGGATTAGGAACCTGTTTTTATCTGAACGCGATTTAAACGAACTCTGTGCGCCGGTTGTGCGTAGGGTCGGTTTCTGACGGTGTGGGGCCCACCGACATAGGGGAGTAATTGAACGTACTTTCGTACACCGGGTTTGTTTAGTGGTGAGAGACGTACTGGTGGGGATTTTGGTTATTCGAGGGATGTTGGAGAGGTGCACGTGGTGTTCAGGATTAAATGTAACCCGGAATGTCAACGAAGAACGTTTTCCGCTAGAAGTACCTACTGGTTCGCAGTTAATGGCACGGACCAGTTCCGGTCAATAGTTACAATCAGGAGATCGTGGGTTCGAGGAGAGGTAGTGGGGCCCGCTTCTAACGGCTAGTTGGAAAAGGTCTGAAAGAGTCTGAAAGTGGTCGGTTAATGGATCCTCTACAGAGGTTCAATTTATCCACCCCGTTTTAGCGCCGTTGGATTTTGAGAACGATGCATGACGGCACGGATCTTGATGGGAAAGGGTGCGTATAAGAATCCTCGGCCGTCCGATATTTATCCGTGCAAACGGTTATATGGATTTAGCGTTTACACCCTTCTATAATGGGGAAATAACCGTATCGGAATTCTATACACAGATATAACCGTCCATGCATGATTCCAAATATACATGGATTCAATTTTTTTATTTTTATTTTTTTTTTATTAGATACATGGATTCAATTTAATGAGGGTATCGTTTGTTGACACTAAAAATCACAAACAAAGTTAAATTTATTGGACGACAAATCTTTATTTATCACTCGATAAGAAGCTCTCTATACATCATACATGCTTTTTCGTTTTGTATAAAATAGCAATAAAAATTAATAAATATGGAAAGACATTGTGCAAATATATATGAACGGCCCAGTTATCCTCGAGGATGAATTTGCTTAGAAATTCAACTCCCAAAAGGAATAAAACATTTTCGTTGCTGCAATTTATAAATTGTCTTAAAATTTTAATTTACAATTCACAACAACCATTTATTAAATAATTTCAACATTGTTCTCTTTCAACTCTCCGTAACATAATTTTTTTGAACTCATTTAATGTGTTAATTAAAGTATATTTTTTTTATAATACAACCAGACTTATATTTCACCAGAAAAATAGAAGAGTCGTAGGCCAGAGCTTAAAGGTCTGACTGTTTTGTAGAATATAACCACACTATTTGTTTTTGAACTCGTTCAAATCAAAGATGTTTTTCATTCCCAAATTGAAGTATTCAAGTTAATTTTTGCACCATTTGAAATATTCAGTTCAAGTATTAATGCGCATAAAAATAGATTCATTAGTTTGAATTTGTCAGCTCAATATTATATTTCTTTCTGAGTTAGTCTGTTGTGCTTTGCAAAGCGTAATGACTATTGCGATTCGGTGTCATATCACGTAGACCGTAGCTCTAATGATCGATTCAAGTTGCTGCAATTCTTATACAACTTTCAAAACTAAAAGAAAAAATAGTTAAAAAAAATTCTAATAGAAAAATTTGACATGCAACCAGTTTCAATATGTAGAATTATAGATTGTAGTAAGTAACTTGAATAGGCTGTATATTCAATTCACAGTTTATACAGATACAACACCGAAACGCAATAGTCATGCACTTTACAAAGCACAAAAGCTTCACTCTTTTTTTCTTTCAAATTGTGAAGAATAATAACTGTAGATTTTTTTTTTTTTTTTTTTTTTTTTGAAAAAACATCTAAAGAGGCACCGGTCTTTAGCACTTTCTTGGCAAAACACATGGATTAAAATCTTGCTATGAAGGTGTATATTCAGGACGGAACATTAAGTGTCCACACACTATATGTTTACAGGAGACTAGTAAAGAGTCTATGCTTTGCTTTGGGGTAAAATTGTTATTTCTTATAATAAAATTTTAAGATAATATATAATGGGCTTTAACTTTAGAAAATTGATATGGGCCTTAAATTTTAATAAGTTGAGACATTAAAGTACATCAACGGTGGTGATCAATCTAAGTAAACAATCAATGGCTGAGATTTATTTCTTAAGAAAAATAGAACTTTCATGTCAAAAAATTTAATCTCCTAATAATTTATTAGGAGTAAGGATTGGTGCACGTCTCTTATGAACGTGTATTGCTGGACAGTATATATCACTCTTATTCAAAATCAGATAACGAAGGAATCATTTGAAAGAAAAAAATGAGAGAGATACTGACGTTCACTTAAGAAAATGAAAATAGCCCAAAAGGTCCAAAATAATTCCAACAATTTTTCTTTTGAAAAAGAAAAGCACCATCGGTGTCAGTTTTCATTCCTTCCGAAAGCAAATCCTACATTGTTTAAATACATAAGCCATACATTTGGTATCTATTACATTCAAAAAACATAAAACCCAAGAGAAAACATTGTAGCAGAACTACAAAAAGAAAGAAACCCAACAATTCCAACAAATTAATGGACAATAAAACGATGCTGACCTTTGCGATTGTAAAATTGTGTCGGTACGACGGAAAGCACGATCCGTTTCCGCGCTGGAAGGCAGAAAGGTTTTCTTCTTTTTTTTTTTTTTTATCTTTCTATATCTTTCTATATCTTTCCACATCCGTCCGTCTGTTTTAGATCAGACGGTAGAAATTTGTTCAATTCAATCTCTCACTCTGATAGAATCCTACAAGATGATTGGACAACAGGACCATGTTTGTCCAATACGGGCCGTTGGATCAAAACAAACGGATCCAATCGGCCCAATTAAGATTATAGAGAGCTTTTTTATAATTAATGTCATCCGTTGATTTTGATCCAACGGCTCATACTCAGATAACAGGAGGTGAGCGCATATAACTTATTCGGTAAGTAGTTGGTGTTTAGTATATGAAAATGACATGGTGGGTATGATGTATAATTGAATGTGATCCATGACATGATCAATTGATCCATCCTCAGATTCGACAAGAGATTAAAGTCAAGTAGTTGGATCCCATAACCAGGACCAAGTATATTATAAATTATATAGAGATATTATATGGTGCACCGCGGTGCAAACCGCATTTTTGCACCATTGTTTCTAAAATCTCACAAACCTAACTTCAAATGCCAAATCTAATTGAACCAGCACATTCTACGTAGTGAAATATGGTAGAATACCAAATTTTAGACTTTTTAGAATTTTTTAACTATTTTTTTGGATTTTTGAAAGATGAACAAAAAATAATAATAAAATAATGCCATTTGGAATATCAAATATACCAATCTTTGAAAAATCTAAAAAAAATAGTTAAAATGTTCCAAAAATAGTAAAATTTGGTACTTTGCATAATCTTAATATGTAGATTGTGTTGAGCAAATCGGTTTAGTCATTTGAGTTTTGGAAATAGTGATTTGATGGCAGTGCAAATAAGCGGTTTGCACCGCGGTGCACCATATAATATCTCATAATGTAATATGAGAAATACTCGGCATCCACAGAAAAATCATTCATAGCATCTGTATGTTACATTTCATAATGAATCTGTTACATTCGAGATATATTTGTTACATTATTTGTATATCTATGGACGGTTTTTCGATAGACGTAAAATGTTTCTCATATAATATAAGACCACGTGTCATGCATCACACTCAGTCTATCTATATCCCATCCACCATCCTTCTCCAATTCCTTCCTAGTTTCTTTCTTTCTTTTTTTAAGCAACCAACGATGGTGCTTTGACTCCCATCGAATTGATCCATTCAATCATTTCAATTCTTTCGGATTTGGAGGTATACCTTACCCCCATCCATCCATGATCCATTGACATTGGATAACATAGCAAATTAGTATTGGCAGCCACCAATTCATGTAAGAACTCATCTTTTTTATGTTGTTGGTTGGTTGTTAAAATTCTATCTCTTTCTTTTTGGTTTGTTCTTTCATGAAATCTAGTAATTTGTTCCTCCCTTTCTGATTCTTAACACTAGCATACAAATTTCTCAAATATAATGATTAAATGGATTTTTCTCCTAAATAACAACAGCCAATTGATAAACCAATTTGAATTCTTTTCAAGATGAGATAAGTTGGAGAAAGGTGTGGTCTACAATTTGTAGACATTTGTGAATCATTTTCAAGATTAAGACTTTCTTATCTATAAACAATTAGAAGATATATTCTTGGGGTTATTTCATTCTTTATATAGTCTGTCATCAATTTGATATATTTTGTGCTTTTCTGGTGTTCAAAAGAACTTTCTTTCAGTTAAATTAAGTAATTGGAGGGCATTCGAAGTCGGAGCATTAAGAATGGATAATTTTACAAAACTTAAAAAAAAAAAATTGCATGTGGCTCTGATTTATGTTAATTTCTTTTTTCTTAGATTAAGTTGTTATTGCCTTGTTGGTGATTCGGTCGTCTGCAATCGGAGATGAGTTCTTCTTTCAACCAAGATAGAGAGAAGGCATCTTCAGGTAAATTACCTTACAATTATATCATGTAATTGGGATTTTTGCACTGCAAGGTTATGTTCCAGCTGATTACTCTTTTTAGGGTGCTAACTAATTAAGTTTGTTAACAGTTCGATGCTAAATGTGATTCAGTAGATGATCAATTTTCATTGGAATCCTTTTGCTTAAATTTTTTCTCTTATCTTTTATTTCTCATTTTTTGTTATGATTATCTTTTTTTGTATTAGCAAAGAAGAGGAAACTGAAGGAGTTACTGCTCAGAAGTGAGAACCGAATATGCGCCGACTGTGGGGCTCCCGATCCCAAATGGGCGTAAGTATAAGTGACATTCAAATCCTAACCATTAGTTACTGTCAACAGTTCACTTGATGTACCTCGTACCAATTGTGCTTCATTTGTACCAGTTGCGCAAGTCTTTTTCTATTACCTTCTCTGAGTCTCTTTCATAATTATTCTAATCTGTCGGCACAATACAGGTCTGCCAATATTGGGGTCTTTATATGCTTGAAGTGTTCTGGCGTGCATAGAAGTCTAGGTACACATATCTCAAAGGTAGTTATTGTACCGATTTAGATATCCCTTGTCAATTATCAGAAGTGAGCTTAGGTTCAAACGGACCTGTAGATGTATTGTCAAGAACGTCTCATCATAACCAAAATCAACTTAAGAAATTACCCAAATAGCCCTAGTTCATGGAATTTGAAATTGAATTGCTTTTCTTAGAGTTGGGGCTAATTAGTCAATACTAAATGGTATTTACCTAAAGCGACCATGGTAAGAGAATCATCAGTTGATTTTGCAAACGTGTAAACTTGTTTTTTTTTTTTTTTTTTTTTTTTTGGTCAAGACTCAAAAGCAATAATATCTTCCTTTCAGGTGCTCTCTGTGACATTAGATGAATGGACCGAGGACCAAATAGAGTCCATGTTACAGGTTGGAGGCAACTCATATGCCAACACTGTGTACGAGGCATTTCTTCCCAAGGGTTACCGAAAGCCCACATCTAATTCGAGTATTGAGGAACGCACTGAGTTCATCAGGTACTAAGACCTTATCGTTTCCCGTATTATCTTGTTGTACTTTAAGGTCATTCATCTTCTGGTCTTAGGAACGTAATTTTGCTCGGTACTCAGTACCACAGAATATACCGTGCAGTATGTACTGTACCAGTACGAGATAGATCTCGATATGAGGCGAGTCTGGTAAATGGTAACATAATTTAACTTAGCTCAGGTACTTGTGGAACATTAACCCTTACAGTAAATATAAGAGCAAGTTTCAATAAATTGGATAGTTAGTATCAGTTTATTATTTTCATTTTTAAGTAGCAAGTAAGGAACGTGTATACATTCTCTAATGACTCCAGTAACATCTAACCGGTACATATCTGATAATTTTTTTTCTCATCTCACAGGGCAAAATATGAAACACAAGACTTTGTAAAACCAAGCCTCCGTATTGTTTCTTCAAAAAGTTCTTCAGATTCTATGAAGGATTCCAAACATGGTCACGGCTCTGAAAGCTTCAAGAGTGAGGTACTAAATTTATATTCCGAAGAAGTGTCTCAAATTTGTGGAAATGCTCTGAAAATGCCGAAGCAGTGCACATGACTACCAGTGTATGATGAGAGAACAAAATAATATCCCTGCAATCTCTCAGTTGGCCTTCCTTTTCTCTTCACAGATTGGAATGATAGAATTTATCGGTATTCTGGAGGTCAAAGTGATAAGAGGCACAAATTTAGCTATAAGGGATTTTCGTAGCAGTGATCCATATGTCGTTCTCACTCTGGGACAACAGGTAAATTCTTTTCCACTTCAACATTGGAAGACAGGAAATGCCAGGTTTTTATATGAATTAAGAAATTTAATTGAATACAGGAACAACAACAACAGTAAAACTTTAGTCTCAAACCAATGTTGGCCTAAAGTATTTATCTTTGCAATTTTGGCACAATAAGTCAATTAGTTGTTGTAATTACATTGATTATTGCTATCTGGTTTGATATGTTCCTCTTTTATGCAGAAAGCACAAACTTCTGTCATGAAGAAGAATCTGAACCCTGTTTGGAATGAGGAGCTTAAGCTGTCAGTTCCTCAAGAGTACGGTCCATTGAAGTTGGTATGTCCCACATTATTTGCACACTGACTTACTGTTAATGTAAGTGGTACCAGTTCAGTACCGCTGATACCTGATTAGCATCTGATAGGTTAAGTTATGCCTAAGCACATTGACATTTTTCAATCTTTAAACTTAATTTGCAAAGCACAGAAAACAAACCAATCCTTCAAATCAAGATGGTATACTCTAGGCGCAAATTATCATTTGTAAAAAAATATGTATATTAAATAGCGATACAGATGTATGAATGTTATACATACAAAACAAGACCAGAAAAGGGTACACAAGCACAATTTTCGTTATCTAATTGGATTTTCTCAAACCAACCAAATGGAAGTTCTCATTTACTTTTTTTCTTTATTTTGCACAACTGTAGCAAGTATTTGATCAAGATGTGATATCAGCAGACGACCTGATGGGTGAGGCCGAGATCGACTTGCAGCCGCTAATCACTTCAGCAGCTGCATTCGGCGACCCCGATTCGCTTCCCGATATGCAGATCGGCAAATGGCTCACGTCAAATGACAATGCGCTTGTCACAGACAGTCCCATCAATGTGATTGATGGGAAAGTCAAGCAAGAGATGACTATAAAGCTGCAGAATGTCGAGTCAGGCGAGATTGAGCTCGAGCTGGAATGGATCGCCCTCAACCAATGAGGTTCAGAATGTTGTATTAATTTGGTAGTAAATTGTTGTAAGAAAGGTGAATGTTAGCCTCAGTTTTATATCCAGACAGATGCTTTTGTAGAGTTGGTTTATAATTTTTTTCTTTTTTCAAGCTTGCAAGGTTAATTGCTGATGTCATTTTTTTTTTTTATGGGGAGCTTTTTATTGCATAAACAGATAATTATTATATGTTTTTAGAGCATTGAGCCTCTCTTTTCTCTCCTGTTTGTATTTTTAAAAGACTAACAGTACAGTGCAGTATTTCTCATATTATAAACTTTGATACAATGAATATGAAGGTATGGTACCAAACTGCCAATTCTTTCACAGAGCATGATAAACAGGAAGTAGATAACTGACTGCTAATTGGTACAAATCCCAGGCCTTGGTAATGAAATTTAAAATCAAGAACCAGCCTTTGGTCTAGTGGTTAAGGACAACGCTCTTTGTGTGGAAGGTTGCGAGTTCGAAACCCGGATGAAGGTCTTTTATGGACATTTAAATTTGAGTGACTTGACCCTCATCTTTATCTAAAAAAAAATAATAATTAATTAATTAATTAAAAAAGAGAATTTATTATATACATTTAAATGAAGAAACCTTTGCTCACATATTTGTTCTACACATTTAGCTGATCCCAACAGCAACTTGTTTGGGAACAAGGCTTTGTTGTTGACTTTACTGTGTATTTATTCTGCACATTTGCTTAATAGTCAATACTTATCAACCTCACGGTCTTCAATTGCTTAAATCATCCATTTTCAGGCAAACCATGCTTATTATCTATTATTACATTAGCCAATATATACTGTGTTTAAACAAAGTCACGAGGTGAAAATGAGAATTGGAACATGGCAGCTGCTGTCATATTTTCAAAAGAAAATGAGAATTGGAATCGACGCGATTTTCTTTCCACTGATCAAAATGATAGAAGAAGTGATGCAATTTGGATTTTTGAGGTCACGAATTCTCGTACGGAGCTCCAACTCAAGTTCTTCATGTTCTTTTTCTTCTTCTTTTTTTTTTCATTTATTTTCTGAGTTGAATTGGATTAACCACGTATAATTCTCGATTGAGGTGGAATGGTATTGAGTTTTAAATTGAGAGAAGTCTCGAGTTTATTGCCAATTTGCAAGGAATGAATTCTCATTAGCTGAGATTTCCTTTAGACCATCAAACTTCATTCAGTATCGGTATCATGTACATTATATTATATTCCATTTTATCCCATTTTCTATTCATTGAATTCCGATATTCATTTTGAACAAGTTAATAGTCATTATACATGAACATTTTTTTATAGTAATAATGTATGGAATTTTTCAACTCAAGTCACTCGTTCAGTCGTTCATCTTTGATAGCGGATTAATTGATCTTGGTTTCAAAGGTCCTGCCTTCACGTGGACAAACAAGCCGCGTGCAGCAGAAGCAGTACACGAGAGGCTAGATAGAGTGATGGCGACGGCCTCGTGGTGCAATTTGTACACTGAATCGTATGTTAATCACATTCACAGATTGCATAGTGATCATGCTCCGATACTGCTTAGGACCATGCCACAGCCTCCACGAGCAAAATTGTTTCGGGTAGAAAATTGGTGGATACAGCAGCCCGATTTTAGCAAGATCTGCGAGGAAGGGTGGAATCTGAATTCGGAGGAAGGTTGGGATGCCCAAATCCGATCACTGAGGGGTCGCCTTGGTGAATGGGCGGCTTCCATCCAAACACCACAAAAGGAAGTGGAGCGGCTGCAGAAGGATATTCTGAGGTTCCAATCCATTCACCCGGCCTTGCAGAACCCGCAAGTTGAAGCTGAATTAATGCGCTGGTATGAGCTTGCAGAGGATGCCCTTGATGCTTATTGGAAGCAACGCTCGAGGGTCCAGTGGACTCAACTCGGGGATCGGAACACGGCTTTCTATCATGCCATGGCTACACAAAGGAGGAGGAACCAGATTGTGTCTGTAGTAACTGAAGGTGGTGATCGTGTCTCTAATGAAAAAGAGGTTGCAGCCGAGTTCATCAGGTATTTCCGAAAACTCTATCAAACCAGTGTATCCCATACTGGGCCAGATTTGGAATTGTTTTTTGGATCCTTGGTAGTCAGCCCAGAGGCTTGCATTCCAGATTCGGCCTTCACGGCCCTGGAAAGAATACCCAGCATGACCGAAGTTCTGGAAACTCTTAGGCAAATGGGGCCGGATAAAGCTCCGGGCCCGGATGGACTTAATGCAAGATTCCTGCAAAAAAACTGGGCCGTGTTGGGCCAAGATGTAGTAAAAATTATTCAGCAGGCTTTTATTTCGGGCCAGGCTCCTATGGAGTGGATGGCCTGCCACATTGTGTTGCTGCCAAAGAAGGAGCCCAACACACCCAGAGATTACCGGCCTCTGGGAATTGGTAATGTTACATACCGTTTGATGGCGAAATTGATTACCAATAGGCTTCAACCTTATATCAACAGAGTGGTATCAATATCTCAAACGGCTTTCATCAAAGGGCGGTGCATCTCAGACAATACGATATTGATGCGGGAGGTCATACATTCCTTTAATTCCCCAACATATGAAAGAAAGTCTTTCACGCTAAAAGTTGATACCAACAAGGCTTTCGACACTATCGAATGGCCTTTTTTGGATAGAGCGATGCAGGCTGCACATATCCCTCCGAAACTAAGGGCTCTAATCCTTTCATGCCTTCATGAGGGTCGCATTACGGTGCTCGTTAATGGTCGCGGTGACGGTTTTTTTAAACCGACGCGCGGATTACGGCAAGGGTGTCCGCTATCACCTTACTTATTTATCCTCGCAATGGAGTTCCTCTCGAAGACACTTACTAAAGCATAGGAAGAAGGGCGTATTGAAGGGGTACGGATTGCTCCAGCTGCACCCGTGATAACTCACATACTATATGAGGATGATTTAGTCCTCTTTGGTGAGGCTGACAGAGGAGAAATCGAGACAATAAAGAGCATTATGTCTGAGTTTCACAAAGTGTCGGGATTGGAGGTCAACCCGTCAAAATCTACTATGTGGTTTAGTAGAGCCTGTTCAGAACGAGTCATATCAAACGTATTAGAGGCTTTCCATGCAAGGAGGGCACAGAAGGATGAGCGATACTTGGGAATTTGCATCCCTACATCCAGCAGGCAAGGAGACAACACGCACCAGATTATAACCGACAAATACTGGGGGCAGCTTGATGGTTGGAAAATTGGTTTACTCTCACATGCAGGCCGTGCTACATTGATTAAGTCCACCCTATCGTCTCTTCCTGTGTATTACATGTCAGTGTGCGTGTTGCAAAAGAGGACGGTGCAAGAGATTAACAAACTGATGAGAAAGTTTCTTTGGGGAAAGGTGAAACAGACCCGATACTTATCGCTGATTGCTTGGGAAAAGGTGTGTAAGCCTTACGAGCAGGGGGGATTAAACATCCGGGATATGGAGAAAGTGAATGAAGCACTAATCCTGAAGTTGGTCTGGCAAATGGCGGAAGGAAAGGAAAAGCTGTGGGTGTCAATTATGCATGCCAAGTATTGTAAGGAGCAAGGGTTCTGGGCTGTAACACACGTCACTGGGGAGTCCAAACTATGGCATAAAATGGTTGACCTTCGCTCCTTTTTTCATGAACATGCTGTCTGGGTACTCGGCAATGGGCCAGCCTTGGTTTGTTGGCTGGGAGATTGGGATGGGAAGCCAAGTCACATGTCCGGCTGTCAAGGTGATAGAGCTGACAATAGCTGGGGAGCGGGCGTGGGACCCTCTCAAGCTACAACAGCTGTTCGGCGCTTTGTTGGCACAGAAAATTGTGGAAGACATTACGCCCCCGGATCCAAATGCTTTACTTCCTGACAGGCTTATCTGGGATAAAACGAGGAGTGGCCGATACACTGCCAAGGATGGGTACGTGGTGCTCGCAGAGACAGGTGCTGGACAATCTGACAGTGAACCACTATGGCACGTCATTTGGCAGACTTGTAAGGTCTTACCAAAAATCCAGACTTTCCTTTGGCGTGCTTGCCATGACGGATTGGCTGTAAGTCAGGTGATGCATCGCAGATTTCCAAATACAAGCCCGGGCTGCCAACGTTGTGGGGAGGAAAACGAGTATATCACGCACTTGCTTTTCTTCTGCCCGGGCTCGAGGGCGGTGTGGTTTGCAGCAGGTTTCATTTTTCAGTTGGAAGAAATTCCATTGCGGTTTCGTGAGGCTCTTTTGCATGTGTCAACCAAAGTGAGTGGGCAGAATCTCTCTCTAGCTTGCAACATAATGTGGGCAATTTGGAAGACTCGAAATAAGATGTTGATGGAAGGAAAGCCGTTCAATCCGATTGCAGTTTGGAGGCAGGCTGCAGCAACACCTATACCACAACCTGAGGAACACACCCCACATGAGCATGTACGATTTAGTATACCGGTTGGTACACAACTCATCCTCACAGATGGGTCAAGTGATTCAGTTGGAAGGGCGGGGGTGGGGTACCAATGGTTCGATGCATTTGGCGAACTCAAGTGGATGTGTTGTGCGCGTGTCAGTGCCCGAGACCCATCAGAATCTGAAGCTATGGCCATTCAACGAGCGGTACAAGCATAGGCTAGAGAAGGGGCGGTCGAGGGCCGGGTCATCATTGGCACTGATTGCAGAGTTGTGGTTGAGGTTTTAATGACTGGAGTGGTCGACTCCTTTCCATCATGGAGGGCTGTTGACACCATCCTCAATCTAAAGTGCATCGTTGATCGGATGAATGGTAGAGTGCAGGTTAGCTATGTTAGAAGGGAGGCAGTAAAAGGGGCGCATCAACTCGCAAATATAGCACGTCGGAAAGGTTGCCAATTTGAAGGGCGTCCGGAAGTGTGGCATCAAAGTGATGGTGAAGTACAGACTGCATTATGCACAGAAATCATTGCAATGCAAGCGCTTGGAGAATCATAGTCATTTAATTGACAAGTTGTAGGATCTTTTAGTAATGCAATTGTAGGAGTTAATGATAGGAGTAATGTAATTGTAGGAGTTAATCATTATCTTATGTTTCTTTTTCTTTGTTAGTTAATGGTAGGAGTATTGTAACTGTATGAATGTAATTTCTCAATTCAATGAAAATACCTACGGGTTTCTCTCAAAAAAAAAAAAAAAAAGCTCGTTCAGTCGTTAGTATGTATTTATTTATCTGTATTGCACAACACTTGTGCTGGATACCGAATTAATTTATGGTACCAACACTGAAGGTCTTAAGCATTTTTAGATATAAAAAAATATCATATTTACGCAACTGAAAGCATGAATTATGTCCACATTTTATGCAAACCGCTGACGATCAATGTAAAGACTTGACTAGAGAAACTGAATGTTCCCCAAAGCAAAACATGTAAAAAATATCATTTCAAACGAGTTCAATAAAAGAGCAAAACACGAATTTTAGTGGGCGTAGCTGATTGGTAGGACGAAAATACGATTATTTTTATTTCAATTCAAAAAGCAAGGAAACGTTCTTGACAAAAATAAAAATCTAAGTTACAATTTAAATAAGCGAATCTGGAATATTAACATGTATAAAAAGTAATTTGAAAAACAATTGTTGGGGGCTCAGAAGAAGGAGAAGTCGTTTTGTGGTTTTGATCTCACGGCTCCACTTTATCATGTTACAATAATAAAATGATCGCCTCTAGCAAAACCAATAAAATCATCATAGCACCCTTCTTATAATACTAATTTCCAATACTTTCTTTTTGAAATCGATATACATCTAATTATATTACAATTGATTTACGCACAAGTTAAAGAAAAACAAATCAATACAGAAAGTAATGTTTGATTTCGAAATAGTATATTATATTAAACTAATAGAAAGAAAACACGAGGAAGAAGAGAAAAAAAGGCCTCAGTGTGTGTAACAACATGATTCAGATCATCGACTCGGAGATCGAGCCTCTCTGAAATCCGCTAAGATCCTCTCGGATCGAATCATCATCAGCCAAGACAAACCCGCTTTTCTTTCTATTCAACAATTCAAAAGAGAGACAACTTACCTACCTAACTAGTAACTGCGACGCCGAATCTACTGAAGCAAAGGGAATGGCGGAGGTATTTAACGGAGAGAAGATCTAGGGTTAGGGTTAGGGTTTGGGTTCCGTAATGGATCCGCGCCGTGTGCTGCGTCGGAGATTTCGGAGTCGGATGTAAATCTCCAATTAATTAGATGTGGGCCGTTTATTAGAAAAATAAGGCCTGGCAACTTGTGGTGTTTTGTGATTTCACGCACTGAGAAGTAAAACCATATGTTGGTAGCTGCTATCAACTATTCGGGAAGTAAAATCATGTGCGGCATGTTTGATATGTTGGAAAATGATGAGAAATGACGGAAAATAACAAATTTCTTAGGATCTTAATTTAACATTGTTGTTTGATGGCAAAATTTTTAGGGATAGATGATTCTTGTCTGGAGGTTGTCTCCCATTTTCCTTCACTTTGTTTTTCACTCGGTTTTCACTAGAAAATAAATTTTTTCTTCGTTATTTCTCCACCACTCCCAGAAACTCGTCTCTTCCATTCTATCTCTCTTCATTTTTAGCTAATCAAACACAAAAAAAATAATTCTGGAATCCAAATTTCTTCAACATCAAACATCCGCGATGGAAACAAAGAACCTGAAAACTGAATATTCCTACATTTTCTTGTTGATCAAACAAGCCCATGGTGATTTTTTCTATACATCAGAAGGAATATGGACCGTTCATTTGTTTGAACCGGTTGGATAAAATGAGTGGTTCTGCTATTGATCATATAAACAACCTTTCATTTTGAATTGAGCGGTTATTATCAAACATTTCTCTTTAATTGCATCTTAAAAACATATCGCGACTATCCATTTATGAAAAATAAATGGCCCAAATTTTTATTCGATCCATAACAGAATTAGCCGGTTAAAATATAGGGGTACAAGTAGAGGGAGAACCTCAATTTTTTTTTAATAAGCCCCGAAAAATACAAATTCACGACTTTAAGCCCCGTAACACACATTTTTCACATTTGAGCCAAACGCTACGGTACTGCAGCGGCCAAGCTGGAAAGAAATGAGAGGAAGGAAAGCAAGAGGGGCTCGGGTGAGGAAGGAAAGAAAGGGAAGAAAGAAAAGGAAGAGGGCGAGAGCTGGCCGCTAGGGTACCAGCGCGTTCAGCCTGGCCGCTATAGTACCATAGCGGCCCACCTGGCCGCTGTAGTACCCTAGCGTCCGGCTCAAATATGAAAAATTTGTGTTACGGGGCTTAAAGTCGTGAATTTGTATTTTTCGGGGCTCATTTAAAAAAATTAAGGGAGAAAGATGCTTGATAGGTAAATTTTGAGTCGCTTGATTAAAAATGAGCGGTTGTTCATAGATAAAAACTCAAAACATATTATGTGGAGAAGTCATTTTACAAACAATACTAGATCATAGTATTAAAAACAATCCATAAAATTCGTTTAAAACACGTAAAAATTGTACAAGTTTGATTTGTCTATTCATTTTAGGTAGCAGTAAGAAGTGAAACAAAGCACATGCAGACTGAAACTGTGAAACAGCAGTTCAGGGTGGCCTCTACATTTTGGGTATGATTTGTTATTTGACATAACTATCAGAAAATGACAATATCTGCTACCAGGTGATACTGGCATGTCATGCTACAGCATACATCAATATCATTGTACCACTCTTCCATCCAACCTTTGATAATTGCAAGCTACCAGAAATATTATTTTATGAGTAGTTCTTCTATGGATCGGTCAATCTTTCGTTTTGAATCAAACGGTTATGATCCAACATATCTCTTTAACTGTATCTAAAGACATATCGTGACCATCCGATCATGAAAAATGAACGTCCCATATTTCATCCGATCCATAACAGAATTAGCCATATTTCATTACTATAAAATGAAATTAAAATTAAAATTAGGAGGTCTAGTGAACCCATGATCATCTGATAAGTAAGATGTCACTAACTAAAACATCGTTTTGAATATCATCAATTTTAGAACCATCCAGAATTCCAGATTACATGATGTATACAAAATCCATGCCCTTGAGATTATACAAACATTATGCAGCTGAATCCAAAGAAATTGAAGCCCTTGAGAGGTAAAGATCATTGCTTGATGTAATAGAGAAGCAATGTTGAAAAGGCACTTCTGCACTACAACTAGATTATAAAAAAAAAAAAAATGCAAACATAAAAGGAGAAGAGAGAGGGCAGACCAATTTTTTTCTTTTGCCAACTCTATTAACAAGGATTCAAAAATAGGTTTAGAGAACAAAGACAAAGTGCACATTCCCATTCAGCAAACAAGAAAAATTGTGCAACAACAATCAGCCAACTCTATCAACAAGTATAACGTTTTTCAATCAAGGCTTTTACTTTTCTTGCCTTTTTTTTTCCATCAAATCTCAAATAGGAAGTAATAGATTACTCTTCATCGTCACCCTCGTCGATGCCGACCCATTGGGTGAAGGCGAAGAGAAATTCTTTGAACGACACCATCCCGTTTTTGTCCCAGTCCATCTCTTCTGCATTAAGCCAAGAATAATGTTTATAATGAGGGACGTTAATTGTGCTCAAGATATAGAAATTACCCATTTCAACAAAAAGAAAAGGTAATTCAGTTATAAACACAGATTTAAAAAAAGACAGCAAACTAACCAAAACGTCTCATGGCAATGCGGCCAGAGGAGCGCTCTCCAGAGGTAGTTTCGTTAATTGCTTGAACCATTTCTTCCCTGCTAACATAGCCATCCTTGTTTTTATCCAGGAATACAAAGGCATTGACTAAGGTTTCGAAGGTGGGCTCCAGAATTCCCAACCCCATCCTTGCTCTCTTTCACTAGGTCAAGGAATTATTACAATATTTGCATGTACTGGTAAAGGAACAAATACCGTATTTCCATGTACTGGTGATGCGTAAACAACAAAGAAACAAGTAACTAAAAAGCATCATCCAGCCCTGGCCCCAGAAACAGGCTTCATCGAAGATTTTAAGTTTGTGAGACCCATAAACAACAGAAAACGAAGAAAAAAAGTAAAGGCTATAAACAAGATCTTTTAGAAGGGACCAATCTGTGAAGCCAGAATTTGTAAATTACTGCTATCTAATACAGAATATAGAGAAAAGAAGATGTTAGGGTATTTACGGTAGCCTTTAGATTAAAACAAAAAATACTGTTATAAAAAGGCCTGCAAATATAGTGAAACCATATACTTACTGGAAAAGGTAAAAACTTGATTAACAATTCAATATGTCAAAGGAGTGGAATCCTGAAATATTGCAATGAATAGATGTAGTAAAAAGGATACAGCTTCTTTAGCAGCCGGTTCATTAAGCAGGTAGACAAGGCAGAGAAGAACGATGAATTCATTGAACTTCATCCCCATGTGCTCATGCAAGTCACATGCCTCAAAGAGATCCTTGATATCCTCCTCAGCAATGGAGACCTCCAGTCTCTGGAAGCACCTCTTCAATTCCCCCTGGTCTATCTCCCCGTTCTTGTCCTCATCTGTTCCAATTTTTTCAAGTAATAAGACAATCTCAAGAGAGAAGGGGACCAGTAAATTTAAACATTCTCATATATTACTGTCTCATTATCTGGTACCAGTAGAGGTGCATATTGTACGGGGAGATACTGCCGCAATCAAATGCTTAAGATTTTTTTTATTATCTCAGGTGTAGGCAATATGATGCCATATAATATAACCACGAGTATGTATACAAGCTTACCGAATTGCTCAAAGATTGATTTGCAGTTCCTGAGGCTCTCATCAATTTTGGGGAACTTGAGAATGATACTGTCAAAGCTCTTCAGATTCGTCCCTTCCTTTGCTCTTTTCTGCATTGCCTCCACCATCTTCACCTCCAGTTTCGAGTCCGAAGTGCTCCCACGCTTTTGCACGTCACCTTTCCCAACGGCACCACCCATTATCGCACCGGTTCAAACTGAAAATCGATGTATCACCATTGGTGAGGCACAATATAAAAAACTCACATATTTGCAGACTAGGTTGGTTCCATAATATTTTTTTTTTTTTGAGATAAAGATGAGGGTCAGGTCAAGCACTCAAATTTCAATGTCTATAAAAGACCCCCCATCCAGGTTTCGAACACGCAACCTCCCACACTGAGAGCGTTGCTCTCAGCCACTAAACCAAAGGCTAGTTCTCTGGTTCCATAGTATTGAAAACTAATACCAGTTTATGCACCGTAGTCAAGAACAGATACCAGTATGTTAAGAAAGGAGTGGTTCCGGATACTGGTATGAACTTTCTGGAGCCATTAAATTGATTAAAACCAAATATATATTGCTGACTCAAACTTAATAAAATAAACAAATTGGAACTTAGATAATAATTAAAAAAAGCCAACTAATGTACAGCTAACTAATCTGGGATACCGATCGAATAATTCCACTAATAAAGAGTGGACTAGATCTTTAAATAATATAAAATTATTTGAAGCACAAGTTATTACTTATTAATTCAGAACTGAGTGATTGATTCATAGTGATTCATAGTAACAATTAATTACAGATTTTCTTGGCACTTTTCTTGAGCCAAGAAAAACCAACAATGATTGCTTATAATTAACATGTAATCAAAGGGGAAAAAAATTAGATAATGCATGCCAAAATTTGATTAAAAAAAGTACCATCAATCGCAATCCGCAACTAATCGATCGAAATATCAAACAGAAACATCCATCAAATACAACCAATTTCTGATAAATTTACAGAAACAAAAAAGAAACCACTTGCCTTGCCTTGGATCAACACGCTGACTTCTTTCTTGAAAAAAAAAAACCAACACAAAGGTAATAATAATAAACAAAAAGAAAAAAGATCGAATCTTTGGGAAGGGGAGGTACTGCGAAATTGGGTTCTGGGTAAAAGGGGGAAAGGAGAGGAGAAGAGAGGAGAGGAGAGGAGGTGTGTGTCACCCGAGGCGAGGGGAAGGAAGGAAGGGAAGGAAGGGAGCTCCTTTGCTTTCGGACCTTTCTTTCTTTCTTTCCCCGACTTTTAAGAAACAAAACCATGAACTGTTTAGAATTCATATCCCCTGCTGTACTGCATCATGCGGTTCACAGCGCCAGCCGTTGGATTATTTAGAGATTCGTGCTAGAGCGGATCTCGAGACTATTCAACGGCTGACGCTGTGAACTGTACAGTGCAGTACAGCAGTAAATACGAATTGATTCATATCCCCTGATGCTGTACTGCATTCCGCAATACAGCATTGCAGCCGTTGGATCGTCTCCAGATTCGCTCCGGCTCTGATCGCGAGACGATCCAACGGCTCATATGCTTTCGGATCTTTCTTTCTTTCTTTCCCCGACTTTTAAGAAAGGAAACCATGAACTGTTTAGAATTCATATCCCCTGCTGTACTGCATTATGCTTCAAAACGTCAGCCGTTGGACTACACAGAGATTCGTACTAGCGCAGATCTCTAGACGATCCAACGGCTTACTTTGTGAACTGTACAGTGCAGTAAGTCACTCAGGGGATGAGCACTCGAACTATTTACGGTAAATACGAATTGATTCATATCCCCTGATGCTGTACTGCATTCCGCTGTACAGCATACCAACCGTTAGATGGCCTCGAGATTCAGGCCAGCTCGAATCTTGAGACGATCCAACGGCTCATGTTCTATCAAACAAAATACAGCAAGTCAGGGGATGAGTTCAAAGAATGCGAGCGGTAGAGCATCAGACCGCATAGGCGCGTACTCGTCGTCTGCGCAGCGAATCAACGACGTAGATTGTATGAGGTCTTTTGAGATTGACTAACACGAATCTTAAAGCAGATCCAACGGATGAAATGATGCGCAGTGGGTGACATAAGTTGCATAAGACCGAATGAGTACCGTTCGACTCCCGTTTTGGTGAAAGGTGCTTGATTAGCGGATGTGATGCCGTAAAATCGGACCCCGAACCCGTTATTTCCCTTCCCAAAATCAAACCTATTGTGTTGATTTGATGTTCTTTGGTCTTTATTTTTATTTTTATTTTTTTTTTTGAGAAAAATGTTCTTTGGTCAGTGAAGACTGAAGAATTAATTAATCAATCAATCAATCAGTTGATCAATTAATAGATGATGGAGATTTTGGAATTAGAGATGAATGATTGGTCGATAGTTGATAATGTTTTGGTTATCAACGAAAAGAATAAACTTTAGACATTAAATTATTAAAAAAATGTTATGGAAATACCATTGGTATAGACTGTTTAGTTTTCATGTTAAATGAGTTGTTATTTAGTGACTTATTGACTCTATTATGTTACTTATTTTGTATCATGTATTATATATATTATACAAATATATTGAATACTTAATGAGTTGATATTTAATCATTTAACATGAATACCAACATAATATCGACTTTGATATTATTTTTGATATCTCCATATCATTTCCCCTTTTTTTAAATTTAAGTGGATATTTTCTATCATCTCTCATTTCTTTTTAAGAGATATTTATGCTCATAGAAGATTGAACCATAACCTCCATATCAGTTCCCTAATTAAACATTTATCAACATCAACAAAAAGTAAAGTATACCGTAGTTATAGCCTTTGTAGGCCGTTTGACGTTTAATCTTCTTGTATTGTGTGATCAAGTGTCAACTGTCAACTCATAGATAAGACAAGTAGACAACGATATTATCAGATATGACATAGTAGTGTATGTCCAGCTGCAGAGATATCGTAGAAGATCTAAATACCCAATTCATTCTTTTGAGATAGAACATACCGGTATCAGTACCTTTCTTGGGAAAGTAGTGCTTAGACTTGACTTTGGTACGCAGGCAGCAATCTTGGGTGCTCATCCTCTGTAGCGGCTGCATTGCGTAGCGCAGGATGTAAACCTTTAGATCATCTCGAGATTTCAGTTAGTACAGATCCCAAGATGATCTAGCGGTTCACATCTTATGCTACACAATGCAACGCTACAGAGGATATGAAATCAACGTTAGGTGTTGAATGCCAACATAGATAATGCTTACCAGTCTTAATGGACCTCTATAGCTAGAGAAGAAGCTTCACTAACAGAATAAACCTCTAATAATAAACCTTCAAGTTAAAAGTAACCATGCAAAAAGGGAAAAAAAAAGTTGCAACTAATTGCCAATGAAGGCTTAAGTACAAGGGATACATTAGTTAAAAAAATTTACACCCAATTGCAATTAGTCCAAAACCGAAATAATGAGTACAACAACACTAATACAAACTAAATACAATAGATGGTACCAACTTTACAAATTTAACAGCTCCGGCTGTTGTCAACGCCTGTCAAAACACAAACCTAGCTAGGTTATACATTACAATAAAAGACGATAGTCAGACCATTGTTTCTTTCTCGCCAAAATAATATTGCCACGAATTCACAAAAAGCCGTTCTTATTTTCAGGTCATGTCAGCGGTATCGCATGTAGAAAGTCAGGCAGATTGTGCCTGTTTGTGGTGTGTCCGACCAAGGAAACAGAGTCGTAGGCGCTGGGTCAGGGTTTCTTTCTCCCCTTCCTCACCTTTATCCTTCTCCCTCTTAGGTTTTCGCCAGTTAAAAGACAAGGACTTTCTGTCCTTCGGTCGGGGAGATCGCTTCCTTCTTATACGCCTTAATGGTGTAGCTAAGGCCTTTAACGTGATCTACACAGCAATGATTGCACAATGGTTTAAATTTACAATTTACAATTTGAATAACAAACTTTGCACCCGCAATCCTCTACTAATTGTGTACCTGATGGTTCTTATGAGGGTTCAAATTAGTGGTGCATCTGCCAGAGGAAGAGGCCCCGTCACTATTGCCACCCAGAGAAGAGCATCTCCCCCAGCTCTCCCGGTTCGAGCTTGATAGAGAACATTCTTCCCCATTGTGCCCCTCACTATACTTGTTTTCCTATCATTAGGTAACAATGTGGGTGATTAGACTGACCAGAGAGTTAATCAAACGTTCAAAGAGAAAATCTGAGAAAGCTCCTGCAAAGGCCAAATGTCCCTTTGGCTCAAACTTCACAAATTCCTTGCTCTACCTTTTTCCCTTTTTTTTTCTTTGTAACATAAGCTATATAAAATTTAAGGCTAATTCTGCTATGGATCCGATGAAATATGGGTCGTTCATTTCTCATAATCTGATGGTCACGATATGCTTTTTAGATACAATTAAAGAGACCTGTTTGATAAGAACCGTTCGATTCAAAATGAAAGGTTGCTTAGCTGATCCATAGCATAACCACTCATAATTTAAACCAATTTTGAATGATTAGTTCACCATAAGACCAATAGTCTCCAGATTTTGGTCATTCTTTCATTTTAAAGGAGTAAAAATGTATAATTGAAACAGTAAAATGCAACTCATACAAGTGAGCGTGGTTCAGTGCCGTGACTGTCACCTACTTCTCTTAGGTTATGCTCCTCATCAAGAAGAAAATCCTGCTTTTAGAATATCAAATACACTAGCTTGTTATTCACTAACAAGAGATCAACACACTCAGCTCTCCGGAAAATACACAATTTTTTTTTATTTACGTACCAAATCATTTTCATTGTTTATTGAAACTTGTGAAACACTTTCTGCCAGCAATTCCACCACTGATTTGGTCGATGATGAACCTACAAAAGAGATAGTGTGGCACACGATAATAGCATATTACGTAAAATTAAATATTTGCCATTGCAAAAGTGTATCCAGACAGATAACCTACTAACCACCAATTATTTGAAACCTTTTGTTTTAGAAAAGGTGACTGGCCACCTGTTTTATGATGCTCTTTATAAATTCATGTGAAGGTTACAAAACACTAAAAACACAGCAGTCTGATACGACGCCCTTAACCTCTGTATGCCAGGTTGCAATTTAGCAGTCCGAGTTAGTTAATTACCATTTGGAACAGCAGCAGGAGCTGATGAGGAGCTTGCTTTGTCAGTGTTAACCGCACGCAGACTGGATATAATTTCATAAAGTAAACTCTGAAAACATACAGACAAAAATAATATAGGTCAGAATAGATATCATGCCCTCCCTTTGACTATGTCTAACTTAATACCATAGCTTGGGACTAAAGGCTTTGTCGTTGTTGTCGTTGTTGTTACATATATATTTTTTCTTAACTCATGACTCAGTAAACTCTAATTGAGGAAAAGAGCAAAATTTATCAAATATCCTTGGGTTGCATATTATCATATTGACACATCCTTATCGGAGTCTTGTTTAAAACTTATAAAATTGAATCATAAATCACCTCATTTTGACCAGTGCCAACCTTCAAGCCTCCCAAATCATAGTACTTCTCCAGTTTGGTTGAAGCCAGTACAGAGGGAATAAGTGGGGGGCGCAGTACATTGTAGAAGAAGATCGATACAGAATCATAGTAGAATTGTGGCCTAGGCGAATTGTGGTCCCCATCAAATTTTATCACATTCTTATCTCCCTGGAGAAGTAGTAGTTATTTTCTGACATAATAAAGTAAATATTTGTTCTTTTCTGCAAACAAAACCAGGTTTCTATAGTAGCACAGTAACACTTAATGTTTAACATATTGTGCAACTAATGACCAATGGTTTCTTACATACTTACATATCAAACAGGGTATTAGGTAGGCCACAATCACAATGCTAATATAATATCCACCAAGCCGAAAATATACTTGAATCAAAAAGAGGGCATGAATTTTTTACAGAATGAAAAGAAATTTCCAATTTCAGATTGGATAACAAATTGCTTATGTCTGGTTTGCTCAATACGATGTTTCATTTGTTAATAATTTTTCTCATACTTGCTGTAAAAGTTGCATTTGCATGATTTGATTAAGGGTCACTCTACAACAGCTATATTTTGATTTATCATGACTATGCTATAGAATGCTGTGTATTAAAAATGTAAAACTATTTATTACCGCATAAACATCATAAATACGATCACAGTGATGAGGCTGGATAAAAATGTCCTTTGAGCCATGCCCAAATAGTGCCGGAATAAATGTTTTTGGTGCATACTGTTTCAAAAACATTGCCAAGTGTCAAGGTCATAAGTAGGTAACATAGGTAATACTAGTTGTGAAATTTACAAATTTAGACACTGAAGAAGCAAACCTGAACAACATTTAAATCCATGATATCAAATTTTGCTCTTTTCTGAATAACCCTCCTCATATATTGTACACCCACTTTCACCTGTAATATTTGAGATGAAACTTTCATGATAGCAACAAGAAGCCATTGAAATTTGTACTGATATGGTTAAAGAATGCTAAGTACTACAAGCATATATTAATCTTTATATTAAGCTTGTACGGTTATTAATTAAGACAATTACAAATTTACAATCAACTATATTGCCAGAGCATCGTACCGTGAATTTAGGAACCCGTATTTTATATACATCTACCAGCTCCATCATAAGATCATATAAGTTTGCAAAGGCACTGTCCAACACCATTCCAGCAATTGAAGGATCCTCTGCCCCATATAATAGGCTGAATTTGATCAACATAAAAATGAGACGAATGACAAAAAAAGTTGTTCTCCTCATACATAACCATTATCTTTGGATTACATGTGGTACATGCTAGATTGAGTTCACATTATTCAGAGGAAACAAGAAAACAAATGGAAACTAATTACTTTCATGAGAAAATTCACCAAAAAATGCTTGTTTAATTGATTTTCCACAGCACACTGATACTAAACGATACAGTAGTCCTATGGTCACAGCATTAAAAATTACAAAAAAAAATTTTAGTAAAAACAAGTAATAGGTTACCTTGTAACTGCTCCCATGGAGCGTCCCCACAAGCCAATGCAAGAGACTTGCTTATCTTTCCTCAGATAGGAAACCACACATTTTAGGTCATCTTTCTGTTACCAAGTTAAAATAGAATGATATTAAATGTTGTTTTGGGGCAAAGTGAGATGCTTAACATACAAGTGACTGCATAAGTGTGATTTTCAGTGCACGGAATAGAACACATTTGCTAATTTTGGTGATTGTTAAAAAAACATATACTCGTGAAAATACCTCATGCCAACCAAGACTGACATAGTCTCCACCAGAGAGACCAGAACCAGAAAAGTCAAGTGTGAAGAGTGTTATATTTGATGGAAGTAATATAACAGCTGCTTCATTTGCATCAGCTCTACAACCACTGCATGTTGAAAGACGTTTATGAATTAAAAAATCCATAAATTATAGAAGATCATAAGAAATGCTCAACAAGTCTGTTTCAACTTCAAAGATACAGAAATAAAAAAAAAAAAAAAAGATATGGCAGTTGCATAGTACAGCAACCTATTTCCATGGCAATAAATGACACAGGGAAGAGAAGTGTTCTCTGGTACTGTAGCAGGTACATAGTGACTGCATTTCAAAGCATGGCCTCTCGCATTAGTCAGCTGTCAATTATTAACATACAAGCCAGTTAACGTTAGCACAATGTAATCTACACAATACATGAAAAGAGATGGTAGACAGTTCTGGTGTGTGAAATAACCAGTGTATGAGAACCAAGACAAATAAGGTTGATTTCACATAGCTGTTCAAAATAGCACAGTAATTACTTCTTGTATATTACTTATGGCTTAAACATGGAAGGGGTAGTCAGTTTCTTAACAAGGGTTTTCCAGTTGATGCATCTAAATTTGGTCCCAAAAAACCAACTAATTACTAGAACTTTTAGATGTTTCATGCAGATAAAAAAAGCTTAAAAATTGAAAATCTTTGAATAAAAAGATGGTACTAATAAATTGCGATTCCCATACTTGCCTCCAAGTCAATTCGCTTGTATTTTCTGCCGGCCAGTGTGAATTCTGAATCCCATAAGTACTGATCCGGATTATAGTCAGCCCTAAATTTAAGGGGGTGGCAACAAAAACGTCAACTACCAGAAGTCCATGTAACGTTTAAGAAAAAAAATACAGTCTTTTAATATGGCGAGTAGTAAATTCATCCGATGACAGCATATAACAGTGGTCAATTTACGTAACGCTTCAGGCCATTTTATGCTCGAAAGTAAGTCTCGGCACAAATGAAGAGCTATAAATCATTATAAGGTTCCAGAAAATAAAAAAAATATGTATATATATACAGAGTGAGGCTATTGTGCGCTTTGCAAAGCGCAAGGAGTAGTGCGCTTCGGCCCGTATCTCAAAACCATAGCTTAAATGGTCAGTTCAAGTTGCTCACCGTAATCTTAATATTGAAACCCAGTTGCATACCGACATTTTCCATCTTTTAGAGTTTTCTAACAATTTTTATGGATTTTTGAAAAATGACTCATTTTATATACAAATTTTTGTGCATTCTCTATACAAATTTCAAAAATCCATAGAATCTATACAAATTTCAAAAATCCATAGAATTGATGAACTGTTCAATCACACCAAACTAGTCGGCTAACAAAGTATACAGATTAACCATACCTAGGCGGCCGAATTACAAAATTGATGAACTGTTCAATCATGTTACTTTCCCGCACTCTTAGGAGTGCCAAGGCCCGACCCCGAACGCCTCAAGACCATGAAGAACAATGCCACACCAATATCTCAAATCCCCTCAAGGTCTCAACTTTCTACCAGAAGAGCCAAGAAAACAACCAGAGAAGATCTCGTTTGTCCTTCGAACAATCAAGATTAACTATTCGGTTAGATCCAGCTACAAAACCACCAATTCGCCCGAATCCGGAGCTCAAACTCCACCTACTCCTCAAGATCTCGCCTGCAATCTCCAATACCAAACCAAATTGGCGCGTGCTCAGCCAATTCAACCCAATCTCACCCCTAAAGTCCGTTACTTTCCCCCTTTTCCGAACCAAATAAACCAAACCTCGCACTTTTCCAGCTGCCGGATAGCATTCAAAATCAAATTACCGATTACCGCAGACAATGGAGGTACAAATTCGCCTCAATAGCAAATCACACGCACAAACGGACGGGAATTGATCGGATTTATTAGAGGAGGGGTTTTGTTGAGGGGAGGGGAGGCGAAGGAATGGAAGGCGGACGGAGAGAGGAGAGGAGAGGAGAGAAGAGGGCGTGGGAAAAAGAGAGAGAGAGCGTTAATTAAAAAAAGGAGGCCAGTTTTTTTTAATTAATTAATTAAGTAAGTAATCATTGGAGATTCATATCCCCTGCTGTAGTGCATTATGCATTTCAGAGCATCAGCCGTTGGATTGTCTCAAGATTCGTGCTGGAGCGGACATCGAGACTATCTAACGGCTGTCGCTGTGAACTGCACAATGCAGTAAGCCAGGGGATGAGCACTCCCTTTGTTTGGTTGTGGAGTGTGCTTATCCTCTGCTGCGCAGTACTGTACTTCGCAGCGTTCGAATCAACGATGTGGATTATAGGGGTCTTTTGAGATTGAGGTGCGCGAATCTTAAAGCAGATCCGACGATTAGAGTACTACGCAGTAGTTGAGTGCGCAGTAGAGGATATGAATTGGATTGGGGACATGTGGGGCCCGGTGTCAGAACTGATGGAATGGAATTAATGAGAATTTTCTCATTAATGCTGTGCTGGGGTGTTGTAACTTGTACGTACAACTGAATGATTGAAACGTTTGTTTGTTAATCCGATTAATAATCCAAGTGCCTTTAATTATCCGGTTGTATATAAATATCACGGATTGAGGATTTCAGAGCATCTCCGACATCTGTCGTAAAAATTGATCTCAATATATCTATATTGATGTCATCCTAAATTTTTTGAGAGCAAATTTCACCTCAATCTCTAACAGATTTTCAAAATATGGATTCCAATACATTTAAACTGGGCCAAAATATGGATCCCAATACATTTGAACGGTCTGGATTTGACTCTGGTTTTGGGAAGTCATATTGGGAGTGCTAAAAACTAGGCCAAAATAGCTCGATTTGGCTCTGGTTTTGGGAGTGCTAAAAATAGGGATAGTTGTTTGGATATCTCTTGGAGACGGTTTTCTCTCCTTAATTCCCAAGTTTTAGTTTTAGGAGTGTTTTACGACGTCTATTGAAGACGCTCTGTTCAGTATATATGGATTGAATTTTTAACAACCCGCAAATTTATAAGTTGAAACATAAATTTTGTGAAAAAATGTTTTAATATGAAATTATTTATGTTATTTTAAATACAGTAAAAATTTTATCATATAAACAATATGATATCATGTTAATTATTACTTTCATAACTAAATATTTTATATTTTCTTGTTACTTGGATAGTTGGATGATTGGATCGTATTGTTTCTCTATTTATTATTTTGTTTTCCTATTTTTACTTGCATATTTTTGTCACGATAAGCCTTTCAAAACAGAACCCGCCAAAACCAATGAATCTCAACCGTCAAAACTCAACACATGAAATTTTAATTGAATAATTTTTATTATTGATTAGTTAATAAAAAAAATTGGAAGTGTGATAATCTGATTATAGAAAATTGGATTGACAAATCACACCCCTATACTAATCCATAATTATAATTATATTAAATTCCTCTCAAAACGCAAAACTATTGCTTTGAAACAATGAAAATGTCAAAATGCCAATTATTATGTTATCCTAAACAAAAATTGTTATTCTCAACCATCTAGCATCATTTCAAACAACATTGTTATTATTCACATTTCAACATTTGCACTACTTTCATCTTTCTCAAACAAAAAATATTCCACGCGAATCTAAAATTAAAATTACTATTTTTTTTACTATATTCAGTTATTATTCTCAACTACTCTCCTTTTTACGCTAATTTTTGCACAATCCAAGAGCACATGCACATGCACAGGCGAACCTTCTTTTTATAAGGCATAGATTTTGAAATTAGTTAGTTAGCTTCACGGTTTTACTAATGTTGGACACCAAACCTATATATTCGTCCGAATTTGGCACCAAATTTGTGACAAACAAAATTCATATTTAAAATTCAACATTATAATTATAAGTAAAGCAGTAATATCTTTTTTGTGTATCATCAATTAATCACATAAGAAGCAAAAACAGAAACTGATTATATATACATCTGTGTTACTTAATTATTTCACTTGAGCGTTCTCCAAAGAGTAATACCTAGCGTTTATAGAAAAACCATCCATAAAGTCCATAGGTTACATTCGGCATATGTATTTGTTACGTTTCGGAATGTATATGTTACATTATGTATGTCTTTACATTATGTATGTCTATGGATGTATAGACTGTTTTTTGGTGGACGGAGGATGTTTCTCTTCTCCAAATGGGTACAATGTGGTTAGTCTGTTAGAGATGGAATATAAAATCAAGGACAGGTTTAATTAAGGTTACCATAAAATAAATAATTGATCAACTCCTTTCTTTAATGGCGTTGGTTAGGTTGGGTTGGGTTGGGTGAGGACCAAGAACCCACTCATGGCTGCACTGCACGCCCCAGCTGGGGTTCCGTTGGGGACTGCAGTTGGGGACCGAGCGAGAAAGCTTTACCCATTAACTAAAGGCATGCATGCCCCGAATATTCTACATAGACAATCGCACTGCACTACACATACTGCACACTATATTATACACGGATGGTTTTTTGATTCTCTTGATCTGTTCATCAGGTCCCCCCACAGTGCTCATGATCCTCTGTAGCGCGGAATGTGAACCGTTAGATCATCTTGAGATTCGAGCCAGCAGCCCAGCATAGATCTCGAGATGATCCAACGGTTTACATTCCGCGCTACACAATGCAGCGCTACAGAGGATATGGAATCGGTCCCCCCCCGCACTGTTGCTACTTGCTACTGGATCAAAATCTGTTGTTATTCTCACGGAAAAACAGGCTCTGCTAGCTTTTCCTTGATCTCAACCGTATAAATTCTGTTGATGGTTGGGATCTTAGATGTGTTTATTATTTTTTATTCCACAGCCCTTGTTCTTGCTTCGGTGCTGCCCCAAGAAAATGAATCATGTTCTTATGCTTCATCTCCATTTTAAAGATCTCAATATTCGTCCATTGTTTTAGCAGCTTTGTTAATGTCACTGTTTTGGTAACACCACATTATGTCTTTTATTTTGTTCAGTTATTATTTTAGATAAATTTTCAATTCGGCAACTAGGCCGGTAGAAAAGTTTGCAGCTCATAGCTCGCTTGTGTTCGGTTCAGTCGGAGCTCGAGTTTGATTTAACTCAATTGGATTTTTTTTTGATTCAATTCATGATACCTCAATATATAGTAAATTGTACATATGTTGAACTATTTTGTCAAAATTGTTTATAATAACATACCTATTTTATTTTAATTAATAAAACATATTTATTTTATTGTTAAATTAATAAAATACCAAAATTTTTAATCATAATAAATTATTAAATTAACAGAAGTACAAATAATTAATTTATATTATCAAAAAAGGAAAAATAATATACTTATTTTAATTATCTATGGTGATATGAAAAATGAATATAAAATTATAATAATTGAGATCATCTGGAGCTCGGAGCTCAATTGGAGTTCGAGCTAGTTCGATTCGGTCTGGCTCGATTTAGCTCAAGTTCGATTTTAGCTAGCTCCAGCTTGATTAAATTCAAGTTTGATCTAGATCAAATTTGATTAGTCTATAGTCTCTCAATGAGCATAAGAAATAAAGGAAAAGAGACCTCAATATAATAATATAGGAATAAATGTGCATGTTCAGCAATCACTCTTTAGACCTCCTTAAGCTTCCTTTAACTTCCTTAGCCTCTTAATCCTTCCGAACACAAGTTCCTTAGCACGGATTAAAAGTTTCTCCTTAAGCCTCTTTTTGACCGGGGTTTAAGCCTTGCCCGGATTTTTAAGGAAGCCATACCTATGACTTAAGGCTTAAGCTTTGTTAAGCCATTTTTCTTTTTCCGAACGAGCATGACTTAGCAATACTTAAAAATTTAAGCCAATAGCACCGCCGAACGAGCCCAATAGGTTTGTATATACGCAGGTCCAGGCAGCAACCGGTAGGAAAAGCAGAACCTGCTTTTCACCGGGAAAAGAAGCGGATCTCGATCCCCATCTCAGCAGCTCGTGATATAGATCTCATCATCCCGGGGGGGGGGCCTCCCGGGGAGTGCTAGCTCATCCCCTGATATAGATCAGCGCTGGCACGAATCTCGAGACCATCCAACGGCCGACCTTGAGAACTGCACAATGCAGTACAGAAAGTTCTGTTCTTTCTTCAGTCTCTACCAAGAGTTGCAAACTCGATGCTAGTTTTTGCTTTTCTTCTATCAAAGAGCGGATCTCGAGACCATCCAACGGCTGACCTTGTGAACTGCACAATGCAGTACACAAAGTTCTGTTCTTCTGTCTCTACCAAGAGAGTTGCAAACTCGATGGTAGGTTTTGCCTTTTCTTCTTCTATCAAAAGAAGAAGTTTTTACGTTTTACGCACAGCGAAGAAGTTGTCACACCAATTGAAAATTGATATATTAATTAATTGTACATTTGATTTGATCAATTCTCTGTAGTTCTTAAAAGATATTTACTTGTTATATTAAGTTATCACACCGTGAGTTCTTTTAATTTATTTAATCGAGTGATTAAAAAAATAGGAAAAGTGTAATTTTACCATCATATAAAATATGTGTTCACATCAATTATAAAAAAAAATAATAACAGGCTTATAAAAATAATTAAATATTATTTTTTTTGAGGAAAGAATAAATATTATAGTTAATACCATAACGGTGTCAGTTAAATAAATAATAATAGGTTGATAAACATACAATATAATATTAACATTATGCAATTAGGAAATAATTACGGTGCTCCGCAAAGTTGGGGTATTTTTTGCTTTGCATTCAAATTTCATATTTCCAAAAGTCAAATGAACAATCCAATTTGCCAAACACAATGTACATATTGAAAACATACAAAATACTAAATTTTATAATCTTTGGAACTTTTAAATATTTTTTTAGAATTTTGAAAGATGAACACATTTTTGACATCGTTATTTTATTACTATCTCGAAGTACTTCGGCGTTTATCAACCGTGTCTCGCGCTAGCTTTCCGTGTGTTTGACATGAAGAAACATTTCTTTATTTAGGAAATCACCAAGAGCAAAATGATTAATTAACATTTATTTAATAAGAAGAGTAAATTTCAAACAACTCATGTTCTCTCAAAACTACTAAAATTCAAAAAGAAGATTGGTACTAAAACATTTGTGTAGCTATGAGGATGCGAAACTTATTGGGAAACATTAAGTGTCCACTCTATAGACATCCATATATAGAGTTATACATCTGAGTGTAAGTGTTACACATGGGCTCGCATTAGTCCCATTTGACAGTCTATTTGTGACTTCTATATCTGTCTATAGAGTGGACACTAGGTACGTAGCACGCAAACTTATTGGTCACAATTACACAACTACATCTGATTTATGATCATTTGTGACCAACTGACGAGCCCTTAATCGACACAGAGACTTCAATGGTGCATGTTCCTTTGACGAGGTATCCATTAGAAGGATCTTTGAAATTTTCCAAACTCATGAACTTAGATATTCCCCAGCTTGCACCGTTTGAGTTGTAATTGTCGCTGACTACAATTAGAAATTGTAAAAAAGCTATGTCATATATATTAGCACTTTACATATTTACTGTATTCTTTTTGTGATACATTCCATATTGATCTTGAAACTTGTAATATGAAGACAACCCATAAAAGGACTAGTTAATAATATAGGTTTGACCTATATTTATTAGATGTTAACAACTCGTTCAAAAAAATATTTCCAGAAAATAACAATTGAAATTGATCCAAAACTGAAACTACTCATGAAATGATCAAAACTTAAAAATAGCATGGTAAATTGGGTCCAAGGTTCATTGAGTCCAATTGAGTCAAACTGGCTCATCTTGATTGGATTGATGGGTTTTGGTGATTAAATTGCATTACTCATACCAAAAAAATAAGTTTATATCATTTTTTCCTTAATAAAATTGTTAATCGAGTTAGGACTGGTCTGGTTGATTTTAATTTATAGCATACCACAACTTGTTTGGGACAAAGGACTTTATTGTTGTTTCTGAGTGCGACCTGTACTGTATATATGAATTTGATATGACAATATTGGAATTAATATGTTCATCCTTCATTTTAAAGGTTAAACATAAGTCAAACCCTTGATCTAAACATGGAGATCTACAGATCCCATCTAAATGCTATAACTAAATGTATTGTGACCTCAAACTAGTGTGATGGTTCGAGTTGCAAAAGAAGTATGGCTCAATTAATTAAAGCACACTATATATGCAGTTACAATCAATATAAAATGTGGAAAGAGTAGTTAAGTGAAATGGGACTTACGATTAATGCTGTAACTTTCTCCTGATTGTTTTTTGATAGAGATAGTTCCATAGACCATGACGCCAATTGAAGATGGAAGCTGTGATTTTACAGTATCCAGTCTCAGGTAAATGGCGACGTAGTTCTTGTCGCGATCTCCTTCCGGATAAAGTGATATAATCCTGATTATTTAGAGAAATAAGTGTCTTATTAGTACATGAGGAATTTTGGTGCAAGAACATTTTAGTTCAAGAACCATTGTTTCTCATTTTGATAGTAGGAACCACTGTACCAACTGAGGGATTACTCACCAGGTGTATCCAGCAACATGGAAAGGCTCAGATGAAGCATGAGGTCTGTTCAGTTTGGAAAAATCCTCAATGTACCAACTATATGACCCGCTTGACCCGTCTTTCTGTAACAGGTTGGTACTCTCCACGCTGCAAGACAGCCTCTTGACTTGGATTAATTCTACACCAACTGCTATGGTGTCATACAGAAGATATCTTGAGCATGCCTTCTCCAGTTCCTTGAGGGATATCATGCAGTACGCGCCGGAATGATAATTGTTGATCATGTATGTGTGACAAGCTATATAAGAGTGTAAAGTTTTAAAATATGACTATAATTAAGTACAAGTATAACCTCTTGAAATAGTTGGTTCATGAAGAGATACTATATTAGTTAGAACTCAGAACCAACAAAAATATAATTTGATTTGCTACATTAAATATCTGCTTGTTGATTTTAGGTCAAACCAACAAAAATAGGTAAAGATGAAAGAAGCCAAAAAAAAAAAAAAAAAAAAAAAAAATCAATTTTTCACATTCTGGCGTCGAGTTATTTTTCCGCAGGACCTCTCCTGCAGTATTGTCACTGCAGTAGAGTTTCACCACCAAATTCGAGAACTTGCCTACCAATAAGGGCATTTAGGCGTAACTTTCATCATTATGACATCCTTCTGTTTTATATGTTGAAAGAAATTTTGCCGAGACATGTTTAATTTTTAAAATTGCCATTAGCATTGTACCGAGACATGTTAGAAAAGGTAAGGAAAATAACACTCTTATATATAAGAGCATATATACTTGAAATGGGGAGGAAACAATTGTTTGCTTTTATGAGGATTGAGGATTCATTTTTTAAACTTCAAGTAACTCATGTCATGGTTAATTGTTGTACTACTAGGATTAGTAAATGATTAATTGAATCATGATTTCAAATTTGCACAAAAGAGGGCTCAACATGACCACTCTTCAGATTTACTTTGTTATGAGTGTAATTAATTAGTCATAAAAATTGTATCTACCTTCAACTTCAATGTGCTTCCCATACTTTTGGTCATACAGGAAAAATCTGAACTTGGTGTCCAGCATACAGTTAGTTAAAGTGTGCTGTGTCAAGCCTAGAGAAAGTGACAAATATTTCTCTGAACTGTTGTCCCCAGTACTCCTGATATGCATTGGATTCACACCTAAGTACCTACAGATCATTACAAGGTGATTTGAGACATATTATCACATGTTATGTCTTCTGATTGGATATCAATTAAGTAGCTGCATATATAACATATTTGTTTACTGAACTTCTAACAGAAAAATATAATATCACTAGCATGTTATGTCCATGTGAATTATTCTGTTGGTAATTTGTTTCTTCTTCTTTTCTTGTTCATCATGATGCTTATGAACATGGAGTTCTTTTACTAACTGAAGTGTAAGAGTAGAGTTCGAATTAATTCAACTTAAATGGAGTAAGAGGGAAGAAGCTTAGGATCATAATTCACTAAGCAGATTAGAGAAACTCATACCCAGTTGTAGTTTTGCATAGAGAATCCAGTCTGAGTCATTTTGTTTCCCTGCTTCAACAGAGAACTGAATCCATCAATCTTCCATACAAAAGAGTCATTCTTCAATGAACTTTTCAAAGGCGATGTTGCTGCTGTTGTTGCCTTTTTCTTGGTGTCTCTATTGTCACCGTTGACTGCATCTTATTGTTTTGCCAAAATCAATAAAATTAAGAATCGACAAACTTTGTAACAAATTAAATGTTTTTGATGAGATCTTACAGCATGAAACAATCGAACCCATCTCCTTCTAGCTCCTCAATTACAATGTAATAATGCAAGGCAATGTAATCTGTGTTAACTTAATTTATGCAGAAAGATGTTGTGTTATTATATAATGACTCTCTAATATTATATTCTATTAATGGATTCTATAATTGACAAAAACCCAATTTTCTGATTACTATAATAACACTATATATATATATTTCCGACAAAGACCACAAAAGTGCTGAATATATATTTTGCTTTATCAAAAAAAAAAAAAAAAAAAAAAAAAAAAAAAAATATATATATATATATATATATATATATATATATATATATATATATATATATTTATTAATTTAGATTATCTTGCACCAAATATATACATTAATCCTCTATGGTCCATACACTGATGGAAAATTTGTTCTGACAATCAATTAATGACCTATATATATCGAGTGAAATTTATTGTCACCAATTAAATATAATACAAATAGCTAATAAATAAAATTGGTTTTTCATGGATATGATATCTTAATATGGTGGCTTAGTATGGCCTATTTACTTATGTGAACTGATTAATTAAACTTGGAAGCGACATGTTGATTTTTACATAGCGTATTCTAATATGAGGAGGGATCCAATGATCGACACGCAAAATTTTGACACAAATGTTACACTAAATCATATAAATTTATAAAAAATGTTAAAATTAGAAAATCTTTTGTAAACATGTTCATTTACTTATAACTCGATTGTGTTTCAAATTTCACTGACACACAAAATTTCACAGCAAATCTTCTAATATAATGGTTTTAAACTTTTAAAACTGTAAGTAATCTTACACTGACACCATGCAAGTAGATAAAAACATTGAGTTCCATTTCTAACGAATTATTATTTTCTCGAGCTATATATTGTAAAGTTGGACCGGCAGGAAATGAAGAATTGAAATCATATTCCACGGAGAATGGTAAAAAAAAAAACCCAAAAAAACTACTATGCACGGTTTTTGAAGCTACCCGCTATAGTAGTACATATTATTTTCAATACAATTTCGGACCACTCCATGATTTGAGGTAATCTGACCATTCCAGTGAATGTGCACTCGGAAATGAGTCAGATCGAAACCAAAACAAACATAACAAACCCGAATTGGTCAGCGAGATAGAGATTAGGATCCAGATTCTGGAATAAACTGCAGTACTAAACCAAATTCTAAATGTTGCTTGGAAATTAGATTGCAATTAAGCAGCGGAATCAGATGGAACTCATTACAAATACAAGTTGAAACGCATTATTTTGGTTTGCTGAAATTCCGTGCAAAAACGCAAATTCTCCCATCTACAATTCATCAACTCATTTAAATTTTAAACTCCGATTCAAAAACGAAATCACCCTCGCAAAACTCAAATATCCAAATTCCTTCCGTAAACCCAGCTCCCGCTCTCCAGACCGCACCGAAGCTCTTCTGCTTCTTCATCACTGCACCAATTCGTACAGCAGATATGCTCTTCCCTTTGAAACCGACCCGCTACACGAAATGGAAATAAACACCGAACCTGAAACATGTATTCAACTTGTTCAGATGTTCTACACCGATTACTCTATAACCTTTATACGTCTTCTCGATACAACAGAAGTCCCGCAACCGTTCGACGATTTTACTGGAACGAGGCAGTACAGAGAATCTCAAACGCTCTCATTTGGCCTCGCTCACCTCACTCTCACTGCAGTGAATCTCGAGTGGGTATCTGCTATTATTCCGCAAAGAAAATTAATACCTGTTAGTCCAACTTCAACCGTTGGATCAAAACGGACGGTCCAGATTGACTCAAACTATATTTCAGGAGACCTTCTCAACATAAATCCTATCCATCCATCTCAATCTAAAGGCTCATATTGAAACAACAGGACCCACTTTTCTCAAAGAAGAAGTAGGAAGAAAACATCATTCGTAATTTCGTATCCTCCGTCTGTATCCAATTCATATCCTCTACTGTGCAGCAAAAATTACTGCGCATTACTCTGACCGTTGGATTCGCTTTGAGAGTCGTGTCACCAATCTCAGAAAACCCTCCTATAATCCACGTCGTTGATTCGCTGCGCAGTACAATACTGCGCAACAGCAGAGGATAAGCGCTCCCGTCTGTATCACCACTATCACTCCTTTCCTTCCTTTCACGAGAAAACAAAAGAAAGTCAGTCCTCAGTAGCAGCGGCACCGTGCCGTTACTTCTCCCCTTACAACACTGATCAGCTTCTCCAATCTCTAATTGAGAAAGAGAGACAAACCCTAGCTGGTAAACTAGTGCGGATGAGCGGGCGGTCGAGCGGGGGGGTGAGAGGGAGTGCGGGGGCGGCGCACAGGAGATCGAGGAGTCTGAGCAGGTTCCCGCCGCGGACGCCTGGGGGGTCCGCGGACGAGTTCGAGACGCCAAGGGGCAGGTTCGTGAACAAGACGCGCGGGGGGTGCTATGGCCAGGAGGAGGAGGACGTGTTCTCTGGTGCCGGCGAGATTGTCAGTCTGGATGATCTTGCCGACGAGTTCCTCCGCGCCCGAGCTGAGTCGGAGGATGATGAGGTCTCTTCGGCGCCCAGAGGAAGGTCAAGAAAAGAATCGGGATCAGGATCAGGATCAGGATCGGGATCGAGGTATATTGAAATTCTGTTGTTTGTTGTTGTGAATTGGTTAATAGGATGTGAGTTGAATTGTCATTGTAAATATTTTAGGGTGTGTAGAATAGAATTCGAACTGGTGATACATTTTCCCTGAAAATTTAAAAAAATCGTTGCTTACTCAAGTATGTATTCAGCATTAAGCACAATTAATCTGTAATTGAATAAAAGTTGTTTTGCCGGATTGCTTATTTTCAAAATCATTGCTAATTTAGGTGAGATTGGTTTTCCTAAGTGTTATTCAAATTTGAGAAAAATAGCAAGTTTATATCAAGCCTTGTTTACCGTTTTATTATCCTGATTAAAGAGAAAATATTGCAGTAGGTCTATTTAGTAGTTTTACTGATTGAATCACGCTAATTCGGATTACAATTTAACTAATATCCCTACTAATAATAAAAGGAGGACTTTTTTGAGATCCAAAAGGAGTCTTTGTCCAGAGTCATTTCTGACCGTCCGATGAGAGCAAATCATTTAATCCAGGCCGTCCGCGAGTAATTAAGTCAGAATCCGATGTTTTGATTGCTCTCTCAAAAAAATCCACTGAGCAATCAATTCAGTTAATGCTCTCCGCGAGTAATTATTGCCTTGCTTCTCTCTGTCGCCTCATTAATTACTCCACAGAGCAAAGCGGACCTGTGCTTTTGTGCCTTGTCATAGACTTTTTGGGAAAACAATTACAGCATAGCCTTGTTAACACAAAGTGTCAACCCTGATTTAGACTTTTGTGCCTTGTTAATCTAAGCCTACAATTCGAAAAGTGTCAACCAAAATATGTAGGCTTAGATTCATATTTTGGTGTCAAACTTAGGAAAAACACTTTTCGAATTATTGTAGGAGATATAATCATCTTAATGTTTAGTATATGCTGGATTTTATATAGTAATATAATATTTAATCCCACTGCAACGCGTGGGCACATGACTAGTTTTAGAATCTGTCAATGTTCAGAATTTCAGGTTACTTAAATGAAGCTAAATTGTGTAAACTATAATATTCTTAGCGTTTGGATTACTCTAGTGTCGTGTTTGTTCTGTATTCTAATTGTCACTATTTCTCTTTTGATAGTGCGAGGTACTTGAAGCAGACTGAGTCGTCTAAGCAGAGAGGGAGGTCAGTTTCTAGGCCACCGGCTGCTGGACGGAATCAGAGCGTGGGCCCCACAAGAACCCGCTACTCCTCCGTTGTAGATCGACGGAGAGCTACCCGTTCTAATTATGAGGTCAGTCAGATATTTGCTTTTGGTACTATAATTAATGTGAGAAGAAACAACAATTTTCATTCCGTCCCTACTAATATTTATTTAAGTTTCAACGAATGGCACAGGTTAATATACTTTTTCTCTTTTTATTTTGGGCATGTACTGCAATAGACAGAACAAGATATGTCTCATGCATATAATCCTAAGCTTGCGAATAAAAGATCTAGCACGGGTGGAGTCAGAAACCAAGTGCAGAAACAACCAAACTTGAACCATGGCATGACGAGGTCTATGAGCCATAAAGATCTTTTTAATTCACATGACAGTAGCTCCGTAAGCACCATCTTATTTTCATTTATTTGCTTATGAAGTAGCATGAATGTTATGTAATTTTGCTCACCATCTAGTTTAGTCTGCTGATACTATTAGACACCGAACAAACCAAGTAACCCGACGTACCGGGGGTGGGGGGTGGGGGGGGGTGAGGGGGGGGGGGGGTTTACAAACAGAGATATTGATCCTAACACCACACCAAAACACTGGAAAAAAAATAATAAAGATCAATAAATCACTTGGTCAAAAAAAAAAAAAGGTCTGATATTGAACATATTTGACCCTTCACATCTTCATGGAGAATTTGTCACACTGGCAATGGATTTGGCTAAAAATACCGGTGGCCCTTTGTTTGTATTAACTGTACCTCTTTTCTTCAATCTAATGAGATACTTGCTGAGAGTGCATCAGTAGGTAGTGCAATAGAGTTGAAGTACGTCTTGGCCTTCTTTTACATATGAATTTTTTAAACTTTAATTTTCCTATGAAGACACATTCTTCCTTGACCGACGATGAAGCAAGAGATGCACGCCTTATCCATATCATCAAAAATGAAAAGACAATTCGAGAAGTGTATCCACCAGAAAAGGCAGGGTTACCTTTTCCATTATATAGTGTTTTTTTTAACTTTTTTTTTTTTTTTTTGGATATAGATACAACTTGGTTGTGTACACATAGCCTTCTCAATACGAGCTTGTCTCTCCATAACCCTGAAGTAGTAATTTTACATCAGTGTTAATAATATGGTTACACATTCTTTTAATGAATATGTTGGCAAGCAGACTTCAGAATGTTTTTAGACTAATTAAGGATCCCAAGCCATATAATAAAAATAACCCTTTGTAATAAATCAGGAGCATCTTGGTAGTGAAAACGAAACTGGTCTCTACGAAGCCATGCGAAATGAAGTGAGAAATGCTGTAGAAGAAATCAGAACACAGCTTGAAAAGGTGTGACTTTTTTTTTTTTTTTTTTTTCAGCTCTCTATTCCCTCCTTGAGTTTCTTTTCCTCATTAAGTCATGAGGACCGGAGTGTCTTTCAGTTGTTTTTAAAGGCTGATAAGAAACTTGTGCAGGTTGTTGCAAAAACTGAACCGGCAGATAAGAATGTTAGTGATGATCTAAAACCTGTCCAAGTCATTGCAGAGCTTAGAAGAAGTTATACTAGCAAACTAGAAGAGGTATATGTGAAGTAGCAACTATCAAGAGCTGTTATTCTCTTAGTTGTTGAAGAGCTGTCCAAGTTATATCCATTATCATATTAATGATGGTGATTATATTTTGCCCACAAATAATAGTGGTAAATGCTTCGGAAGTAAAAGTAAAAAAAAAAAAAAAAAAATTGGAAATGACTTGTGGCTTCATTTTGGAATTGGTTGTTATTTTTATAGGACTTCCATCCAGAACTACATAATTTTCTCATTCAATAATTTTCTCACCTCTCTTTTTGAGTGCATGCACATGTTAATATGGTATGAAAATTTGGTAAATTTTTTCATCCATGTCTATCTTGGTCTTGGTTTATTATGTCACCAGCCGCCTTAATTTCATGTATTTCTGTTTGTATGCCTTTCTCTTTGAATAATCTGGTGAATCTTCAGTCAGAAAAGAGGAAGCAGGAATTGTTGGCTGAGCTGGCAGCAGAGGAGCAGCGGGGCCAGGAGCTCACTAAAATAGTAAAAGAGCTGCTTCCATCTCAAAATAACAAAGTGGCTGGAAGACAGTCTAGAGCAAGGCGGGTATGACTGTTTACTTGGTAGTTTTTTTCATGTTTTATTAATTAGTGTACTGACCAGATGTGCTGCACTGTTACATTCTTCTTAAAGTATGTTTACATTATTAAACTTGCTGTAATTATGCCAGCATATAAGTTAGCAAATGATATGTTTGGTACTGCTACTGATAAGGACATACTAATACAATACAGGTATGTATTCAAAGTGTCTAATATAGTGTTCACATATTGTTTGCTCTATTTTCCTTCTATTTATTGCTTTATTTTTCTCTTGGTGATTGTGACTTGAAAGAGTCTTGTGTGCAGAGGAGCAAGGAAAGAAGCAAGGTTTCCAGACACCTTACTGAAGAGGCTGAAAGATATTTGGAGGACTTCCTTTCAAATGTAGATGACACTGATTTCTCATCTTTTGATGAAGAAAGAAGTGATACCAGTTCTATCAGAAAGGACTTCTTATCAAACCCCTACTCTAGCAGCTCTCCGATGGAATTGCAAGAAACTCCAGTAACAAAATTATCACCTTTATCACCCGTGACAGATGGTGTTGTGCTACCTTGGCTGCAGTGGGAAACTGGCTTGCAGACTTCTCCAGTAAAACCCAAACCTGAGGTATGAATTGAGGAATGTAGGTTTAGGAACTTCAGTTGTACGAATTAAGGTTTGTCATACCTGGAATTCAGCAGTGCAGAATTATGCTGTACTTGCACTTTTGTAAATTCTATATAGGTTCAAGATGTTTAAGCCTCAGTTAACCTTGTTTGATGAATAAAGCTTTGATCAAATAGTAATATAGTACTAATAATAGCAATAATAGTACTAAACTAGATTTTATTTCTTTTGATAACTTCTCAGGCTGGAAGTGCAAAAAGTCATGATTTTACAACCAGCAGCCACGCTAGCTGGAGTCCTGAATATGGGAGTGGAAGCGACGCTTCTATTTGTAAACGCAAACCAACTAGAAGCATTGGACAGGTCGGAAATTGCACTGTCAGTGGTCTGGTTGGTAAAATCAAGGGCTCTTCATATCACAAGGACGAATACTTGGATTTGAGGATCAAAGAAGATTTTATCCTGGAGAGGATGAGGCAGCGCGAGCGAATCGAGTCGGGTAGCCTTATTTTATGTGAAAGAATAATGTTGTAGCATTCTTTTTTCAAAACAAAATAAAAGGAAACGATAACGTATTAATGGTGTAGCTCCCTTTTATCAGGCTAGTTTCTCTCAAGGTCGATAATAATCTGTAGTAGGATTGTGTTGTGCTGATAGAGTACATATCTAATTGCCGTTGTAATTGATTTTCCACTGCATAAATTCTGGCTAATTTTGTACTAAATATTGGACTTTAGTTTCAGGATATATCTGTTAGATGCTCAGAGAAACTGAATATTATGCGACTAAATTTGGTCTGATTGTTTGATTTTAGTTTTAAGAAAAGCAGAAATAATTATTAGCGCTTTGGGCCGTGAGAGTACTGTTGCCTCCACTCATGGCCTCAAGGGAGAGAGCCTGGGAGAGCTGTTAACAGGCTGACAAACTCAAAGACATTCGAGGTTTAACAAAACACTTGATGTGTGCTTTTTTTTTTTCGTTATTTCTTATCGATCACTTAATTTTGATTTTTGATGTGATCGACATTATGTGATCGTAATCACGCCGTTTGCAATGAAAAGGAGGGAGACAAAATGCAAAAGAGTGCTGAGTACACATGACGGAGGAGGGAGACGGAAAATGCAAAAGAGTGCTGAGCACACAGGACGGAGGAGGGAGACGGAAAATGCAAAAGAATGTTGAGCAGTGAGCACACATGACGTGTGCTTTTTTTTTTTTTTTTTTTTTTTATCGATCACTTAATTTTGATGTGATCAACATTCATGTGATCGTAATCACGTCGGTTCTACTGCGGATGACAAATATAAATATGTTAATTTGAATTACATTGTCATTGTGGGATTAATCGAAGAGTTGTTCCGGATACATTAATTGTGCTCGCTAATTTTGGAAGTGGAAACATGATTCATCGACTAATTGGTACTGGACTTTAATTTTAGGATATATATTTGTTCTATGCCTGGAGAAACGGAATATTACGCAATTGGAGAAACTTTATATTTGTTCAGAAATGTGCCGTTGTTTCGATCTCGTCCTTGCTCCATAGTCGATTTTTCTTACTCGTAGGCCGATGATACAACGTGTGCTTCCTTCTTACATCGCTACAGCCGCCGCATTTCTTCCTCCGGCAATTGGTGGCGTATCATTCTGTACACATTATGCTTCTTTGCGAGGAAGTTCAGTTCCCCGTCGTACTTAGAGGCCACCTCTCAGCCTCAGCACCCGATGCAATCTAGAATCCTTCTGTATGCTGTAATCGGCAAGAGTTCTTCCGTCTTCGAGTTGCTTTCCCGCAAAAATGAGCCGCTGGTGATCAGGTGGAATGCCTTCCTTCGTGAATCTTGGCCTTGACATGTCAATCGTGTCGCTGCCCTCGACCTCGAGAGTGATCGTCTTTCCTGTTAGAGTCTTTACAAAGATCTGCATCCTATATACACCATTAGAATCAAACAATTCTTAAAAAAAAAAAAAAAGTACACTCTTATCTGATTAAAGTGGTTGAAAATGCGATGATCAAATCTTTAAAATGCAAATTCAATCTCTCTCGAGACAATTCAAGAACAAAATCCAACAAGAGAAAAAACAAAAACAATGCATATTATTTGATTACCAAAGAACAATCTGACAAAAAAATATTTGCGTTTTCAATTCTCTTACCTTGATGAGATTTTTCGATGTATTAAATCAAGATGAATAGGTTTCTCAGCAGACAAGACAAGAACTCCTTACCAATATACTTCAGAAATTAGGCGTGTTTTTGGGTCCGGATTAGATTAGTATATACGTATTCGTATAAATAGAAAATTTAATCTACGAGATGATGATTGTGATTTTCCGTGGTTAACAAAAGAAAAAGGAGATTCATCAATTTGTTACTATGACGAATGTACACTTCATAAATATTAATAAAAAAAAAAGAATCTCAAAATCCGAATCGTTTTCCCTGATCCTGCTTCCTGCCTGCCGCTCTCTGAGATTCGGGTTTTTGAGGTTAGAGTTTTGGCAGCAAAAAGGAGAAGAGAGACGAGCCAGACGACAAAAGTGCTGAACACACATGACGCGTGCTTTTTTTTTTTGGGTTATTTTTTATCAATCACTTTAATTTGACGTGATCGATATATATTTTTATGTGATCAAAATCACGCCTGGTCTGTTGCGGAAGACGTATATAAATGTATCAACTTGAAATTACGGCGTCATTGTGGGACTAATCGAAGATTTATTCCGGATACATTAATTGTGCTCGCTAATTTTGGAAGCGGAAACATTATTGTTAAAATTGTCAAAATTTTATAATTTTGACATAAAAAATCTATAAGTTACGGAGATTGATAGTGTTAAGAATATAATAAATCTATAAGTTAAGAAATATTTCCGTAAATTTTTTTCTATTTTAAAGAATTTTAATGATTTTTTTTCAAAATTTTAAAAGTTCAGTTGTCAAGATAAACATTGTCAATTAGAGGTGGCAGAACCCGACCCGACCCGAGAAACCCGCCCGACCCGACCCGACTCGAACCCGACCCGACCCGACTCGAACCCGACCCGACCCGACTCGAACCCGACCCGACCCGGAATTTTTCAGATAGTCAAACTGACCCGACTCGACCCAACCTGATCCGAACCCGACCCGACCTGAGATCAAATAGCATCCAATCCAACTCAAATCAACATACGATCCAAAAAAAGTAGATATTAAAATTGACCCGACCCGACCCGCCCATCACCCGACCCGACCTGACCCGAGATATTCTAGAAAGTCAAACTGACCCGACTCGCCCGACCCGAACCTGACCCGCCCGCCCGATTTGCCACCTCTATTGTCAATGGATCACTATCCATTTTTAAAAAGGAGGGATCCATTGACAATGCTTATCTTGACAATCTTGAAATGGAATATTTTAAAAATTTATAAAGATTCAAAAAAGCTTAAAAATGAAAAAAGATGTATGGATGTATTACTTAACTCGTCGATTGATAGTACTTCAAATTTCAATCAATATGAACATCATTTGATTACTTATCAAAATTGTGTGTATTTTTCAACGGTTGTAACTTAACAGATCTTTGAAAAACTATCAAACATAATTGGAAACATAATCAATCTATAAGTTAAGAAATAGTTCCGTAAACTTTTTTTCTATTTTTTAGAATTTATATAATTTTTTATAAATTTTTGAAATATCAAATTGTCAAGATTGCCAAGATAAAAATTGTCAAATGGATCCCCCATTCCCTCCTCATTCTTAAAAGCCTAAGTATTACTATTGAACGGCGTGTTGTTTGGGGCAGCGTTTGATTTACTTTGAAACAACTTTTTGCACCATATTGGACCATATTACCCTTTTACAATCTATATAGTACTAAGAAATTGCAGGGGTAATTTTGTCCAAAACATACTAAAAAGCTGTTCGGAAGTAAAACAGCCGCTGCCCAAAGAAGCAGCCTATTGAACGAGCTCTGCTCAACAATTATTTGCAAGTTCCGTATATTATTTCCTTTGCTAATCTGTAGTCATGTACCAATCTAAATTCTTTTCTTTCTTTGTTTTTTTGTTTTTTATGAAAGTTTGGCAGTACGACTGCCATTGACGCATGCAAATTAAATCCTCCCCCGTAATTTGCAACGAGAAGAAGGGAGACGGAAAAAGTAAAAGTGCTGAGCACACATGACGCATGCTTTGTTTTGTTTTTTTTATATCGACCACTTAATTTGACGTGATTGACATATATTTTATGTGATCGGAATCACGCCTGGTCTGTTGCGGAAGACGATTATATATATGTCAACTTGAATTACATCGTCATTGTGGGACTAATCGAAAAGCTGTTCCGGATACATTAATTGCGTTCGCTAATTTTGGAAGCGAAACATGGTGCGTCCACTAAAATCACCGTTTAGAGTACAAATTTTATAATAATTTTATCCAATTTGCAACAATTACATTTAATTTTATAACAATTACATATAAGTTAAATAATGCATCATCAACCTTTTTTAATTTTTAAGATTTTGTATGACTTTTTATAAATTTTCGAAAAGTTTCATTATCAAGATTTTCTAGATAAGCATTGTCAATGGAACCATCCTCTTATATAAAAGCTTGGCCACCCAAGATGTCCAAAAAATAATAATAATTGTAATAAAGCAAAAATAATGACAATTATAACTAGAAACGTATTGCATTGATTGGATATATATACAGTGTTATGGAGATTTGATAATTGGATTTCGTGAATGTACTAATCGTGCTTACTGCTTTCAACAACATTTTCATCCACCAAAATGAAATATAAAAAAAATTTGCACACAAACTAAATCAAGCGTCAAAAGAAGCTGATTGCAACGAAAATCTCTTGATTGAATTAGATAACAAAATCTTTAATTTGATTCCCCCGTTTGCAACGAAAAGGAGAAGGGAGACCGAAAAGAAGCAAAAGAGTGCTTAGCACACATGACGCATGCCTTTTTTTTTTTTTATATCAATCACTTTAATTTGACGTGATCGACATATATTTTATGTGATCGGAATCACGCCTCGTCTGTTGCGGAAGACGAATATATATATGTCAACTCGAATTACATTGTCATTGTGGGACTAATCAAAGAGTTAATCCTGATACATTAATTGTGCTCGCTAATTTTGGAAGCAGAAACATGATTCATCGACTAATTGGTATATATATTTGATTTATGCCTGGAGAAACTGAATATTACGCAACTAAATTTGGTCTGTTAGTTTGATTTTAGTTTTAAGAAAAGCAGAAATGATTATTAGCTTTGGGCCGTGAGTAAATACTATTAACAGGCTGACAAACTCAAACTCAAAGGCATCGTAGATTTAATATTGGGCTTGTTAAATGTTAAGTCTTAATTGTTTAAACTTAACGTGAAAGGCTGGGGAAAATGGGAGCTCATCAGTCATCAGTTTGGTGCTCTGAGCCCTCCGATCGGCTGGTTGGACGGTGTACATTTACTCAAAGTTAAGATTGCAAACTCCCTACCAGATGTTCGTTGTATGTTATTTCCTTTTGCTAGTCAGTGGAAACAATTGTCACCCAACTTTTGACAGGGTAGTGAATAGTGAAGGAATTTTGTCCAAAGCCATTTTGACGGTCTCTGTCCAAAGCCATGACTAAATCGTTCGATTCAATTTATATGTTTATCAGCGGTGATAGCATGTGACCCCATCATTCTAAATATAACCAGCATGGTATTTTTAGCACCTTCATGATTAAATCACGGTTCATCAATTACTAACAATTAGATCGTACGGCTCTCCAAATCCTTTGCACCGTCCAAATAGCTTTGGACAATATCCGAATCCTACAGGAAAATGAACCATCCATCATTATCAATTTACAAATTACAACCACACAGCTTTTATATATGCAAGAACATACACACAAACCGATTGAACAAAGCAGTCATCATAGGTTTTTGCTATTTCAAGCTTTATTCGAACAAAGCAGTCACAATAGGTTTTTGCTATTTCAAGCTTTATTCATACTTGTTCATATTTGCTGCATGTTCATATTTGCTTCATCTATAGGACTTTATATTATTTCGGATATGATAATAACTAAATCAGAGATGTGCCGTCCGTTCGATCTCGTCCTTGCTCCATAGTCGATTTTTCTTACTCGTAGGCCGATGATACGTGTGCTTCCTTCTTACATCGCTGCAGCCGCCACACTTCTTCCTCCGGCAATTGGTGGCGTACGGTGCGAGGCGGCCGTAGCACTTGCGGCATATCATCCTGTACACATTATGCTTCTTTGCAAGGAAGTTCAGTTCCTCGTCGTAGAGGCCGCCTCTCAGCCTTAGCACCAGATGCAATGTGGAATCCTTCTGTATGCTGTAGTCAGCGAGAGTTCTTCCGTCTTCGAGTTGCTTCCCTGCAAAAATGAGCCGCTGCTGATCAGGTGGAATGCCTTCCTTGTCATGAATCTTGGCCTTGACATTGTCGATCGTGTCGATGGCGCCCTCAACCTCGAGAGTGATCGTCTTTCCTGTTAGAGCCTTTACAAAGATCTGCATCCTATATACACCATTAGAATCAAACAATTCTTAAAAAAAAAGTACACTCTTATCTGACAAAAGTGGTTGAAAATGCGATGATCAAATCTTTAAAGGATAATGATGTGTTGTCCCCAACCGTCTGCCCCCCCCATTGCCCCCAACCTTTGGGGAGGTTTTGTAAACTGCCCATCTCTTCTCAAAATTCATTCAGAACGTTTTGTAAACTGTTCATCTTTAATTTCCCAAAATTCATTTAGAACGTTTTGTAAGCTGTCCATCTCTCCCCAAAATTTATTTAGAACGTTTGTAAACTGCCCATTTGTGCCCAAAATTCATTTAGAACGTTTTGTAATCTGTCTTTTTATTTATTTATTTACATCAACAGTATGGGGCAATTGGGGGGCAGCTGAGTGGGGGCAGTGTATCACTATCCATCTTTAAAATGCAAATTCAATCTCTCTCGAGACAATTCAATAACAAAATCCAAAAAAAGAAAAAAACAATGCATATTATTATTTGATTACCAAAGAACAATTCGACAAAGAATATTTTTGGGTTTTAATTCTCTTACCTTGATGAGATTTTTCGATGAATTCAACAAGACGAGTATAGGTTTCTCGGCAGACAAGAACTCCTGCGTTTTCTTGGGTCCGAATTAAATTAGGAAATTAGTATTCGTATTAATAGAAAATTTAATTTACAAGATGTTGATTGTGAATTTGTGATTTTCCGTGGTTCACATTTTGTGAAGTTGGTATTCGTATCAACAAGTAAACGTACACAAGACTCAATAAAATAGGAGAAATAAACTAATTATTTGTATATAGTGTGGCAAACGAAATTTAAATGGGATGTCTTTATATATAAGCTTTTAAATTTAGATGGCTTAATCCTTATTTTTATCTACAAAATAACAAAAGAGATTCCATCAATTTGTTACTTCAAACGAATGGTACAGTTTACGCATGAAATTATACTGTCACATTCTAAGAAGTTTGGAAGAAACGTAAATATGAAAGCTTGGCCATTTTTATCTCAAAAAAACAAGAAAAAAGAAGATTCATTGAGAACAATATTCAAGAACTCAAAAGGAAGATCAAATTGAGATTTCCATATATCACAATTAATAATCCATCATTGAAAATATATCAAGAAGCAATTATAAGAGGTCTTAACCGGAAGGGTGATTTTCCCCTTCTTTTATCGGGTTGCACTGCCTCACCAGATTTAGTCTTCAACCCTGTAAATCCAATAAGCCATTCCCTAAGTGTTCTGCTGCCCCATATTCATATATCTGTATATGCAACGAAAAAGGAGAAGGGAGAGGGGCCAGACGGCAAAAGTGCTGAGCACACATGACGCGTGCTTTTTATTTTTTTTTTCTTTATTTTTTATCGATCACTTTAATTTGACGTGATCGACATATATTTTTATGTGATTGGAATCACGCCTGGTCTGTTGTGGAAGACGTATATAAATGTGTCAACTTGAATTGTAGCGTCATTGTGGGACTAATCGAAGAGTTGTTCTGTCCGGATACATTAATTGTGCTCGCTAATTTTGGAAGCGGAAACATCATTGTCAAAATTTTACAATCTTGTCATAAAAAAATTATAAATGTATTACTTACGGAGTGATTTATTATATTCACTTAAATTGATTGTTCAAAAAAAAAAATATTCCCTTAAATTGAATATAATCGGAAACATAATAAATACATAAGTTAAAAAATACTTCCGTAAAATTTGTTTAATTTTGAGAACTTTAATGATCTTTTTCAAAATTTTAAAAAGTTTAATTGTCAAAATTGTCAAGATAAGCATTATCAATGGATCTCTCTCCATTCTTAAAGAGGAATCCATTGACAATGCTTATCTTGACAATCTTGAAATGGAATATTTCAAAATTTTATAAAGATTCATAAAAAAATCTTAAAAATGAAAAAAAATTACGGATGGATTATTTAACTCATAGATTGATAGTGTTTCAAATTTCAATCAATTTGAACATCATTTGATGACTTATCAAAATTTTATGTATCTTCTAACGGTTGTAATTTAACGGATTTTTGAAGAACTATCAAATATAACTAAAATTGAATATAATCGGAAACTTAATCAATATATAAGTTAAGAAATACTTTCATAAACTTTTTTCCACTTTGAGAATTTATATAATTTTTTACAAAATTTTGAAATATCAAATTGTCATCAAGATAAAAATTGTCAATGCACCAACCCTGATTCCCTCATCATTCTTAGAAGCATAAATACATGCCGTGTCTTGCGCCTGACTTCAGCATAATACGTCACAAGATCAAAATGCATGCCATAAAATACTAATGAAGAAGTAATTACTATTGAACGAGCTCTCATGTTTCTGGTTTTTGCACTTCTCAACAATTATTTGCAAGTTCGGTATATTCTTTCTTTTGCTAATCTGTACACGCAGATTAGATCCAGCGTCAAAAGAAGCTGATTAATTGCAGTTTAGATTCAATTTGATAACAAAAATCTCTTGATTTCCCCTGTTTGTTTGCAATGAGAAGAAGGGAGACGGAAAAAGCAAAAGTGCTGAGCACACATAACGCATGCTTTGTTTTGTTTTTTTATATCGACCATTTAATTTGACGTGATCGACATATATTTTATGTGATCGGAATCACGCCTAGTCTGTTGCGGAAGACGATTATATGTATGTCAACTTGAATTACATCGTCATTGTGGGACTAATCGAAAAGCTGTTCCGGATATATTAATTGCGCTCGCTAATTTTGGAAGCGAAACATGGTGCGTCCACTAAAATCACTGTTTAGAGTACAAATTTTATAATAATTTTATCCAATTTGCAACAATTACATTTAATTTTATAACAATTACATATAAGTTAAATAATGCATCATCAACCTTTTTTAATTTTTAAGATTTTTTATGACTTTTTATAAATTTTCGAAAAGTTTCATTATCAAGATTTTCAAGATAAGCATTGTCAGTGGATCCGTCCTCTTATATAAAAGCTTGGCCACCCAAGATGTCCAAAAAAAAACTAAATAATAATTGTAATAAAGCAAAAATAATGACAATTATAACTAGAAACGTATTGGATTGATTGGATATATATACAATGTTATGGAGATTTGATAATTGGATTTCGTGAATGTAGTAATCGTGCTTACTGCTTTGAACAACATTTTCATCCACCAAAATGAAATAAAAAAAATTTTGCACACAAACTAAATCCTGCGTCAAAAGAAGCTGATTGCAACGAAAATCTTTTGATTGAATTAGATAACAAAATCTTTAATTTGATTCCCCCGTTTGCAACGAAAAGGAGAAGGGAGACCGAAAAGAAGCAAAAGAGTGCTTAGCACACATGACGCATGCCTTTTTTTTTTTTTATCAATCACTTTAATTTGACGTGATCGACATATATTTTATGTGATTGGAATCACGTCTGGTCTGCTGCGGAAGACGATTATATGTATGTCAACTTGAATTACATCGTCATTATGGGACTAATTGAAGAGTTGTTCCGGATACATTAATTGCGCTCGCTAATTTTGGAAGCGAAACATGGTGCATCCACTGAAATAACCGTTTATAGAGAGCCAATTTTGTAACAATTTCATCCAATTAATTGTAACTTTTAAGCTCTATGGAGAGCCAATCTATGAAGACGTAGGGTAGCACTCGTTTGGAAGCAAAATTTTTTATGATTGATTGACAATGATTATATTGACAATAATAACTTTAGAAAAATTATTAAAATTTATTAAAAAATCTTAAAAATAGAAAAAAGTTTACGAAAGTATGATTATGTTTCCGATTATTTTCAATTTAAGCGATATTTGATAACTCATTAAAGATCTTTACATTATAACCATTAAAAAATGTATTAAATTTTGATAAGGCATCAAACAATATTCAATTTCGTTGAATTGACAATAATAACCTTTTTTATTTTTAAGATTTTTTATAAATTCTCACAAATTTTAAAAATAATTATCAAGATAATCATTGTCAATGAATCCCTCCTCTCTTATATAAAAGCTTGGCCACCAGGATGTCCAAAAAAAATTAAAAAAGTAAAGATCATGACAATTATAACTAGAAACATATTGGTAGAGATAAAAAAAAATCTAACCCGACCTGAAAAACCCGTCCGACTCGAGTTATAGGGAAAGTCAACTTGACCCGAAATTGATACGAAACCCTAGATGACCCGAGAATAGAGGTGCAAAATCTGACCAAACCCGAAAAACCTGCCCGACTCGAAAAATCGTCTGTGGACGTCAACCCGACCCCCGACCCGACATGTCCATTTGGTCAAACCCGACCCAATCCGAACCGACAAGACAATCTGCCACCTTTGCATATTGGATTGATTGGATAGGGTTATGGAGATTTGATTGGGTTTCGTGAATGTATAATCGAGTAATTGTGCTTAGAACAACATTCTCATCCCCTGAAATGAAATAAACAGATTCTGCACACAAATTAAATCCTACGGCAAAAAAGCTGATTGCGGTTTAGATTCAATTTGATAACAAAACATTTTGATTCCCCGTTTGTTTGCAACGAAGAGGAGAAGAGAGACCCAAAAAAAAAAAAAAGCAAAAGTGCTGAGCACACATGACGCCTGCTTTTTTTATTATTTTTTATATCGATCACTTAATTTGACGTGATCGACATATATTTTATGTGATCGGAATCACGCCTCGTCTGTTGCGGAAGACGAATATATATATGTCAACTCGAATTACATTGTCATTGTGGGACTAATCGAAGAGTTAATCTGGATACATTAATTGTGCTCGCTAATTTTGGAAGTAGAAACATGATTCATCGACTAATTGGTATATATTTGATCTATGCTTGGAGAAACTGAATATTACGCAACTATATATGGTCTGTTTGTTTGATTTTAGTTTTAAGCAAAACAGAAATGATTATTAGCTTTGGGCCGTGAGTAAATACTATTAACAGGCTGACAAACTCAAACTCAAAGGCATCGTAGATTTAATATTGGGCTTGTTAAATGTTAAGTCTTAATTGTTTAAACTTAACGTGAAAGGCTGGGGAAAATGGGAGCTCATCAGTTTGGCGCTGTGAGGTGTGAGCCCTCCGATCGGCTGGTTGGACGGTGTACATTTACTCAATGATCATATTACAAACTCGCTACCAGATGTTCATCGTATGTTATTTCCTTTTGCTAGTCAGTGGAAACAATTGTCAGTCACCCAACTTTTGACAGGGCAGTGAATAGTGAATACCAACAATTGAACACCATCTTTGCCACCGTAAAATATGTATTACAGAGATTGAATCACTCATCATTATCAACTATTAAAGAGCCCAAAGCAACGCGTGGGCTGAAATTGTTATTTCTTATAATAAATTTATAAGATAATATGTAATGGGCCTTAAATTGAGAAACTTAATATGGACCTTAGGGCCTGTTCGGTAGTCACTAATCCTACAGAAAAATTTTTCTATTAGGACAGGATATCATATTGTATTTGGTGAAATCCCACAAAGAGTCATATATTGATAGGAAAAAAATAATCCACTCAAACCTAATTAATATTTTTCTCTAAAAACAAGTATTTTAGGGCCTGTTCGGCGGACACAATTCCTATAGGTTTCTATAGGAATTGAGAGCCTATAGAAAATAGTTTCTATTCACTGTTCGGCATGCCATACTATGAATTCCTAATAGGAAGTTATTCCTCTAAAATGCTTGTTTTTAGAGGAAAATATTAATTAGGTTTGAGTGGATTATTTTTTTCCTATCAATGATGAGCTCTTTGTAGGATTTCACCAAATACAATATGGAATCCTGTCCTAATAGAAAATATTTTTCTGTAGGATTAGTGACTACCGAACAGGCCCTGAATAGAAATTATTTTCTATAAACTCTCAATTTCTATAAAAACCTATAGGATTTGTGTCTGCCGAACAGGCCCTAAGTATTAATGGGTTGAGACGTTAAAGGACATCAACAGTGGTGATCAATCTAAGTAAACAATCAATGGCTGAGGTTTTTTATTTGGGGAAGATAGAACATTCATGTTATTTTTTTCAATATACTTTTATCGGGAGCAAGGATTTACAGCCACAAAGCTTTTATATATGCAGCAACATACACACAAATCGATTGAACAAACTAGTCATCATAGGGTTTTGCTATTTCAAGCTTTATTCAGGGACGGATCTAAGAAACTTTTAAGCCCAGGCACAAATTGTCTAATATATAAAACAAGGAGCTCTATTACATTGTATTTTGTTTGGCAAATTATTAAGCCCGGGCACAATAACTACAAATGTAAATAAAATATTGTTTAATATAAAGAAATTAGTTTTACTCAATATATTTCAAAAATCAAGCCCGGGCACGGGCCTAGGCTTGCCCATGCCTAGGTCCGTCCCTGGCTTTATTCATGCTTGTTCACAGGGGCAGACCTTTGTGGGTGCCATCCGGGGCAGTGCTCCCCCTAATATTTGAAATTTTGTAAAAAGTACATATAAATCAATGAATTATTACTCAATATTCAGAGTTTGCCCCTCTTACCTGTAAATTATTGAAATTAGTTGATTAATGTATATTGTAAACTCAACTAAATTTGATTGGTCCCTCCTTAATTTCGGCTCAAGGTCTGCCACTACTTGTTCATATTTGCTGCATCTATAGGACTATATTATTTCGGACATGATACTAACTAAATCAGAAATGTGCCGTTGTTTCGATCTCGTCCTTGCTCCATAGTCGATTTTTCTTACTCGTAGGCCGATGATACAACGTGTGCTTCCTTCTTACATCGCTACAGCCGCCGCATTTCTTCCTCCAGCAATTGGTGGCGTATCATTCTGTACACATTATGCTTCTTTGCGAGGAAGTTCAGTTCCCCGTCATACGTAGAGGCCACCTCTCAGCCTCAGCACCAGATGCAATGTGGATTCCTTCTGTATGTTGTAGTCGTTAAGTGTTCTTCCGTCTTCGAGTTGCTTCCCCGCAAAAATGAGCCGCTGTTGATCAGGTGGAATGCCTTCCGTGTCGTGAACCTTGGCCTTGACGTTGTCTATCGCGTCGATGCCCTCAACCTTGAGAGTGATCGTCTTTCCTGTTAGAGCCTTTACAAAGATGATCTGCATCCTATATACATCATTAGAATCAAACAATTCTTTAAAAAAAAAGTACACTCTTATCTGACAAATGTGGTTGGAAATGCGATGATCAATTCTTTAAAATGCAAATTCAATCTCTTTCGAGAAGACAATGCAAGAACAAAATCCAACAAGAAAATTCAATCTCTTATTTGATTACCAAAGAACAATTCGACAAAGAATATATTTGGGTTTTAATTCTCTTACCTTGATGAGATTTTTCGATGAATTCAATCAAGATGAATAGGTTTCTCGGCAAACAAGAACTCCTTACCAATAGACTGTAAAAATTAGGGTTTTTTTTGGGTCCGAATTAGATTAGTATTTGTATTAAAATAGAAAATTTAATTTACACATGAGATAATTCTTGTGATTTTCCGTGGTTCATATTTTGTGAAGTTGGTACGGCTCTTGACTGTCAACAACAGTTTAAACACAAGACTCAATAAACAGGAGAAATAAACTAATTCTCAATGTACAGTTTGTGCACCACAGAAGATCGAGAGCTATATGTAATAAGACATAGATAAGAGTTCAACATACTTTTTACTGTTCATTCGCATTGTGGATTCCACAGTGCGAATGAACAGTAACTTTTTTTTTTTTTTTTGGAGATTTCTGTTTTCTGGTTTTTTTTTTTGGGGGTTCTTTTTTTTGGGATTTTTTTTTATTGCCCAAGTGAAAGTATATGGTGTGAAGTATTTCGTATTTCTTAGACTGCATCTTGGTTTGTTCGAAGACTGTCCATAAGAAGTGTTGTGGTTTTGAACAGTGCCTTTTTTTTTATTTTTTTTTTGCCATTTTTTTTTGGGATTTCCTTTTTTTTTTTTGGGATTCCTTTTTTATTGCCAAGTGAAAGTATATAGTGCGGAATATTTCCTAGACTGCATCTTGGCCCGTTTGAAGACTGTCCATAAGGGGTGTCGTGGTTTTCCAGATTTTTCTGTGGGGGTAATAATTATGAGAAATGTAACTGAGTTAGACTAAAAATAGAGGAGTTAAATTCCTTATTAATTACTATCTCGCATTTCTGTCTTTTTTTTTGTGTAACATCATCTAATATGGTTATAGTTTATATGGAGGCATGTGGATTTCGTTGTGAATTAGAAGAAATAAATTATTTTTTTTTTGTGGAGATTTCTGTTTTTTGGGTTTTTTTTTTGGGGTTTTTTTTTTTGGGATTTTTTTTTATTGCCCAAGTGAAAGTATATGGTGTGGAGTATTTCGTATTTCTTAGACTGCATCTTGGTCTGTTCGAAAATTGTCCATAAGGAGTGTCGTGGTTTTAAACAGTGTTTTTTTTTTTTGGGATTTTTTTTTATTGCCCAAGTGAAAGTATATAGTGCGGAGTATTTCCTAGACTACACCTTGGCCCGTTTGAAGACTGTCCATAAGGAGTGTCATGATTTTCCAAATTTTTCTGTGGGGTAATAATTATAAGAAATATAACTGAGTTAGACTAAAAATAGAGGAGTTAAATTCCTTATTAGTTACTATCTCGCATTTTTGCCTTTTTTTGTGTAACATCATCTAATATGGTTATAGTTTATATGGAAGCATGTGGATTTCATTGTGAATTAGAAGAAATATGATCCGTTCATTTTTTTGAATTGGATAGTTTCGATGTACCCTCTAGGTACAACTAAAACAGTGCCTTTTTTTCCGTTTTTTTTTGGGAATTTTTTTTTTGGGTTTTTTTTTTTTTTGGATGTCTGTTTTTTGGGATTTTTTTTTTTTGGGAATTTTTTTTTTTTTTGGTTGCCCAAGTATATGGTGCGGAGTATTTCTTAAACTGCATCTTAGTCTGTTTGAAGGCTGTCCATAAGGAGTGTCGTGGTTTTTGACAGTGCCTTCTTTTTTTTTTTTGGTAAATTTTTTTTTTGGATTTTTTTTTATTGCCCAGGTGAAAGTATATAGTACGGGGTATTTCCTAGACTACATCTTAGCCCGTTTGAAGACTGTCCATAAGGAGTGTCGTGGTTTTTCAGATTTTTCTGTGGGGATAATGATTATAAAAAATATAACTGAGTTAAACTAAAAATAGAGAAGTTAAATTCCTTATACTACATAGATAAAGGCGGAAGAACCTTTGCACTGTGGATTCTGCAGTGTCGTGGTTTTTCAGATTTTTCTGTGGGGATAATGATTATAAAAAATATAACTGAGTTAAACTAAAAATAGAAAAGTTAAATTCCTTATACTACATAGATAAAGGCGGAAGAACCTTTGCACTGTGGATTCTGCAGTGCAAACGAACAATGTTTTTTTTTTTTTTTCCTTTTTTTGGGATTTATTTTTTTTTGGGAATTTTTTTTTTTTGGTTGCCTATGTGAAAGTATATGGTGCGGAGTATTTCTTAGGCTACATCTTGGCCCGTTTGAAGACTGTCTATAAGAAGTATCGTGGTTTTCCAGAATTTTCTGTGTGGATAATAATTATAAGAAATATAACTGAGTTAGACTAAAAATAGGGGAGTTAAATTCCTTATTACTATCTCACATTTCTGACTTTTTTTTTTTGTTTGTGTAACATCATCTAATATGGTTATAGTTTATATGGAGGTATGTGGATTTCGGTATGGGTTAGAAGAAATATGATCCGTTCATTTTTCTGAATTGGGTATTTTCGATATACCCTCTAGGTACAACTAAAAAAGATACTTGGTTTGTGAAAAAAGAATCGCTTGATTAGAAATAAACTATTACAGGTCCAATATAATATAATTATATATTTTTTGTGTTGTTATGTTAAACTTCATGAGGATACAGATGTGTATTTCTACAAAACTTGAGTATTGGAGAGGTGTGTAGTGCTAATGCGTTTGATAGGGTAGCACAAAATAAAATAAATAATAGTTTTGAGATTGTAGTTATAAAAGTGATAGTAAAAAGTATGCACACTTAATTAATTAATCTTTGTAAAAAGAGATATCATTGATTCTATTACTGATTAATCTTTGCATTTTTTTTTTCATATATTTTTTATCTATATTAGGATAGTTTTTTAGGCCGGTCAATATTTAATTTGTTGACAGTATTATATGTGATTAACAATTATATTTGCATCTATTTTGATGTGCGATCATAAAATTAAAGTAAAGAATTTGATTAGTCGCGCGGAGCGCGATCACATGCCTAGTTATACAGTCACATTCCAAGAAGTTTGGAAGAAACATAATTAAGCTTTATATATAAAAGCTTGGTTACCAAGATCTCCAAAAATAATAATAATAATAATAATAACTGTAATAAAGTAAATATCAATTTATGACAATTATAAGAATCAGTCTTTAGTCTAGTGGTTAAGGGCAACACTTTTCATGTGAGAGGTCATGGGTTCGAAACCCGGATTCTTTTATAGACATTTAAATTTGAGTGGTTTGACCCTCATCTTTATCTCAAAAAATAATTATGACAATTATAATTTGAAATATATTGAATTGATTGGATGGTGTTATAGAGTTTTAATTTGATTGGAATCTGCACACAAAATCCAGCGTCAAAAGAAGCTTAATTGTTGACACCTATAATTTTTTTAATTCTTGATCTCATTTGTTATCCCAAAAAAAGGGAAAAAAAACTGTAAATCCTGTAAATTGAAAATTCATTGAGAACAAATCGAATTTAGCATTGAGAACAATATTGATCAAGAACTCAAAAAGGAAGAAGACCAAATCGAATTTTCATACATCACAATAATTAGTTCATCATTGAAAATATATATATATATATAGAGTAAATCTAGCGTGCTCTTAAGCTCACGGGGGCCTCCCGTGAGCTTAACTCCAAAAACGTATCAAACCATATCCAAATTTTGATTTATATGCCTCAATAAATTCTTTATATCAAAATCATGTGGAATGTAAAAATTTTCTATTTTTGGAGATTTTTAAGTATTTATTTCGGATTTTCTAAAAGTTATATATGAAACTTTGATTATTTTATTAATATTGTATAGTTGCTATTAAAAAATCCGAAATAAATACTTAAAAATCTCCAAAAATGAAAAAAATTTGCATGCTATAAGATTTTGATATAACAAATTTATTGAGCCATATAAATCAAAATTTGGATGTGATTTGATACGTTTTTTGTGTTAAGCTCACGGGAGGCTCCCGTGAGCTTAAGAGCACGCTAGATTTACTATATATATATATATATATATATATTTTTTTTTTTGAAAACTTGACAGCGGCTGCCAAGCGTATCATTGAAAATATTTCAAGAAGCAATTAAGAGGTTTTAGCCGAAAGGGTGCTCTTTCTTTAATGGGGCTGCACTGCCTCAACAGATTTAGTCTTAAACCTTGTAAATCCAATAAATCATCTCCTAAGCATTCTGCTGCCCCATATTCATATCTGTATATGCAACGAAAAAGGAGAAGGGAGAGGGGCCAGACGGCAAAAAGTGTTCAGCACACATGACGCGTGCTTTTTATTTTTTTCATTATTTTTTACCGATCACTTTAATTTGATGTGATCGATATATATTTTTATGTGATCGTAATCACGTCAAGTCTGATGCGGAAGATGGATATATATCCTTCAACTTGAATTACATCGTCATTATGAGACTAATCGAAGAGCTATTCCGGATACATCAATTGTGCTCGCTAATTTTGGAAGCAGAAACATCATGCGTCCACTGAGATAACTTGTAGATTCCAATTGAAGACAATTCTCACTCTCCGCCAATAATTCCAAGCGCTATATTTGGGTTCTCTAGTCTTATATAGGAGGGATCCATTGATAATGCTTATCTTGACAATATTGACAATAAGACATTCTAAAAATTTGTAAAAATTTATAAAAAAATCTTAAAAATGGAAAACAATTTATAAATGTATTAGATAGTGTTCCAAATTTCAATCAATTTAAACATCGTTTGATAGCTTATCAAAAATTTGTATATTTTTAACGATTGTAATATAACAGATCTTTGAAGATGTATCAAAAATATTTTTATTTCGCATAGAATTACAAGGTTCATTGAGAACAATATTCATGGAACTCAAAACAGGAAGACCAAATCGAATTCCCGTACATCACAATTAATTATTCATCATGAAAGATATTCCAAGAAATAACTAAGAAATTTTTTTTTGGCCGAAAGGGTGCTTTTAGTCAATAAAGTAATAAACTATGAAGTTCCCTTTCTCTCGTTTCTAATTCGTCCCAAAATCGTTTCTTTGTTTTTTTTTTTTTTTTTTTTTTTTTGAGGAAAATCGTTTTTCCTCTGCTATGTGGCTTCCTGCCTGCTTCTCTCTGAGATTAGGATTTTGAGGCTATAATTTTGGCAGCGAAAAGGAGAAAGGAGAAAGGAGAGGGGCCATACGGCAAAAGTGCTGAGCACACATGATATGTGTTTTTTTTTGGTTTTTTTTTTTTATATCGACCACTTTAATTTGATGTGATCGACATATATTTTATGTGATCGGAATCACGCCTCGTCTGTTGCGGAAGACGAATATAAGTATGTCAACTTGAATTACATCGTCATTGTGGGACTAATCGAAGTGCTATTCCGGATACATTAATTGCACTTACTATTTTGGAAGCGAAACATCGTGCGTCCACTGAAATAACTGTTTAGAGTACAAATTTTAAAATAATTTTATCCAATTTGTAACAATTACATATAAGTTAAATAATGCATCCATCAACCTTTTCTAATTTTTAAGATTTTTTATGATTTTTTATAAATTTTAAAAATAATTGTCAAGATTATCAAGATAATCATTCTCAATGGATCCCTCCTCTCTTACATAAAAGCTTGGCCACCAAGATCTCCAAAAAAAAAAAAAAAAAATGTAAAAAGTAAAGACGTGACAAATATAACTAGAAACTGGATTGATTGGATAGTGTTATGGAGATTTAATTTCGTGAATGTACTGACTAATCATGCTTAGAACAACATTCTCATCCACTAAAATGAAATACAAAGATCTGCACACAAATTAAATACAGCGTCAAAAGAAGCTGATTGCACCGAAAATCTTTTGATTGAATTTGATAACAAAATCTTTTGATTCCCCATTTGGAACGTGGAGGAGGCAGACGGAAAAAAAAAAAAAAGCAAAAGTGCTGAGCACACATGATGCGTGCTTTTTTTTATTTTTTTTATCAATCACTTTAATTTGATGTAATCGACATGTGATCGGAATCACGTCTGGTCTACTTCGGATGGCGAATATAAATATGTCAACTTGAATTACATCGTCATTGTGGGACTAATCCAAGAGTTGTTCCGGATACATTAATTGCGCTCGCTAATTTTGGAAGCGGATACATCATGCGTTCATTAAATAACCGTTTATAGAATACAAACTTTTTAATAATTTTATCCAATTTGTAACAATTACATCCAATTTTATAACAATTACGTGCAAGCGCTATATTTAGGTTCTCTGATTTCGGAAGCATTGTGCAACTGGCTTGATCATATTGCAAGAAGGCAATTAATGGCGCAATATATATATGCCATGAAAATACATATGAGGAAGTAATGAATTACGAGCTCTCATGTTTCTGGTTGTTTCTTGTCTCAACAAGTATTTGAAAAGTTTGGAATATATATGCTTTCTTTTGCTAATCTGTAGTTCTGTACCAATCTAATTTCTTTCTTTCTTTTGTTTTTTTTTTCCTGAAAGTCTTGCAGCAGCTGCCATTGATGTATCAATCTAATTTCAGAAGGATTTACTGGTCTGGTTAATTTGGTAGACGATTTGTTGAGTAAAGAATGAATGGATGAACGAAGCAGCTTTCTGCACTACGTACGGACCAGTAACTAATTAATTGTTCGGTTAAATTAAAAGTTGCGCATGTTGAAAGAAAGAAAGACCGCATATTGATTGAGGCCTGAATTTGTTGTGCGTTCACTACTTCAAGTCCATGTTCTTTCATATGTTTAGAGGCGGCCTCAATTTAAAATGCATAATTTCTCAAGTAAAAGCAATATATATATGGCCGAATTGGGTACAAGCCCATCAAAACTTTGTTTGTTAGACATTTACCCATAAAAAGGGTTCTTTTTAGTTTTTACGAAATTGTCAGCACTGTTAGATGTAGAATATTTTATATCGCATATAATTACAGTTTAGCATAATTGAAGATTCATTGAGGACAATATTCAAGAACTCAAAAGGAAAACCAAATTGAATTTTTATACATCACAATAATTAGCTCATCATTGAAAATATTTCAAGAAGCAATTAAGAGGTTTTAGCCGAAAGGGTGATTTTCCCCTTCTTTTATCGGGTTGCACTGCCTCACCAGATTTAATTAGTCTTCAACCCTGTAAATCCAATAAACCATTTCCCTAAGCGTTCTGCTGCCTCATATATATTCATATCCGTCTATGCAACGAAAAGGAGAAGGGAGAGGGGCCAGACGGCAAAAGTGCTGAACACACATGACGCGTGCTTTTTATTTTTTTCGTTATTTTTTACTGATCACTTTAATTTGACGTGATCGATATATATTTTTATGTGATCGTAATCACGTCTGGGTTGCAGCGGAAGACGTATATAAATGTGTCAACTTGAATTACATTGTCATTGTGGGACTAATCGAAGAGTTATTCCGTCCGGATACATTAATTGTGCTCGCTAATTTTGGAAGCGGAAACATTATTGTTAAAATTGTCAAAATTTTATAATCTTGACATAAAAAATCTATAAGTTACGGAGATTGGTAGTGTTAAGAATATAATAAATCTATAAGTTAAGAAATACTTCCGTAAATTTTTTTTTCTATTTTAAAGAATTTTTATGATTTTTTTCAAAATTTTAAAAAGTTCATTTGTCAAGATAAACATTGTCAATGGATCACCATCTATTTTTTAAAAGTAGGGATCCATTGACAATGCTTATCTTGACAATCTTGAAATGGAATATTTCAAAAATTTATAAAGATTGATAAAAAATCTTAAAAATGAAAAAATATGTATGGATGTATTATTTAACTCGTTGATTGATAGTGCTTCAAATTTCAATCAATTTGAACATCATATGATGGTTTTTCAAAATTTTGTGTATTTTTTTTAACGGTTATAATTTAATGGATCTTTGAAGAACTCTCAAATATAACTTAAATTGAATATAATTGGAAACATAATCAATCTATAAGTTAAAAAATACTTCCGTAAACTTTTTCTATTTTTCAGAATTTATATGATTTTTTTTACAAATTTATAAAATGCTGTAGTTTTTTCTAATGTAATGGCTGACGACGCAGCAGGATTCAGATCGAAGGATCGATCCCCATCTGAATTCCGCAAGTGATTGTTATAGGTACAGTAGAATCCCCTTTTGACTCTGGTATGAAAACTATGGTGCGGGAAGATGGTCCATAATTAAATAACCTGTTGGAAATACTAAAAAAAATAAATAAATAAATAACCTGTTGGATTATATTTATTAAAAGACTTCTTTCTTTTCCACCACTTCAGAGATGGGCTTCACAAATTTTTGCTGTTGAATAAGCTAATAAGATCGAATCGTTCTGAGTCAAACTAGGCCCCTTTGCTTAGCAAGAAAAGCAGGCGAGACAGAGATCGGAATTCTTTTGCTAATCTGTAGTCTTGTACCAATCTAAATTCTTTTCTTTCTTAGTTTTTTTTTTATTATTATTTTTTATGAAAGTTTGGCAGCACGACTGCCATTGATGCATGCAAATTAAATCCTCCCCTGTAATTTGCAACGAGAAGAAGGGAGACGGGAAAAAAGCAAAAGAGTGCTGAGCACACATCACGTGTGCTTTTTTTTGTTTTTTTTTTATATCGATCACTTTAATTTAATGTGATCGACATATATTTTATGTGATCGGAATCACGCCTCCTGTGTTGCGGAAGACGAATATAAGTATGTCAACTTGAATTACATCGTCATTGTGGGACTAATCGAAGAGCCATTCCGGATACATTAATTGCGCTCACTAATTTTGGAAGTGAAACATCGTGCGTCCACTGAAATAACCGTTTTAAAGTACAAATTTTAAAATAGTTTATCCAATTTATAATAATTACATCCAATTTTATAACAATTACATATAAGTTAAATAATACATCCATAAACCTTTTTCATTTATAAGATTTTTTATGAATTCTCACAAATTTTAAAAATAATTGTCAAGATTATCAAGATAACCATTGTCAATGGATCCCTCCTCTCTTATATAAAAGCTTGGCCACCAAGATGTCAAAAAAAAAAATTGTAAAAAAGTAAAGATGATGACAATTATAATTAGAAACATATTCGATTGATTGGATATAGTGTTATGGAGATTTGATTGGGTTTCGTGAATGTACTAATCGAGTTACCATGCTTAGAACAACATTCTCATCCCCGAAATGAAATAAAATGGTTCTGCAGTCAAAAAAGCTGATTAATTAATTGCGGTTCAAGTTGAATTTGATAACAAAATCTTTTGATTCCCCCCTTTGCAATGTGAAGGAGAAGGCAGACGAAAAAAAAAAAAAAAGAAGCAAAAGTGCTGAGCACACATGACACGTGCTTTTTTTTTTTTTTTTTCATCGATCACTTTAATTTGATGTGATCGACATATGATCGGAATCACGTCCGGTCAGCTTCGGATGACGAATATAAATATGTTAACTTGAATTACATGGTCATTGTTGGACTAATCGAAGAGCTATTCTGGATACATTAATTGCGCTCGCTAATTTTAGAAATGGAAACATCATTTGTCCTGAAATAACCGTTTACAGAATACAAATTTCTTTAATTCTTGATCCATTTTTTTATCTCAAAAAGCAAGAAAAATGTTGCTCCTTTTAGTTTGTACGAATTTTCCAGGACTATTAGATAGATGTAAATGCCACAAGTTTTTTGTGCAACAAGATACCACAAACTCACTTTTTCATATATATTTCAAATTTTAAATCAAAACCGTTGATATTGTTTATGTTCATGAGAGATGAATGCATATAAAATTTCATGAATTTTGGAGTTCATTTTGTACTAGATTAAGTGGGTTAAAGATGAATGTATTAAAATCAAGCAATCATAGTTAATTAGATCCATTCATTTTTAAGGCACTTAATCTAATACAAAATGAATTCCAAAATTCATAAAATTTTATATGCATACATCTCTCATGAGCATAAATAATATCAACGGTTTTTATTTGAAATTTGAATACAAAATTTTGAAATATAAATAAAAAAATGAGTTTGTAGCACTTGTGGCATTGGAACCCTCTATAATTACATTAGCATAATTGAAGAGTCATTGAGAACAATATTCAAGGAACTCTTGAAGAAGACCAAATTGAATTTCCGTACATCGCAATAATAATCATTGAAAGATATTTCAACTTTCAAGAAATAACTAAGATATTTTTTTTTTTTTGCCGAAAGGGTGCTCTTAAGCCATTAAAGTTATAAACCATTGATTTCTCATTCTCTCATTTCTCATTCCTCCCCAAATCGTTTTTCCTCTGTGGCCAATTGACTCTCCCTGATCCTGCTTCCTGCTTCCTTCCTGCCTACCTCTGAGATTCGGATTTTTGAGGCTAGAGTTTTGGCAGCGAAAAGAGAAGGGAGAGGGCCAGACGGCAAAAGTGCTGAGCACACATGACGCGTGCTTTTTTTTTTTGGTTATTTTTTTACCAATCACTTTAATTTGATGTGATTGATATATATTTTTATGTGATCGGAATCACGTTTGGGTTGCAGCGGAGGACGTATATAAATGTGTCAACTTGAATTGTAGCGTCATTGTGGGACTAATCGAAGAGTTGTTCCGGATATATTAATTGCGCTCGCTAATTTTGGAAGCGAATACATCCAGTGAAATAACCATTCATAGAGTATCAATTTTGTAATAGTTACATCCAATTTTGTAACAATTACACCTAATTAATTCTAACTTTTAAACTCTACGGAGAGCCAATCTATGAAGACGTAGTGTAGAACTCGTTTGGAAGCAAAATATTTTTATGATTGATTGACAATGGTAACTTTAGAAAAAATATTAAAATTCATTAAAATAAATCTGAAAAATATAAAAAAGTTTACGAAGGTATTGCTTAACTTATAGATTGATTATGTTTCCGATTATTTTCAATTTAAGCAATATTTGATAGCTCATTAAAGATCTTTACATTACAACTATTAAAAATGTACAAAATTTTGATAAGGCATCAAACAATGTTCAATTTTGTTGAAACTTGAAACACTATCAATCTAAAAGTTAAGTCATGCATCCATAAACCTTTTTCATTTTTAAGATTTTTTTATGAATTCTCACAAATTTTAAAAATAATTGTCAAGATTATCAAGATAACCATTATCAATGGATCCCTCCTCAATTATATAAAAGCTTGGCCACCAAGATGTCCAAAAAAAATAAAAAAGTAAAGATGATGACAATTATAATTAGAAACATATTCGATTGATTTGATAGTGTTATGGGTTTCGTGAATGTACTAATTGAGCTTTAAACAACAACCTCATCGCCTGAAATGAAATAAAAAGATCATGCACACAAATTAAATCCAGCGTCAAAAGAAGCTGATTAATTGCGGTTTATATTCAATTTGATAACAAAATCTCTTGATTTCCCCCGTTTGTTTGCAACGAAAAGGAGAAATGGAGACGGAAAATGCAAAAGTGTGCTGAGCATACATGACGCATGCTTTTTATTTTTTTGTTTTTTATATCGACCACTTAATTTGACGTGATCGACATATATTTTATGTGATCGGAATCACGCCTGATCTGTTGCGGAAGACGATTATATGTATGTCAACTTGAATTACATCGTCATTGTGGGACTAATCGAAAAGCTGTCCCGGATACATTAATTGCGCTCGCTAATTTTGGAAGCGAACATGGTGCGTCCACTAAAATCACCGTTTAGAGTACAAATTTTATAATAATTTTATCCAATTTGCAACAATTACATTTAATTTTATAACAATTACATATAAGTTAAATAATGCATCATCAATCTTTTTTAATTTTTAAGATTTTTTATGACTTTTTATAAATTTTCGAAAAGTTTCATTATCAAGATTTTCAAGATAAGCATTGTCAATGGATCCGTCCTCTTATATAAAAGCTTGGCCACCCAAGATGTCCAAAAACAAAAATAATAATTGTAATAAAGCAAAAATAATGACAATTATAACTAGAAACGTATTGGATTGATTGGATATATATACAGTGTTATGGAGATTTGATAATTGGATTTCATGAATGTACTAATCGTGCTTACTGCTTTGAATAACATTTTCATCCACCAAAATGAAATAAAAAATTTTTTGCACACAAACTAAATCCTGCGTCAAAAGAAGCTGATTGCAACGAAAAACTTTTGATTGAATTAGATAACAAAATCTTTAATTTGATTCCCCCGTTTGCAACGAAATGGAGAAGGGAGACCGAAAAGAAGCAAAAGAGTGCTTAGCACATATGACGCATGCCTTTTGGTTTTTTTATCAATCACTTTAATTTGACGTGATCGACATATATTTTATGTGATCGGAATCACGTCTGATTTGCTGCGGAAGACGATTATATGTATGTCAACTTGAATTATATCGTCATTGTGGGACTAATCGAAGAGTTGTTCCGGATACATTAACTGCGCTCGCTAATTTTGGAAGCGAAACATGGTGCATCCACTGAAATAACTGTTTATAGAGAGCCAATTTTGTAACAATTACATCCAATTAATTATAACTTTTAAGCTCTATGGAGAGCCAATCTATGAAGACGTAGGGTAGCACTCGTTTGGAAGCAAATTTTTTTATGATTGATTGACAATGATTATATTGATAATAATAACTTTAGAAAAATTATTAAAATTTATTAAAAAATCTTAAAAATAGAAATTAATAATCCATACACCACAATTAATAATCCATCATTGAAAATATATCAAGAAGCAATTATAAGAGGTGTTAACCGAAAGGGTGCTTTTCCCCTTCTTTTATCGGGTTGCTCTGCCTCACCATTTCCCTAAGCGTTCTGCTGCCTCATATTCATATCTGTCTAATTTTATGCAACGAAAGGGAGAAGGGAGAGGGGAGAGGGGCCAGACGGCAAAAGTGTTGAGCACACATGACGCGTGCTTTTTTTTTGAGGGATTATTTTTTATCGATCACTTTAATTTGACGTAATCGATATATATCTTTATGTGATCGTAATCACACCACGTCTGATGTGGAAGATGAATACAAATCCTTCAACTTGAATTATATCGTTAATGTGGGACTAATTGAAGAGCTGTTCTGTCCGGATACATCAATTGTGCTCACTAATTTTGGAAGCGGAAACATCATGCGTCTTCTGAAATAACTTGTAGATTCCAATTAAGAACATTCTCACTCTCCGCTAATAGATCCAAGCGCTATATTTAGGTTCTCTAGTCTTAAAGATGAGAGATCCATTGACAACGCTTATATTGACAATGAGACATTTCAAAAATTGGTAAAAATTCATAAAAAATCTTAAAAATGGAAAAACAATTATAAATATATTACTTAACTTGTAGATTGATGGTGTTTCAAATTTCAATCAATTTAAAAATCGTTGATGGCTTATAAAAAAAATTTCATATTTTTTAACAGCTGTAATCTTTGAAGAGGTATCAAAAATATTTTTATTTCGCATAGAATTACAATTTAGCACAATTGAAGGTTCATTGAGAACAATTTCAAGGAACTCACACAGGAAGAAGACCAAATTGAATCTCCATACATCACAACTAATAATTCATCATTGAAAGATATTTCAACTTTCAAGAAATAACTAAGATATTTTCTTTTTGCCGAAAGGGTGCTCTTAAGCCATTAAAGTTATAAACCATTAATTTCCATGTCTCTCATTTCTCATTCCTCCCCAAATCGTTTTTTCTCTGTGGCCAATTGAGTCTCCCTGATCCTGCTTCCTTCCTGCCTCTCTCTGAGATTCGGATTTTTTGAGGCAAGAGTTTTGGCAGCGAAAAGGAGAACGGAGAGGGGCCAGACGGGCAAAAGTGCTGAGCACACATGACGTGTGCTTTTTATTTTTTTCGTTAATTTTTACCGATCACTTTAATTTGATGTCATCAATATATATTTTTTATGTGATCGGAATCACGCCTCGTCTGTTGCGGAAGACGATTATATATATGTCAATTTGAATTGCATCGTCATTGTGGGACTAATCGAACAGTTGTTCCGGATACATTAATTGCGCTCGCTAATTTTGGAAGCGGATACATCATGCGTCCACTTAAATAACCGTCTATAGAGAGCCAATTTTGTAACAATTACATTCAATTAATTGTAACTTTTAAGCTCTATGGAGAGCCAATCTATGTAGACGTAGGGGTAGCACTCGTTTGGAAGCAAAATTTTTTATGATTAATTGACAATGGTTATCTTGGCAATGGTAACTTTAGAAAAATATTAAAATTTATTAAAAAATCTGAAAAATAGAAAAAAGTTTACAAAAGTATTGCTTAACTTTATAGATTGATTATGTTTATGATTATTTTCAATTTAAGCGATATTTTGATAGCTCATTAAAAATCTTTACATTACAACTGTTAAAAATGTACAAAATTTTGATAAGGCATCAAACAATGTTCAATTTTGTTGAAACTTGAAACACTATTAATCTTTAAGTAAAGTTATGCATCCATAGACCTTTTTCATTTATAAGATTTTTTTATGAATTCTCACAATTTTTAAAAATAATTGTCAAGATTATCAAGATAACCATTGTTAATGGATCACTCCTCTCTTATATAAAATCTTGGCCACCAAGATGTCAAAAAAAAAAATCTGTAAAAAAGTAAAGATGATGAATTATAATTAGAAACATATCGGATTGATTGGATAGTGTTATGGGGAGACAGAAAAAAAAAAAGCAAAAGTGCTAAGCATACATGACGCGTGCTTTTTTTTTTTTTTTTTATATCGATCACTTAATTTGACGTGATCGACATATATTTTATGTGATCATAATCACGCCCAGTCTGTTGTGGAAGACGAATATATATATGTCAACTCGAATTATATCGTCATTGTGGGACTAATCGAAGAGTTGTTCCGGATACATTAATTGCGCTCGCTAATTTTGGAAGCGGAAACATGATTCATCGACTAATTGGTATATATTTGATCTATGCTTGGAGAAACTAAATATTACGCAACTATATATGGTCTGTTTGTTTGATTTTAGTTTTAAGCCAAACAGAAATGATTATTAGCTTTGGGCCGTGAGTAAATACTATTATATTAACAGGCTGACAAACTCAAACTTAAAGGCATCCTAGATTTAATATTGGGCTTGTTAAGTCTCAATTGTTCAAGGGAAAGAAACTTAACGTGAAAGGCTGGTTGGACGGTGTACATTTACTGCAAGTTAAGATTACAAACTCCCTACCAGATGTTCATCGTATTATGTTATTTGCTTTTGCTAGTCAGTGCAAACAATTATCACCCAAATTTTGATTGACTTTTGACGGATTGACAGGGTAGTGAATAGTGAATACCAACAAATTAAAACACTTAAAATAGGCAGAGAACGAAAATTACTTCTGCTGGAGAAAGTAAACTAGGATGACTTTGAGATCTCTTTTCTTATTTGAGCTAACTTAGATTTCTTACGATACTTCCAAAAATCATGTATCTAAATGCAGCCGATTAAAACAAACAAATGACAAATCACATTACATAAAGCAGCATGCATGTTCATATTTGCTAGCTTCATCTACAGGACTCTATATTATTTCGGATATAATTATAATTAACTCAGATATGTGCCGTCCGTTCGATCTCGTCCTTGCTCCATAGTCAATTTTTCTTACTCGTAGGCCGATGATACAATGTGTGCTTCCTTCTTACATCGCTGCAGCCGCCGCACTTCTTCCTCCGGCAATTGGTGGCGTACGGTGCGAGGCGGCCATAGCACTTGCAGCATATCATCCGGTACACGTTATGCTTCTTTGCAAGGAAGTTCAGTTCCTCGTCGTAGAGGCCGCCTCTCAGCCTTAGCACCAGATGCAATGTGGAATCCTTCTGTATGCTGTAGTCAGCAAGAGTTCTTCCGTCTTCATGCTGCTTCCCGGCGAAAATGAGCCGCTGCTGATCAGGTGGAATGCCTTCCTTGTCGTGAATCTTGGCCTTGATACTGTCGCTCGTGTCGATGGCGCCCTTAACCTCGAGAGCGATCGTCTTCCCCGTTAGAGCCTTTACAAAGATCTGCATCCTATATACAACATTAGAATCAAACAATTCTTAAAAAAAAAAGTACACTCTTATCTGACAAAAGTGGTTGAAAATGCGATGATCAATTCCTTAAAATGCAAATTCAATCTCTTTCGAGAAGACAATGCAAGAACAAAATCCAACAAGAGAAAAAACAATGCATATTATTATTTGATTACCAAAGAACAATTTGACAAAGAATATTTGGGTATTAATTCTCTTACCTTGATGATATTTTTCGATGAATTCAACAAGACTGATAGGTTTCTCGATCAGCAGACAATAACTTCTTATCAATGGACTTTAGAAATTAGGCGTGTTTTTGGGTCCGGATTAAATTAGTATATACGTATTTGTGTAAATAAAAATTTTAATTTACGAGAAGATTGTTGTGATTTTCCGTGGTTAACAAAAGAAAAAAGAGATTCATCAATTTGGTTAAATAGAAAATTTAATTTACTATAACGATATACAGTTTATGCACCATAGGAAATCGAGAGCTATCTGATATTGTCACATTGTAAGAATCTCAAAATCCGAATCGTTTTCCCTGATCCTGCTTCCTGCCTGCCTCTTTCTGAGATTCGGATTTTGAGGCAAGAGTTTTGGCAGCAAAAAGGAGAAGGGAGAGGGGCCAGACGGCAAAACTGCTGAGCATACATGGCGCGTGCTTTTTATTTTTTTCGTTATTTTTTACCGATCACTTTAATTTGACGTGATCGATATATATTTTTATGTGATCGTAATCACGCCAAGTTTGATGTGAAAGACGTATATAAATATGTCAACTTGAATTGCATCGTCATTGTGGGACTAATCGAAGAGTTGTTCCGTCCGGATACATTAATTGTGCTTGCTAAATTTGGAAGCAGAAACATCATTGTCAAAATTTTACAATCTTATCATACAAAATTTATAGATGCATTCCTTACGGAGTGACTTATTATATTCACCTATATTGAATATAATCGGAAATTGGAAACATAATAAATCCACGAGTTAAGAAATAATTCTGTAAAGTTTTTTCTATTTTAGAGAATTTTAGTGATTTTTTTTCAAAATTTTAAAAAGTTCAATTGTCAAAATTGTCAAGATAAGTATTGTCAATGGATATTTCTCCATTCTTAAAGAGGGATCTGTTGACAATGCTTATCTTGACAATCTTGAAATAGAATATTTCAAAAATTTATAAAGATTCATAAGAAATCTTAAAAATGAAAAAAAAATTACGGATGTAGTATTTAACTCATAGATTGATAGTGTTTCAAATTTCAATCAATTTGAATATCATTTGATAGCTTATCAAAATTTTGTGTATTTTTTAACGGTTGTAATTTAACAGATCATTGAAGAACTATCAAATATAACTAAAATTGAATATAATCGGAAACATAATCAATCTATAAGTTAAGAAATACTTATATAAACTTTTTTTCTATTTTTCAGAATTTATATGATTTTTTTATAAATTTTTGAAATATCAAATTGTCAAGATTGTCAAGAAAAAAATTGTCAAAAGAGAAAGAAAAGTAGACTGACTACAGAATTTGCAACGAGAAGGAGAAGGGAGATGGAAAAAAAGCAAAAGTGATGAGCACACATGATGCATGCTTTGTTTTTGTTTTTTTTTTTATATCGACCACTTAATTTGACATGATCGACATATATTTTATGTGATCGGAATCACGTCTGGTCTGCTGCGGAAGACCATTATATGTATGTCAACTTGAATTACATCGTCATTGTGGGACTAATAAAAGAGTTGTTCCGGATACATTAATTGTGGTCGCTAATTTTGGAAGCGGATACATCATGCGTCCACTGAAATAACCGTTTATAGGGAGCCAATTTTGTGACAGTTACATTCAATTAATTACAACTTTTAAGCTCTATGGAGAGCCAATCTATGAAGACGTAGGGTAGCACTCGTTTGGAAGCAAATTTTTTTATGATTGATTGACAATGGTTATCTTAACAATAATAACTTTAGAAAAATTATTAAATTTCATTAAAAAAAATCTTAAAAATAAAAAAAAAGTTTACGAAAGTATTGCTTGACTTATAAATTGATTATGTTTCCAATTATTTTCAATTTAAGAGATATTTGATAGGTCATTAAAGATCTTTACATTACAACCGTTAAAAAATGTACAAAATTTTGATAAGGCATGAAACAATGTTCAATATTGTTGAAACTTGAAACACTATCAATCTAAATGTTAAAGTTATGTATCCTTAAACATTTTTTCATTTTTAAGATTTTTTATGAATTCTCACAAATTTTAAAAATAATTGTCAAGATTACCAAGATAAACATTGTCAATGGATCCCTCATCTCTTATACAAAAGCTTGGCCACCAAGAGTCCAAGATGTCCAAAAAAAAATTGTAAAAAAGTAAAGATCACGACAGTTATAATTAGAAACATTTTCGATCGATTGGATGGTGTTATGGAGATTTGATTGGGTTTCGTGAATGTACAAATTAATCATGCAACATTCTTATTCACTAAAATGAAATAAAAAGATTATGCACACAAATTAAATCCAGTGTCAAAAGAAGCTGATTGCAACGAAAATCTTTTGATTGAATTAGATAACAAAATCTTTAATTTGATTCCCCCGTTTGCAACGTGAAGGAGAAGGCTAACGGAAAAATAGTAAAAGTGCTGAGCACACATGACGCATGCCCTTTTTTTTTTTTATCGATCACTTTAATTTGATGTGATCGACATGTGATCGAAATCATGTCTGGTCGGCTTCGGATGACGAATATAAATATGTCAACTTGAATTACATAGTCATTGTGGGACTAATCGAAGAGTTATTCCGGATACATTAATTGGGCTCGCTAATTTTAGAAACGGAAACATCATCATGTGTCCTGAAATAACCGTTTATAGAACACAAAGTTTGTAATAATTTTATCAATTTGTAACAATTACATCCAATTTTATAACAATTACATGCAAGCGCTATATTTAGGTTCTCCAACTTCGGAAGCATTGTGCAACTGGCTTGATCATATTGCAAGAAGGCAATTAATGGCGCAATATGAAGATACATATGAAGAAGTAATGAATTACGAGCTCTCATGTTTCTGGTTGTTTCTCGTCTCAACAAGTATTTGAAAAGTTTGGAATATATATGCTTTCTTTTGCTAATATGTAGTTCTGTACCAATCTAATTTCTTTCTTTCTTTTGTTTTTTTTTTTTTTTTTTCCCTGAAAGTCTTGCAGCAGCTGCCATTGATGTATCGATCTAATTTCAGAAGGATTTACTGGTCCGGTTAATTTGGTAGACGATTTGTTGAATAAAGAATGAATGAAGGAAGCAGCTCCCTGCATGCACTACGAACAGTAATACAGTAATTGATTGTTCTGTTAAATTAAAAGTTGCGCATGTTGAAAGAAAGAAAGACCGCAGAATTAATTGAGGCCTAAATTTGTTGTGTATTCATTACTTCGATCAAGCCCATGTTCTTTCAAATGTATTCATATGTTTGGAGCTACGCGGCCTCAATTTCAAATGCATTATAATTTCTCAAGAAATATTCATATGTTTGACCGTTTGACTAGAGGTGGTAAAATTTGGTCCGACCCGAAACCCGACCCGACCCGACCCGACCCGAGTCTCAGAGAAAGTCAAACTGATCCGAATCTGACACGATCCGACCCGTGTTTTAGGAAAGTGAGACTGACCAGAACCCAATCCGACCCATGTTTCCGAGAAAGTCAGACTGACCTGAACCTGACCCGACGCAACCCAAACCCGGCCCGACCCAGGAATAGAGGTGCAAAATCTGACCAGACCCGAAAAATACCTACAAACGTCAACCCGATACTCGACCCGACACGACCCGACCCGACCTGACAATGTGTCACCTCTGCGTTTGACAGATTTGGATATGCTAGCATCCATTCTAAAATTCAAAAATTTGTGTTTAAAAATTTATTGTGGTGATTTGATATTTGTGGGCTTACTAAAAAAATTGAGGATGACATAAAATATACACATTCTATGAACATAATCCTTGGTTATATTATATTTTTTAACTCATGGCATGGAGCAAAATAAGCGTTTAAACTGTTACTTTTCAAATTATTTTTCTCTATTGTACATTAGGATCATACTATATGACCATGGAACTTCTTGGGAATGGCTAAAATAAAAATGTACTTTATGTTTTAAGTTTAGATGTTGACCTGGATGAACAAGGGTAAGGAAGTTAATTCTTTTTTTTTTTTTTGGAACTTCAAATGCGGAATTTAATCAAGGGTATGCTACGGAAAGTTTGGTTGTATAAGTTCTAAATTTATTATGTTCAAATGTATAAAATAAGGGTGTGACCGTGTGAGGCCTTGCAAAATTAAAATAATTTGCATTGTTTTCTTGGTTCTGAGACAAGATGTGTTAAATCAAACTAGAAGAAAGATGAGATCATGGCTGGTGAATGGAAGATTGGAACAATAGTTCTGGGAAATTGAATGGAAATCTTGTGGATAAAAGGTACTCTTCCCTGAGACTCAAGGAGCTATCTCCCAAAATATCAGGCGGCCTTTGTGCAAGGTCGGTTCATTGCGAAGAACTTCCTTGCAACGAGGGAATTAATCAATCATGTGCGTGAAACGGAGCAGCCAGCAATTTTGGTCAAGATTGATTTCTCTAAAGCATTTGACACCGTCAACTGGAATTTTCTTTCCAACATCATGCTCCAGAGAGGTTTCCCTCTTAAATTTGTCCGCTGGATAATTCATTTACTCTCCACAGCCTCGTCTTCCTTGCTAATTAATGGCGAGATCTCCCAACCTTTCCAACATAAGCGTGGCCTCCGGCAAGGCGACCCCATGTCGCCGTTACTATTTAATATTGCAGTTGACACCCTACAGAAAATGGTAGAGGCAGTTAATCTGGCACTGCCTAACACCTTGACCCCATGGCTTACTAATGCGTTATTTGCCAAGCAATACGCCGACGACACCGTCATTATAGCTACTGCCAAAGGAAATACCGTCAGAGTACTGCAAATGTTGCTCCTGGGATTTTCAGAGGTCTCGGGCTTGCACATTAACTTCGCTAAAACTTGCCTAGTCCCTTTCAACTTGCCTAATGCGGAGGTTCAACAGATCCTAGCTATATTCGGATGCCAACAAAAGCAGTTGCCAATCACATATCTGGGTCTCCCCCTCACTTTCAAGAAACCGACACGGGCGGACTACATGGCTCTTATTGAAAAAATAGAGCGTAGGTTGGCTGGGTGGAGGGGCAAATTACTATCACGAGGTGGCAGGTTACAGCTCCTTAAATCCGTTCTGTCGGCCATCCCCACAAACTATCTCTACTGTTTTCAAATGTCGCGGTGGGTGATTAAGCGAATTGACAAAATTAGAAGAGATTTCTTGTGGACTAGGAATGAGGCAACTAAAACAGGAATTCCACTTCTAAATTGGGCAACGGTTTGCTTGCCCAAGAAATATGGGGGCATGGGGGTGCAAAATTTAGAGATCCAGAACATTTCTCTCTTGCTTATCTGGTTGTGGCAGTTACACACTGAAGGAGACGGTCTTTGGCGAGAGATCACCATGGCAGTTTATCAACTCTCTGACTATGATGGGCCTCGGATATGGAAGAAGCAGGGTTCTTTCTTCTGGAGAGAGCTCCGTTCACTGCTACCAATCTTCTATGCTTCGACACGTTGGTCTATAGCGCAGGGAACACTCATATCGTTCTGGTTTGATGCTTGGGCAGGTAAGCCTATAGTTCTGACAACGGGGGCCAACTACCGCCCTCAGAGACAGTACATATCACTTGCTGAGGCCCGGCCTATTATGTATGCACTGCTCCCTCAACCTATCACAGAAGAGCAGCACCACATGTTGCAGCAGGGCCTTCAGACGAATGTTAATGCCACACCTCTGGATCACCTATGCTGGCGGTGGGACGGTACGGCCGCATACCCTGCTCAATCAGTGTATAGGGCCCTCACTGCTGCCGGTAAGGTTAAGACGCAGCACATGCTCATTTGGAGTGCAAAAGTTACACCATCGGTTCGCAATTTCTTCTTGTTACTGTTAAAAAACAGGTTACTGACACAGGAAGTGTTGCTGAGGCGTAACTTCCATGTCACCACCGGCTGCACGATGTGCAATTCGCCTCACAGGGAAACAGCAATGCACTTGTTCTTTCTGTGTCCTAAGGCGTCGCAGGTCTGGCGGGCATTGTCGATTCATAGGAGGGCAGATCTGCTTGTACTGCAAGAGTCGCCTGCCGACACGTTCCTGGCATCCATGCAGGCTCAGGCCCTCACGGTCAGAACCTCGGCTCTCTGTTGCTGCATCCTCGCAACATGGGAGCTGTGGAAAGCAAGGAACGCACGCCTCTTCAACAATGTGGACACCCCGGTGATGATTATAGTTGACAGAATTATAACGGGAGTCAGGCTCTGTTTACAACACTGTTAGGTGCATGCAAATAGTTTCATGTGTGTAATGCGGCCTCTAGGTATTAGTTGTTGTATGAGATTTTGTTTTTTCTCTCTTTATTGTAACATGTTGGCAGCCACTGTCAACCTTTCGAAAAAAAAGGTACTTTGCACTATTGTTGTTAGTACCAGACTACAGTAATATTATGTTCTAATTAATGTAGTGTGAAATGTAAGTGTATATATAGGGTGTAAATAAGCCGATACAGCAAAGAGAGAAATATGTAACATTCGGGATATAAAATAACTCCTATATGAACTTCTGATATGAGTTCTAATTTTATCTTATGTTTCTTAAAATTCAGGAATTCAAGCAGCTGAAAGTAAAGATTTTACACCACTTCAATTGGGCTGAACTTACGAACAAGCTAACACTCTGGTTTTGCAAATCTCCAAAAATATGAGCAGAAAATTGACTGCAATAAATGGTGGCTACATCAAACTACTTTGCAGCGACGTCGATCAAAGGAAGTTTGACAGTGACACCTCTTAGAGGTAGAGCTTTCCGTTGTATTAATCGTTTAGGTGTACATAATGGGTCCAAATTGATTTGTTTCTTGAGTAATCAGCATGTGCAAATTACTATTTGCTACTATATTGTGGAAAGTAAATTGTAGTACACCATAAACCCCTGTGGTTGAATGTCATGTGCTAGATTGATGAAGTACTAGATTGACGATCTTTATATATGTTATGTAAAAATAACTGGAACAATACAATTGACTGCTGAGATCTGCTCTTATTTATTTATTTTTATCACTTAAGAAAAATTAGCTGCTATAGCGATTATATAACAATACGATTGAACTGTGACTACAAACTAAATGTAATATTTATTGCAACAGCATCATGTACGTTCGGGCCACATATTTGTGGGTACAGCACAACTAAAGGACTAATAATATAGACAAACTATTATTTATTTACTTCACTCTTTTTGTACTATATTTTTTATATAAAGCTAATATTTTATTGAACTTTATGGCATAACTTACAAAGTTTTGCTGTATTTATTAATTAAATTTATCATAGTAATAATATATAATCCCGTGCATTGCACGGGCTAAGTGCTAGTATTTCTAATTTTAAAATACTAATACTTGATCCAAACCATTCATTATGATCTTCATATTCAAGTTTACTTATGAACCAAATTTTATATTTTTTAGAATTTATTTACTATTTTTTAAGATATCACTTGATTGAAACATTATGAACCATCTAAATAAGTGACATTTTAAAATATCTTAAAATATAGTAAAAAAATTATAAACAATATACAATTTGGTTTATAAGTAAAATTGTATACGAAGATCATAATGAACGGTGTGGATCGAGTATTATTATTTCGAAATTCGAGTATTGATTGGAATGGCGTTATAGAGATTTAATTTGATTGGAATCTGCACACAAAATCCAGCGTCAAAAGAAGCTTAATTGCTGACACCTATAATTTTTTTTTTAATTCTTGGTCCTCATTTTTTATCCCAAAAAACAAGAAAAAAAAATGTTCTTTTTAGTTTTCACGGAATTGTCAGCACTATTAGATTTAAACTATTTTATTTCGCATAAAATAACGGTTTAGCATAATTGAAGATTCATTGAGAACAATATTCAAGAACTCAAAAAGGAAGACCAAATTGAATTTTCATACATCACAATAATTAGTTCATCATTGAAAATATTTCAAGAAGCAATTAAGAGGTTTTAGCCAAAAGGATGATTTAGTCTTCAACCCTGTAAATCCAATAAACCATTTCCCTAAGCGTCCTGCTGCCTCATATTCATATCTGTCTATGCAACGGAAAGGAGAAGGGAGAGGGGCCAAACGGCAAAAGTGCTGAGCACACCTGACGCATGCTTTTTATTTTGAGGGGTTATTTTTTATCGATCACTTAAATTTGACGTGATCGATATATATTTTTATGTGATCGTAATCACGCCAGGTCTGATGTGGAAGATGAATATAAATCCTTCAACTTGAATTATATCGTTAATGTGGGACTAATTGAAGAGTTGTTCTGTCCGGATACATCAATTGTGCTCGCTAGTTTTGGAAGCAGAAACATCATGCTCCGACCGCCCTTTCCAATTAAAGACAATTCTCACTCTCCGCCAATATTGATAATGAGACTTTTCAAAATTTTATAAAAATTCATAAAAAATCTTAAAAATGGAAAAAAAATTATAAATGTATTACTTAACTTGTAGATTGATAGTGTTTCAAATTTCAATCAATTTAAACATCATTTGATGGCTTATCAAAAATTTGTATACTTTTTAACAGTTATAATTTAACATATTTCTAAAGAGGTATCAAAAATATTTTTTTCATTTTTATTTCGTATAGAATTACAAGGTTCATTGAGAACAATATTCAAGGAACTCAAAACAGCAACACAAAATCGAATTCCCATACATCACAATTAATTATTCATCATGAAAGATATTTCAAGAAATAATAAAGAAATTTTTTTTTGCCGAAAGGGTGCTTTTAGTCAATAAAGTAATAAACTATGAAGTTCCCTTTCTCTCATTTCTAATTCCTCCCAAAATCGTTTTTTTTTTTTTCAGGAAAATCGTTTTTCCTCTGCTACGTGCCTTCCTGCCTATTCTCTCTGAGATTCGGATTTTGAGGCTAGAATTTTGGCAGCGAAAAGGAGAAAGGAGAGGGGCCAGACGGCAAAAGTGCTTAGCACATATTACGTGTGCTTTTTTTTGGTTTTATTTTTTTATATCGACCACTTTAATTTGATGTAATCGACATATTTTTTATATGATCGGAATCACGCCCCGTCTGTTGCGGAAGACGAATATAAGTATGTCAACTTGAATTATATCGTCATTGTGAAACTAATCGAAGTGCTATTCCGGATACATTAATTGCACTTACTAATTTTGGAAGCGAAACATCGTGCCGTCCATTGAAATAACTGTTTAGAGTGCAAAATTATAAAATAATTTTATCCAATTTGTAAGAATTACATATAAGTTAAATAATGTATCCATCAACCTTTTTCTAATTTTTAAGATTTTTATGATTTTGTATAAATTTTAAAAGTAATTGTCAAGATTATCAAGATAACCATTGTCAATGGCCCCCTCTTCTTATATAAAAGCTTGGCCACCAAGATCTCCAAAAAAAATGTAAAAAAGTAAAGATCATGACAATTATAACTAGAAACATATTTGATTGATTGGATAGTTATGGAGATTTAATTTCGTGAATGTACTAACTAATCATGCATAGAACAACATTCTCATCCACTAAGATGAAATAAAAAGATTCTGCACACAAATTAAATCCAGCTTCAAAAGAAGTTGTGTTCAATTATTTCAACCATTTTTGAAAACCTGATTGCAATGAAAATCTTTTGATTGAATTTGATAACAAAATCTTTTGATTCCCCCATTTGCAACGTGAAGGAGGCGGCAGACGGAAAAAAAAAAAAAAAAAAAAAAAAAAAAAAAAAAAAAGCAAAAGTGCTGAGCACACATGACGCGTGCTTTTTTTTTTTTTTTATCGATCACTTTAATTTGATGTGATCGACATGTGATCGGAATCACGTCTGGTCAGCTTCGGATGACGAATATAAATATGTCAACTTGAATTACATCGTCATTGTGGGACTAATCGAAGAGCTATTCCGGATACATTAATTGCGCTCACTAATTTTAGAAATGGAAACATCATGTGTCCTGAAATAACCGTTTACTGAATACAAATTTCTTTAATTCTTGATCCATTTTTTTTATCTCAAAAGGCAAGAAAAAATTGCTCCTTTTAGTTTGTACGAATTTTTCAGGACTATTAGATGTAAAATATTTCATTTCGCATAGAATTACAATTTAGCATAATTGAACATTCATTGAGAACAATATTCAAGGAACTTTTGAAGAAAGACCAAACTGAATTTCTCATACATCACAATTAATAATCATTTGAAAGATATTTCAACTTTCATAAAATAACTAGGATATTTTTTTTTTGCCGAAAGGGTGCTCTTAAGCCATTAAAGTTATAAACCATTGATTTCCCATTCTCTCATTTCTCATTCCTCCCCAAATCGTTTTTCCTCTGTGGCCAATTGACTCTCCCTGATCCTGCTTCCTGCTCGCCTACCTCTGAGATTCGGATTTTTGAGGCTAGAGTTTTGGCAGCGAAAAGAGAAGGGAGAGAGCCAGATGACAAAAGTGCTGAGCACACATGACGTGAATTGCTTTTTTTTTGGGTTATTTTTTATTGATCACTTAAATTTGACGTGATCGACATATATTTTTATGTGATCGTAATCACGTCTAGTCTGTTGCGGATGATGAATATAAATATGTCAACTTGAATTGCAACGTCATTGTGGGACTAATTGAAAAGTTGTTCCGGATACATTAATTGTGCTCGCCAATTTTGGAAGTGGAAACATGTGCGTCCACAGAAATAACTGTCTATAAAATACAAATTTTGTAACAATTACTTCATGCTCCGCCCTCCCTTTCCAATTAAACACAATTCTTACTCTCTGCCAATAGATTCTAAGCGCTATATTTAGGTTCTCTATTCTTAAAGAGGAGGAATCCATTGACAATGCTTATCTTGACAATATTGACAATGAGACATTTTAAAAATTTGTAAAAATTCATAAAAAAAATCTTTTAAATAGAAAGAATTTTACGGAAGTATTGCTTAACTTATAAATTGATTATGTTTCCGATTATATTGAATTTAAGCGATATTTGATAGCTTATTAAATATCTTTAAATTACAACTGTTAAAAAATGTACAAAATTTTGATAAGGCATCAAACGATGTTCAAAATTATTGAAACTTGAAATACTATCAATCTAAAAGTTAAGTAATGCATACTTTTTTTTTCATTTTTTTTCATTTTTTATGAATTCTTACTTTTTTTTTTTTTTTGAGATAAAAGATGAGGGTCAAACACTCAAATCCGGGTTTTGAACCTGCGATCTCCCACACGGAAGAATGTTACCCTTAATTACCAGACCAAAGGCCGGTTCTTACAAATTTTTAAAAATAATCATTGTCAAGATTGTTAAGATAAGCATTGTGGATGGATCCTGTAATGACCCAAGATTGAGAAAGTGATTTATGTATTTAATTTCTGGATTTTTGTTGTATTTTTGGTTGATTTTTGGATGTAAAATGAGACGGAAAATAACTTGGAAAAGAGGAAAAACTGAGTTCATTTCATATGTTTGGATACCCTTACAGCAGTACATACGTGCCTTTTATATCCCTGACTCACCACTGTAATTAGACAATTTAAACAAAAGACAAAACTAACAAGGCAATACACAAACGTGATTGTCTCTTAACTAATCTAATAATCAGCACAAAAATATAAATCAAAAGTCCAGCCCATTAGTTTTACTTGCAGAGCAAAGAAGAATAACAAAAGACAAAGGGAATTAAAGCACGGCCCAATGCAAACCAAACTCCTCTTCTTCCTGCTCTAAATTTTCTTTCATCATGGATTGAACATCTGACAGATCCCTCCTCTTATATAAAAGGTTGGCAACCAAGATGTCAAAAAAAAAAAAAAATTATAATTGTAATAAAGTAAAGATCATGCCAATTATATACTCATTAATCGTGCTTAGAACAACACATCCACTAAAATGAAATAAAAAGATTTTGCACACAAAATCCAGCGTCAAAAGAAGCTTGATTGGCTGATTGCTGACACCTAAAATTTCTTTAATTCTTGATCCTCATTTTTTATCTCAAAAGGCAAGAAAAAAAAATGTTCCTTTTAGTTTTTACGAACTTGTCAGCACTATTAGATGTAGAATATTTTATATCGCATATAATTACAGTTTAGCATAATTGAAGATTCATTGAGAACAATATTCCAAAAACTCAAAAAGGAAGAAGACCGAATTGAAATTCCATACATCACAATTAATAATCCATCATTGAAAATATTTCAAGAACCAATTAAGAGGTTTTGGCCGAAAGGGTGATTTTCCCCTTCTTTTATCGGGTTGCACTGCGGCCACTGCCTCACCAGATTTAGTATTCAACCCTGTAAATCCAATAAACCATTTATTTCCCTAAGCGTTCTGCTGCCTCATATTCATATCTGTCTAATTCTATGCAACGAAAGGGAGAAGGGAGAAGGGAGAGGGGTCAGACAGCAAAAGTGCTGAGCACACATGACGTGTGCTTTTTATTTTTATCTTTTTACTGATCACTTTAATTTAACGTGATCGATGTATATTTTTATGTGATCATAATCACGCCAAGTCTGATGTGGAAGATGAATATAAATCCTTCAACTTGAATTATATCGTCAATGTGGGACTAATCGAAGAGTTGTTCTGTCCGGATACATCAATTGTGCTCGCTAATTTTAGAAGCGGAAACATCATGCGTCCACGGAAATAACTGTCTATAAATACAAATTTTGTAACATTTACATCATGCTCCGACCGCCCTTTCCAATTAAAGACAATTCTCACTCTCCACCAATAGATTCCAAGCGCTATATTTAGGTTCTCTTGTCTTAAAGAGGAGGAATCCATTGACATTGCTTATCTTGACAATATTGACAATGAGACATTTCAAAAATTTGTAAAAATTCATAAAAAAAATCTTAAAAATGGAAAAAAATTTATAAATGTATTACTTAACTTGTAGATTGATAGTGTTTCAAATTTTAAATTTCAATCAATCTAAACATCGTTTAATGGCTTATCAAAAGTTTGTATACTTTTTAACAGTTATAATTTAAAAGATCTTTGAAAAGGTATCACAAATATTTTTATTTCGCATAGAATTACAAGGTCCATTTTGAACAATATTCAAGAAACTCAAAACAGGAAGACCAAATCGAACTGTATACATCACAATTAAAAATTATTCATCATGAAAGATATTTGAAAAAATAACTAAGAAAAATTTTTTTGCCGAAAGGGTGCTTTTAGTCAATAAAGTAATAAACTATGAAGTTCCCTTTCTCTCGTTTCTAATTCCTCCCAAGATCGTTTTTCCTCTGCTCTATGGCTTCCTGCCTGCTTCTCTCTGAGATTCGGATTTTGAGGCTAGAATTTTGGCAGCAAAAAGGAGAAAGGGAGAGGGGCAAGACGGCAAAAGTGCTGAGCACACATAACGCGTGCTTTTTTATTTTTTTCATTATTTTTTACCGATCACTTTAATTTGATGTGATCGACATATATTTTTATGTGATCGGAATCATGTCTGGTCTGTTGCGGAAGACGTATATATATATATTTTTTTTTTTTGAAAGAAAGGCATCAATGCTCGTTTTCATTTACTGAAAACCAATCCTTTACACAAACTTATATCACCTCAATAAAGAAAACTATACCCGTATATCCTTTAACTACCATACTACCTTTGACTATCTTTGCTTTTTTAATCTATATAACAAGCAATAGAACCACATTTTTGTCAGCTAAGATATGAACAGTAAAGCTTCAACTCAAGTCTGAGCTTATTTAAAACCCCTGTCAGAGACCTCAACTTTTTTTTTTAACTATCTGTGCTAATCATAAGATAACTACACGACTCTTAAACGTCCCAGCTTTCTGCATTTGAATCATCCCATCAGCAGCATCTGCTCTTGAGTGGCTGGAGGCATTGACTGCAGAGGAATAGCATCTAAGTCTCCTGGTAGCCACCTCCCTACCAGCCTCCTAACTTCTTCATGAGCCAAACCTGTCCATAATTGAACAATAGAACAGATTTGTAAGACAACATTTCTTACTGACAATATATGCAAATTATGAAAAGTAATAGCATTTCTTGTTCTCCAGATAATCCAACACACTGCACAAGTCACCAGCAAAAATGCTTGTGATTCCCTACCAGAGAGAGAACCTGCATATTCAATTATATCCTCAAAACAATTCCAAAATGGACTCAAATCTTGACATATTCCCATCCAAAACCACACCTGTTTAGAAAATCTGCAATTAACTAATAAATGGTTAGTTGTTTCCCTGTCATTACAAAATGAACATGTCAGAGGACCCCCCCCCCCCCCCCCCCATCCTCTTCTAGCTATGTTATCCCTAGTTTTAATTCTCTGTTGATACACTAACCATATAAAGATCTTTATCTTTAATGGTACTGGTATGGACCACCACAATGAATGATTTTGATGAGTGACACCTCTAAACACTATCCAATTGTATGCAGAATGAGTTGAGTATTTCCCATTTGGTTCCCATCCCCAGACTAATTGATCCTCATTATCTGACAGTGATGTGGAATGAATTAAATTTAACAATGAATTATAATCTACCCATAACATCCCTGAAATCTGCCTAATAAACTGCACTGATGACCCAGCTGAGCTTACTACCTCATGTAATGATATATTTGGGTCCTGACAGATACTGAACAGATCATGAAAAGTTATACTAAGCGCCTTATCACCTATCCAATTATCTAACCAGAATCTAATTGATTTTCCATTACCAACTACCATTTTACACCCTAAGTCTCCTATTTGAGCTAACCTAACAATCTCTTGCCAAACATGTGACATTTTAATCCTAGGGGTATGTATGGAATATTTACTCTGAATCACTTGCTTCCATAGGCTATTATAAGCTGGATCCCTATATTTCCAATACCACTTAATTAACAAAGCAGTATTCATCTTATCTAAATCCAATATACCTAATCCTCCCAAATTTTTTGGTAAACATAATTTCTTCCAACTAACCATTGCATATTTCTTTTTTAAACTATTACCCTGCCAAAAGAACTTTATTCTAATTTTGTCTATTCTTTTTCTAATTGTAACAGGCAACTTATAAACTGAAAGCATATATAAAGGTGTAGCAGAAAGGACTGAATTTGTGAGAGTTAGCCTACCACCAATGGACAATATAGACCCTTGCCAATTTGGCATTTTCCCTTCAACCTTATCAGGAACAAAACCCCAATCCAGAATTCTCAATTTTTTATTGTGCAAAGGTACCCCTAAATATTTAATTGGTAAAGAAGCAATGGAACATCCAAACAATGTAGCTAGGTTCTTTGCATTAGGTCGTGATAGGTTCAAAGGAACCATTTCTGTTTTATTTTTATTTATCTTTATTCCTGACAGGTTTTCAAATATATATAAAGTCCACACCAGGTATTCCACTTGAGCAACCTCAGCTTGAATAAAAAAAATTGTATCATCTAAATATAAGGCATTTAAAATTTTTGATCCATCACCCAATCTGGGACCTAAACCTACCAAATATCCTGCATCCTTACCTCTAGAGATCATCTGGCACAAAGCATCAGTGACCAAATCAAACAAGAAGAGGGACAGTGGGTCCCCTTGCCTTAAACCTCTTTTGCAAACAAAATATGGTGTGGGACAACTATTTATATTAACACAAGTTTTTGCACCCCTCAGTAATGTCATGACCCAATTAGTCCATTTAAGTCCAAAACCCCTACTTATTAACATTTCTTGTAAGAATTCCCAATTTACCGTGTCATAAGCTTTTTCAAAATCCACTTTTATTAATAGCCCTTTTTCCTTGTTGGTTTTTACAGAGTGCAGAATTTCATTTGCAAGCAAAACATTATCTAGAATGTACCTGTTCTTTATAAAAGCAGTTTGACTTTGGTCCACTAAATCGTTCATGTAGGGAGATATTCTATTAGTTAGAATTTTGGAGAATATTTTAAAACAACAGTCAACCAGACTAATGGGTCTAAATTTCTTAATTGTGACAGCATCTTTTTCTTTTGACAACTTGAAATATGGCGTCATTGTTGGACTAATCGAAGAGTTATTCCATCCGGATACATTAATTGTGCTCGCTAATTTTGAAAGCGGAAACATCTTTGTTAAAATTGTCAAAATTTTATAATCTTGGCATAAAAAATCTATAAGGTACGGAGATTGATAGTGTTAAGAACATAATAAATCTATAAGTTAAGAAATACTTCCGTAAACTTTTTTTCAATTTTAGAGAATTTTAATGATTTTTTTCAAAATTTTAAAAAGTTCAATTGTCAAGATACGCATTGTCAATGGATCTCTCTTCGTTCTTAAAGAGAGATCAATGGACAATGCTTATCTTGACAATCTTGAAATGGAAAAATTTATAGATTTATAAAAAATCTTAAAAATGAAAAAAGATTTATGAATGTATTATTTAACTCATATATTTATAAGTAAATTTTAAAAAATATAAAATTTGATTTATAAGTAAAATTGTATATAAATATCATAATGAATAGTATGGATCGTAGCATTATTATTTTGAAATTCGAGTATTGATGGGATGGTGTTATAGAAATTTAATTTGATTGGAATCTGCACACAAAATCCAGCCTCAAAAGAAGCTTAATTGCTGGCACCTATAATTTTTTTTTAATTCTTGATCCTCATTTTTATCTCAAAAACAAGAAAAAAATAATTGTTCTTTTTAGTTTTCACGAAATTGTCAGACTATTAGGTGTAAAATATTTTCTATAGCATATAATTACAGTTTGTCATAATTGAAGGTTCATTGAGAACAATACTTAAGGAACTCAAAAAGGACCAAATTGAATTTCCATATATCACAATTAATAATCCATCATTGAAAATATTTTTATAAGCGATTAAGAGGTTTCAGCCAGAAAGGGTGCTCTTTCTTTTATGGGGCTGCACTGCCTCACGAGATTTAGTCTTAAACCTTGTAAATCCAATAAACAATCTCCCTAAGCATTCTACTGCCTCATATTCATATCTGTCTGTGCAACGAAAAGGAGAAGGGAGAGGGGCCAGACGGCAAAAGTGCTGAGCACACGTGACGCGTGCTTTTTATTTTTTTCGTTATTTTTTACCGATCACTTTAATTTGACGTGATCGATATATATTTTTATGTGATCATAATCATGCCAAGTCTGATGCGGAAGATGGATATAAATCCTTCAACTTGAATTACATCATCATTGTGGGACTAATCGAAGAGCTATTCCGGATACATCAATTGTGCTCGCTAATTTTGGAAGCAGAAACATCATGCGTCCACTGAGATAAATTGTAGATTCCAATTGAAGACAATTCTCACTCTCCGCCAATAATTCCAAGCGCTATATTTAGGTTCTCTAGTCTTATATAGGAGGGATCCATTGATAATGCTTATCTTGACAATATTGACAATAAGACATTCTAAAAATTTGTAAAAATTCATAAAAAAATCTTAAAAATGGAAAACAATTTATAAATGTATTAGATAGTGTTTCAAATTTCAATCAATTTAAACATCGTTTGATAGCTTATCAAAAATTTGTATACTTTTTAACGATTGTAATATAACAGATCTTTGAAGAGGTATCAAAAATATTTTTATTTCGCATAGAATTACAAGGTTCATTGAGAACAATATTCATGGAACTCAAAACAGGAAGACCAAATCGAATTCCTCGTACATCACAATTAATTATTCATCATGAAAGATATTCTAAGAAATAACTAAGAAATTTTTTTTTGCCGAAAGGGTGCTTTTAGTCAATAAAGTAATAAACTATGAAGTTCCCTTTCTCTCGTTTCTAATTCCTCCCAAAATCGTTTTTCTTTCTTTCTTTTTTTTTTTTTTTTTTTTGGAGGAAAATCGTTTTTCCTATGCTATGTGGCTTCCTGCCTGCTTCTCTCTGAGATTAGGATTTTGAGGCTAGAATTTTGGTAGCGAAAAGGAGAAAGGAGAGGGGCCAGACGGCAAAAGTGCTGAGAGCACATGACGTGTGCTTTTTTTTTTTTTTTTATATCGACCACTTTAATTTGATGTGATCGACATATATTTTATGTGATCGGAATCACGCCTCATCTGTTGCGGAAGACGAATATAAGTATGTCAAGTTGAATTACATCGTCATTGTGGGACTAATCGAAGTGCTATTCCGGATACATTAATATTGCACTTACTATTTTGGAAGCGAAACATCGTGCGTCCACTGAAATAACTGTTTAGAGTACAAATTTTAAAATAATTTTATCCAATTTGTAACAATTACATATAAGTTAAATAATGCATCCATCAACCAATCTAATTTTTAAGATTTTATATGATTTTTTATAAATTTTAAAAATAATTGTCAAGATTATCAAGATAAGCATTCTCAATGGATCCCTCCTCTCTTATATAAAAGCTTGGCCACCAAGATCTCCAAAAAAAAAAGAAAAAATGTGAAAAGTAAAGACATGACAAATATAACTAGAAACATATTGGATTGATTGGATATATATATAGTGTTATGGAGATTTAATTTCGTGAATGTACTGACTAATCATGCTTAGAACAACATTCTCATCCACTAAAATGAAATAAAAAGATCTGCATACAAATTAAATACAGCGTCAAAAGAAGCTGACTGCAACAAAAATCTTTTGATTGAATTTGATAACAAAATCTTTTGATTCCCCCATTTGCAACGTGAAGGAGGCAGACGGAGAAAAAAACAAAAATGCTGAGCACACATGATGCGTGCGTTTTTTTTATTTTTTTTTATCAATCACTTTAATTTGATATGATCGACATGTGATCGGAATCACGTCTGGTCTCCTTCGGAAGACGAATATAAGTATGTCAACTTGAATTACATCGTCATTGTGGGAGACTAATCCAAGAGTTGTTCCGGATACATTAATTGCGCTCGCTAATTTTGGAAGCGAATACATCATGCGTTCCTTAAAAAACCGTTTATAGAATACAAACTTTTTAATAATTTTATCAAATTTGTAATAATTGCATCCAATTTTATAACAATTACGTGCAAGCGCTATATTTAGGTTCTCTGACTTCGGAAGCATTGTGCAACTGGCTTGATCATATTGCAAGAAGGCAATTAATGGCGCAATATATATATGCCATGAAAATACATATGAAGAAGTAATGAATTACGAGCTCTCATGTTTCTGGTTGTTTCTTGTCTCAACAAGTATTTGAAAAGTTTGGAATATATATGCTTTCTTTTGCTAATCTGTAGTTCTGTACCAATCTAATTTCTTTCTTTCTTTTGTATTTTTTTTTTTCCTGAAAGTCTTGCAGCAGCTGCCATTGATGTATCGATCTAATTTCAGAAGGATTTACTGGTCCGGTTAATTTGGTAGACGATTTGTTGAGTAAAGAATGAATGGATGAACGAAGCAGCTTTCTGCACTACGTACGGACCAGTAACTAATTAATTGTTCGGTTAAATTAAAAGTTGCGCATGTTGAAAGAAAGAAAGACCGCATATTGATTCAGGCCTGAATTTGTTGTGCGTTCACTACTTCAAGTCCATGTTCTTCTTTCATATGTTTAGAGGCGGCCTCAATTTAAAATGCATAATTTCTCAAGTAAAAGCAATATATATAGAGGAGGGTTCCAATGACAATACTTATCTTGATAATCTTGAAATGAAATATTTCAAAAATTTATAAAGATTCATAAAAAATCTTTAAAGTGAAAAAAGATTTATAGATGTATTCTTAACTCGTAGATTGATAGTGTTTCAAATTTCAATCAATTTGAACATCATTTGATGACTTATCAAAATTTTGTGTATTTTTTAACGGTTGTAATTTAACGGATCTTTAAATAATTGTCAAATATAACTTAGATTGCATATAATAAGAAATATAACTTAAATTATATTTTGTGAATGTACTAATCGTGCTTACTGCTCTGATAATTGGATTTCGTGAATGTGCCAATCGTGCTTACTGCTTTGAACAACATTTTCATCCACCAAAATGAAATAAAAAGATTTTGCACACAAACTAAATCCAACGTCAAAAGAAGCTGATTGCAACAAAAAATCTTTTGATTGAATTAGATAACAAAACCTTTAATTTGATTCCCCCGTTTGCAATGTGAAGGAGAAGGCAGACGGAAAAATAGCAAAACCGTTGAGCACACATGACGCGTGCCTTTTTTTTTTTTTAATCAATCACTTTAATTTGATGTGATCAACATGTGATCGGAATCACGTCTGGTCTACTTCGGATGGCGAATATAAATATGTCAACTTGAATTACATCGTCATTGTGGGACTAATCCAAGAGTTGTTTCGGATACATTAATTGGGCTCGCTAATTTTGGAAGCAGAAATATCATTGTTTAAATTGTCAAAATTTTATAATCTTGACATAACAAATCTATAAGTTACGGAGATTGATAGTGTTAAGAACATAATCAATCTATAAGTTAAGAAATACTTCCGTAAACTTTTTCCAATTTTAGAGAATTTTAACAATTTTTTTCAAAATTTTAAAAAGTTCAGTTGTCAAGATACTTATTATCAATGGATCTCTCTTCGTTCTTAAAGAGAGATCAATTGACGATGTTTATCTTGATAATCTTGAAATAGAATTTCAAAAAATTTATAGATTCATAAAAAATCTTAAAAATTAAAAAAACTTTATGGATGTATTATTTAACTCATAAAATTGATAGTGTTTCATATTTCAATCAATTTGAATATCATTTGAGGGCTTATCAAAATTTTGTGTATTTTTTAACGGTTGTAATTTAACTGATCTTTGAAGAACTATCAAATATAACTAAAATTGAATATAATCGGAAACAAAATCAATCTATAAGTTAAGCAATAGTTCCGTAAACCTTTTTCTATTTTTCACAATTTATAATTTTTACAAATTTTTGAAATATCAAATTGTCAAGAAAAAAAATGGTCAATGACCCCTCTTTCCCTCGTCATTCTTAAAAGCCTAAATACATGCAGCGTCTTGCCTGACTTCATAATACGTCACAAGCATTGTGCCAGTGGATTATATTAAAATGTATGCCATAAAATACAAATGAAGAAGTATTACTATTGAACGAGCTCTCATGTTTCTAGTTTTTGCTCTTCTCGACAACTATTTGCAAGTTTGGTATATTCTTTCTTTTGCTAGTCTGTACCAATTAATCTAAATTCTTTTCTTTCGTTTTTTTTTTTTTTTTTTAATGAAAGTCTGGCAGCACGACTACCATTGACGTACACGCAAATTAAATCCGGCGTCAAAAGAAGCAAATTAATTGCGGTTTAGATTTAATTTGATAACAAAATCTCTTGATTCCCCGTAATTTGCAACGAGAAGAAGGCAGACGGAAAAATGGCAAAAGTGCTGAGCACACATGACGCGTGCTTTTTTTTTTTTTTATCGATCACTTCAATTTGATGTGAACGATATGTGATCGGAATCACGTCTGGTCTGCTTCGGATGACGAATATAAATATGTCAAGTTGAATTACATCGTCATTGTGGGACTATTCGAAGAGCTATTCCGAATACATTAATTGCGCTCGCTAATTTTAGAAGCGGATACATCATGCGTCCATTGAAATATCCATTTATAGAGAGCCAATTTTGTAAAATTTACATCCAATTTTGTAATTATTACATATAAGTTAAATAATGCATCTATCAACCTTTTCTAATTTTTAAGATTTTTTATGACTTTTTATAAATTTTAAAAATAATTGTCAAGATTATCAAGATAATCATTGTCAATGGAGCCCTCATCTCTTATATAAAAGCTTGGCCACCAAGATCTTCAAAAAAAAAAATGTAAAAAAGTAAAGATCATGACAATTATAACTAGAAACATATTGGATTGATTGGATATATATATAGTGTTATGGAGATTTAATTTCGTTAATGTACTAACTAATCATGCTTAGAACAACATTCTCATCCACTAAAATGCAATAAAAAGATCTGCACACAAATTAGATCCAGCGTCAAAAGAAGCTGATTGCAACGAAAATCTTTTGATTGAATTTGACAACAAAATCTTTTGATTCCCCCATTTGCAACGTGAAGGAGGAGGCAGACAGCAAAAAAGCAAAAGGGCTGAGCACACATGACGAGTGCTATTTTTTTATTTTTTTTATCGATCACTTTAATTTGATGTGATCGACATGTGATCGGAATCACGTTTGGTCTGGTTCAGATGACGAATATAAATATGTCAACTTGAATTACATCATCATTATGGGACTAATCGAACAGCTATTCCGGATACATTAATGCGCTCGCTAATTTTAGAAGCGGGAACATCATGCGTCCACTAAAATAACCATTTATAGAATACAAATCACTTTTGTAATAGTTACATGCAAGCGCTATATTTAGGTTCTCTATTCTAAAAGGCCTAAATACAGTGTTTTCTTCCCTGAACTTAGCACGCATAATGCATCACAACTTCGGAAGCATTGTGCAACTGGCTTGATCATATTGCAAGAAGGCAATTAATGGCGCGATATATGCCATGAAATATACATATGAAGAAGTAATGAATTACGAGCTCTCATGTTTCTGGTTGTTTCTTGTCTCAACAAGTATTTGAAAAGTTTGGAATATATATGCTTTCTTTTGCTAATCTGTACCAATCTAATTTCTTTCTTTCTTTTATTTTTTATTTTTGTAAGTTTTGCAGCAGCTGTCTGTCATTGATGTATCGATCTAATTTCAGAAGGATTTACTGATCTCCGGTTAATTTGGTAGACGATTTGTTGAATAAAGAATGAAGGAATGAAGGAAGCAGCTCGATCCCTGCATGCACTACGTACAGTACACAGTAATACAGTAACTGATTGTTCTGTTAAATTAAAAGTTGCGCATGTTAAAAGAAAGAAAGAAAGACCGCAGAATTAATTGATTGAGGCCTAAATTTGTTGTGTATTCATTGCTTCTTCAAGTCCATGTAATTCTTTCATATGTTTAGAGATAGCTAGGCGGCCTCAATTTCAAATGCATAATTTCTCAAGTAAAAGCAATATGTATTTCTCAGTTTATTGTGGTGATTTGATAATTTTGTGGGCTTACTAAAAAAAATTGAGGGTGACATATATAATATACACATTGTATGAACATAATCCTTCAGGATATTATTTTCTGTAACTCATGGCATGGAGCAAATTAAATAAGCGTTTCAACTGTTACTTTTCAACTTACTTGAGGATATATTGCTACAACAGAGCCACAGAAAAATAAAAATCCAAGTAAACTTTAAATCGAAATGAAATTACATACACTAAAAGATCTATGACATACGTAACTATATAAATCGAAAGATTAAAGATCTATAACATTCCCTAAAACTCCCAAATATCTTCGTGAGAGTCAAAATTTATGAAGCTTCACATTTACATATCCTTGATCCTAAAACATGGTTTTCTAATACTTACTTTGTCATAGAACTGCAAGAATCATGCATTATGTAACCCTTGAAAGTTTAAACTAAACTTAAACCGATCTCTTCTAAGACAAAAATGAAAAACTAAAAATTGGGAGGGTGTAAAATATATGCATATATGGAGACTAAATACTAGAAACTAGCAATTCACATTTTAGGTCCCCTTGAAATTTTTATGTCTCCATAGGCCTTGTGCTGAACAACCTTTATGTAGTTGTGAGTCGCAAGAACTGCGGAGACACAATAACTATTAAATTAGTTAGTCCTTTTACTAGAAGCCGAAATGAAAATAAAGAAAAAGAATTGCGAAACATAAGCATTGGTATATACTATATAGAGAGAGAAAGGAGTGGGTCTAGTTACCGCATGTCTGATAGAAGAACTTGGCAGCTCTTGAAGGATTCATTCCCTGAGACAACTTCTTGAGCGATTCATATTTAGGGGCTCCAGGAGTTTCAAAGTGTAATTTAAGTTGCCTGTAGACAGTTTGCATTAACCAATTACTTAGAATCGACAGAACAAGAAAATTTATTCAATTAATCCCAAAATGTTGCATTATTATTTTTGTGAAAAAAAGATCGTATATATTAAGGGCTCAACTTACGCTTTGATTGCTAGAGTCACCGGATCTACAGGAACCTCTGAGCTTGTACCTTGGAGAGGAGTTTGAGTTGGCCCGGTTTCAGCTAAGGGCTCTGACAAAGAGTTACAATTTTTTCAGGAACAAACAAATGAATTGGATACTGGTTTTTATTCTCAATAAGAGACTATGGAAGCCACCTTGCTGTTACATAATCCTATTCTGTATTTGTACAAAATCCCTAATCAGCCATCTTTATCTAGACTGTTCAATTTTTTATTTCATGTCTTTCCATATTTTTAATTTCTTTATTTTTTGCCTTTTAGGATAGGGGAAGGGGGCTGTGCTGATACCTGTTTCAGGGATAATGCCTTCCTCTGACACCCTCCGAATTTTAAAGGCTGCCACAAAAGGTCCCTCCTCTTGAACTGTCTCAAGGTGGCTGCCTCCCAAGGAGGAGGATCCTTGTCTTCTCTTTGATCTAATTTCACAATAAATGAAAAATAAGTTGGAGCCAGAATGCTAAAGTAGACCCTTGAATAAGACCCACTGTGGCAAGGAATAAATCATAACATGCCTATGTCTGAAAAATACATTGTGCAATATCTTATTGTCTCATTTCATGCCATACCCTGATAATTATGTCCATATCCTTGCTATGAGAATTAGAGTTAACATATCATGCTTACTATAAGTAGTCTTCTTACCCACGTTTGACTGGGCAGCCTTGTGTTAATTAGGTAGTAAGGATTGAATGGTTGTAATAACTTCAAACATATATTCAAAATATTTCAAAACAGAACTGAGCTGAGCACCTTAGTTCTCCAGACCTCCCAGTTGGAAGTATCTCAGGTTCACCAACTGGCAGAATGGGCTCAGGACCTAAGCTCCCAGCTGACCGGTTTGATCCAGAATAATTTCCTGCACCAATGGAATTGGATATTAATTTATCATCAATTGACGTAGGTACCGGTGATACTTTTGTAATGTTGCTATCAGTTTTGGTTGAATGCAATAAGGGGATGTATTGACTTCTTAACAAGAAGTTCCTAGAAAACCAAACCAAAGTTAAAGTTAAAACAAAAGAGATTATTTTTTAACCACTGTACTATAGGTATGTCAGCAATTATACATCTTATGAATTTAAAAGAAGAAAACAAAACAATATAAATGCAATTACTAGACAGGAGGATGACAATTTTTATTCAACTCTAGTAATTACCTGCAGATGGAGTAAAATGGCCACTATGCTGACCCACATCGATACCCAAGTCCTCTAGATCCTTCCTCATCTTTTCCATTGAGTCATCTCGGTAATAATGCCCCGAATTATCAGGGAACATCTCAGGAGGCTTCATGTTTAGAAATTTTCAAGTGAAAGAAAGTTTCAGTGATATGTACTATTGATTTGAAATTTAACAATTTTTACAACTAAATTCGAATATTACATCTTCAGGAAGGTCTTGTGGATGGAATTCCTCAGGAAAGTTTGTTGTGTTCTGTTGATGGTGCACTTGCGGTGATGCTTCTCCTTTAAAAAAATAGAACTTACTGTTGGCTGCAATTTTATATGCTTAAGAAACAATAGGCAAGCAACATTTTACTCATGATGACAAGTCTTGTAATTCATTCATCTGATAACATATTTTGCTACATAATTTGTATTAGTTCAATTTACATTCTTATTTGAGATGCTAGTGCTGGACATTTAAACAAGAACCTTACCAAATCAAAGCATGTCACAAGTTATTAAGAGCTTTTGGGGCATCTAAACAAGGACCAACATAACAGTCTCCTGCAGAAAAAAAAAGGGTACTCTCACTATTTACCTTGAGATGGACCTTTTTCTGGTTGCTTTGGCCGAGTACATTCCTGCCATAACTCCACTATGGGTTTTGGGAAATAGAATCTGGCAGGGAACTTCTCATACCCAGTAATGATTGAAACAGGTGGCCATTCCATCAATGTAGCCAATTTTATAGAAGATGGCAACTGTATGTTTCGTAGTGAAGTAATTTTAATGAATTGAATGTAAAAATTTTTAGCTGAATGACTATTCAAGTAGAAGTAGAAAGACTGAATTGCCAACTTCTATGGTCTCTAAAATTTCCAATATAGAAAACACCTACACATTTCAGAAGAAAAAAAAGTTATTCACAAATAATGTTCACAATTCAAAGCTAAGATGTTACCTGATTAACTTTTCTTCTTTTTCCTACAATGTCAGATGTATCCCTGAGCCACAACTGGTACACGGTACCAGCTACCATGATTTGTTCATTGTCAATATAAAACTTGGGAACATTGTTTTTGGCAGCTTTCCTCTTTGGTGCCTTTGGCCTCTCTTCAGCATCAACCTGTGTAATTGGAAAGAAATTTCTTAATGGTTTCTTTTTAACGATTTCAAAATAATCCGAAAATGGCAAAGTGAGAACCTTCTGGCCTTGCTCATCTTGCTGCTCAGGGAACCCACCTGTGTAAGAACTAAGAACATTAGTAATCCAATAACAAATATAGGCTTTATCAATCAATCCATCAAATCAATTTTACAACACATAATTGAGCCCAAATTCAAAGTAATACTATAAAAAACTTCAGCCACTATAGTAATTGCAAAAGATGGATTATACCAGCAACATACAATTGTTAAGTACCAGAGCAAATAAAGAGCATAACTTTTCAGGTAGAAAAATGGTTTTTTTTTTATGACAAGCATGAACCTGGAGGATTGGTAGTGTCATGGAATGGTATGGCATCATCATTATATGTAGGCTCAGGGGGATGAGAAGGAGAGGAGCGCATCGTGGTGTTGTCGACCGGCACATCTTCATTATGTTGAGGTGGTGATGGTATGATGTTGGGCATCTCATGCTCCTGAGGTGCGCTCAGATTGATGCGTATTTCCTCTTCCCTCATGTCAAACCTGTCAAAAACCATCAATTAAAGCAGGTCAGATCTGTTAACAATGGTACCGGCATAGAGTTCTGTTTATTATGCATCACCTTTCAAAACGGTCAAAATGAAAAGTCTCAGCAAAGCCCGAGCCATTGTTGTCAGCCAGAGTGATGTCCTCAGCTTGAGCTTCAAATCAAATTTGTACAGGTGGATTGTCAATACTTTTTCTATTTAATTTCCAAGTTCAGATAAAGGGACCATGGGAGAAATGAAAATAATGAATGAACCTTGGTGATGATTTTCTGAAATGTCACAATCATTGACCTCAATATGGATATACTGCTCATCCAAATCATCCAATCTCTACAGTCAAAATGAGCAACAAATAAGATATGTCATCATCTGGTTAACTAACATGAAAAAAATAACTAAACAAAATTACACCAAAATTAACATCAATTATGTTATTTCTCACTTGATAAAAGAATGTCTAAGCAACAATGAAACCAGTCAGGCTTATAACCTGTGTACACGTATCAACATACATAACTTTTTTTTTAATTTCAAGCAATGACATAACACTGTGACATTTAATCGAACACCTGTGACCCATGATCCAGAATCATACTACACATGCACCTTTCAAAATAAAACAGAGAACCGACCAACTATCGACCAAAACCCACATACCAGCAACCTAGCACAAATACTTTGAAGACCAACATAGAGATATACAATACTACCATATGTTCCATTTTGACTGGGGGGAAGAAAGCCTCCGAGCCGGGCAGCGTGGAGTCCAGATCAACGTCCATGTTCTCCGGATGTGTGGGCAATGTGACCGATTCATACCTACAGCAAGTAAGCCAATCAGATCATTGTCTCACTTGCAAGGAGCATTTAGAGCCTCTATTTATTTGATTGCCATATTTAGATCAGTAATCAGGCATGTAAATATACATATGCAACTGCATTAAGATAGTCTGTACCTGGCCTTGGCTTTCCCTTTAGGAAGAGGAGCTGATTCTCTGCTGGGCTTGGATTTCCATACTTCATTCAGTTCAGACTAAAATGAATCAACTAATTAATTAACTAATTACTCAATCAAGGAAAATAAACAGAAGAAATGCACGAAAGGAAATAATGAGAAATATACAGAAAAGGAAATGAAGCAAAAAGAGATGAAATCAATTGATTGATTAATTACCACGAGACGGTTGACATCGTCTGCAAACATAAATCAGTGTCAGATTAGTTAATTCCCATTCCGAACTATTGATCGATATCAAATGGAGTAAATGTATACCAGATTAATTAAGGAGAAGGGAGGAAAATTAAGGAGACGAACCGTAGAGGAGCTTGACCTTGCGCTGGTACACAATGACCACGCCGCCCATGAGGATGCCGGAGAGCCTGAGCGCCATCGGCACCGACGGGTTCAGGATCTCCTCACTGAATCAATTAATAAGGAAATAAGTTAACAGATGAGCTAGAAGAAACACAGAGGAGTTAAATTGAATAAATGTGAGTGAGAAACAGAGCATGTATGTATGAAGGAAGGAAGGAAGGAAGGACCAGATCTGGATGAGGTCGAGCTTGTTGAGGCGCTTGCGGTTGATCTTGGAGTGCATGGTGGCGGCCATCCATATCTGGCCCAGGGGCGCCTTCCTTGCTAGAAGCTGGTGCGAGTAGAACATTCTCTCTGCTCTGCTACTTCAGATGGGGATGAATGGGGATGAAGGAATGAAGGAATGAAGGGGTCTTATATATATAGTGCGGGGAATTATTAAGGAAAGGAGAGGAGAGGAATTGGAGCTGTGCATGGCGCGTGAATTGCACTGGAATTCATATCCCCTGCTGTACTGCATTGTGCAGTTCGCAATTTCAACCGATGGATCGTCTCAAGATTCGTGCCAGCGTGGATTTCGAGACAATCCAACGACTGACGTTGTGAACTGCACAATGCAGTAAGCCAGGGGATAAGCACTCGATCTGCGAGGGGAGTGAATATATAGGTAGTTAAGCTGGCTGGCGGTTTGTTGCAGTGCAGGAGGTTGTTGCGGGTGTCAGATCTGTCAGACTAACTTGGTGAAACGCAATCGCAGTGCGAATTCATATGCAGTTCGCAGCATCAGCCGTTGGATTGTCTCGAGATTCGTGTCAACGCGGATCTCGAGATGATCCAACGGCTGATTTTGTGAACTGTACTCACTATGCAGTAAGTCGGGGGATGAGCACTCATTGCAGTGCTGCTCTGCTTGCTGCTGCTGCTGGGATGAGATAGGATCGTAGAATACGACAATATCAGGCCGTTGTATAATACGATACTTGTAGGGGTAAACCGTAAACATGAGAAAAGTGAAAACAATGTAATAAAAGTAATACCTAGCGTCCACAGAATATATGTATCTCCATGGCGTTCATAAGTTACAAAATCAGATCTATCTGTTACAAAATCAGACATACTTGTTACATTTTGAATGTATTTATGGACGTATGGGTGCATTTTCAATAGACGCAAGATGTTTCTCAAGTATATAAAAAATGAAATCGATACTAATGTGTCAGTATTAATATTGAATAGATATATCCAAATTAATCGTTTCTGTATGCAGCTTGCGTAATTTGTATATTGTTTTTGGATATATTATGCAAATAAGTTAATTTTGAATATGGATGCATTTACCATTCACTTTATTAGTTAATTGTTTGATTGTAAATATCCTTTCTATTACGAAGTACGCTGTCTACAATTATTTAACCCTAATCTGACGCCTTCAGTTGTTTGTTGTTCACGTACACCAGGGACGAACACTTTACATGCTATTGACCCCCTCACTTCATTCCAATATATGCATCCCAATTTCCCCCACATTTCACAATCCTAGGCGTCAGCAAACTTCAACTATTTTTTTATTACACAGCTAGCTTCATTTATTAAGACGAGAATTCCTAAAGAATGATCACAACAGCCAACTCCAACCATGAACTAGTCACCCAACAGGCAACAAAGCCATGAAAGCAATCATGTCAAATATTATCCAACCATATATGTTTGCTAAAATTCATTCTACTTCAAAATCTATGAAAGTAAAAGGTTCGGTAAAAGAAGAAATTTCTATTTGACAACCAAAAGGCTGATTCTACTTTTTTCATTTTTCTCCTATAAATGACCTATCTATTAAAGCAATTGAAAAGCTGCAGCAATATACCGAGGAAACATATTAGAGTACAAAATTTGGGTCGGTAACATGGAAACATTCTGGAGTCGCAGGAGGTGAGAAAATGTTATAGTTTGTTAACATCTCTTGATCTAGAAGGCTAGGCCAATTGCTGGATGAACTTGAAAGCAGAATACCTGAAAACAAACCAAGAAATATATATAATTTAGGTAGAATCCAAGATAGTACAAAGCAACAACTTACTAAATCATAGATGATCAAAAAAGAGTGCGCAAACCTGAACTAGCTGGCATCCCAAAACTGGACATTGCAGACAGATTGTGCACTGTGCTCAAACGGTCACTTTCGGAGTCATGTACCGGATGTACTATACCAGCTGCAAGGCTAAGAGATATCCAGTCATGTTGATGACCAGACATATTTTCAGCAAGCCTTGAGGTAGGGATGCAAATGCTCTCCTGATTAGGACTGACACTGCACGGTGTCCTTAAATCATCACCATGTCCTCCAGCTCCCATACTGCTGTAATTTTCCATACAGGGAGTGATAGAATTGGGGTTAAGTCCACTGAGATTTTCATCTGTAATTGGGACTTCATTGCCAACAGCAGTTAGGAAGCCTTTGTATTTATCCTTCCTGTTCACTTTGGGAGTCTTCGTATTTAAGTTTGGATTAGTAATAGAATCATTAGGAGGATGCCAGGGGAATTTAGACCCATTCAGCCCATCTTTGGCCTTTAACCGCCACGAACCATCTAAATTGACTTCTATGTCAGTCAATTCCTCATCAAGCATAGACAACTATTTTCAGACAAAAATGAAACAAAACAAGAGTTAGTTATCATTCACTGCACAAAATATGTAGGGCCAAAAATGCGGAAAGGATGTATAGACATACCATTGAAGTAATCTTTGTGAAGTATGGGTCGACTACTATGTTTTCCAGTGAGTAATTGTTCAGGCAAATGGGGCACTGCCACTGCATTATATCCCCAATAAAATAATAAATTACATAAAGTTTGCTTGACAATTATACATAGTTGTCAGTGGACTAAATATATAGAATAACCAACAGTAAAGCTGCTGGGGAGCAGAAATCTCTATTCAGTCATGGTGATACATTAGCTTTTCGCTGAACATCTTATTGATATTTTTAAGTCTTTTGACTACCACTGTCAACTATTTCAAAAAAAAAAAAAAAAAAAAGAGGGATATTTTTAAGTCTTTATCGAGGACAGTAAGAACACAGCTCCAATCTGAAATAAGGGAGCTTTGTTTCCTCTTAATTTCTTTCCTTTCCAAACTTGAGGGAGAGAGATGGAGGGCAGACCTTCCGGGATTGTTTATTAAGATGCACAAAGGTGTAAAGATCAAAGCATCCCATATGCGCACATTGCTTGAACCTGGCTGCCACCTTGATTCTTGACCCGCTTATCTAGTTTAAGAATTTATGTTAAGTATCAGGAATGAAGTGAATAAGTGTAGAAAGCTTTGTGCCTTAAAATTCATACAGATAAAAGGTAGGGAATTAAGGGAAGGATCAGAGTAATAACAACTGGTGCTATCTTATGTCGTGTCATTCAATTACGAAAAATCAGCCTACTAGAACCTCATTTAATACCAAACTAAAAGACCTGTAAGTAACAAAAATTAAATGAGTGAACAAAGTTTTTCCATTCAATCAGTTAAATTTGGTAGTAACTTACAGGGCAACGGAGATTGATCGTGGCGTAATCATCCACTACCTCAAAATCGCTATCAGCACTTTCACTTCTTGTACCATTTCCACCTATGCACCGGCAAATCCTAGCTAAGGCATCTTGAAAAGACTCATTTTCTTTGTTGCTAAGGATCATACTTACAACCTACAAATATAACATATAAGTTTATCTTGAAAGAAGCGTGTGTTTACAAATATAGTAAGATGGTAAGAACAGACACAAATATAGGATTTTCTGTCCTAAAGCGTTCTTGTACCATGCCTAGTTGCAAAATATTTAGTTATAACATTTTATTTATGCAGAAAAGTGTTTCCTTTAAAAGGTATGATACATTTTATTCTTAAAACGCATTGTGTTCCATCTTTTAGAAACAGTGTTCCTCGATACAATTTTTTTTTTTTAAAAAAAATGATTGAAAAAAATTCATAACTAGAAGAGATCAGATACCTGAGTCCTGAAGTAATACCTGGGTAATTTTCTGCCTCTTTGCAATACGTATACCAAAGCAGAAGCTGCGTGTATCATTCCATGATATAGTTATTTTATTCAACCCCTCTTTGCAATATGCTTTTATCTGTAAAGAAACATATGTTTTTGTTTTCAAAATAATATATGTTTAATTGTCTACCCCAACTTGTTTGGGACCAAAGGCTTTATTGTTGTTGTTATTACTGTTTGCAAACCAAGTAAATGATGGAGGTAACAGTTGCCTCAATCCTCCTGACAGAACTTAAAAGAACAACTTATATTTCTAAACCTCGATCCTTATAAGGAAACACTTTCTCATAATCTTAAGAACAAGATTTTTAATTGTTGAATTTCCATGAGACAGTCCAAAAAAAAAAAAAAAAAGGTTTTTCTAGCATAAGATTTCTGTAGGAATGTTTTCTACAGCATGTTGAACCCACAGAAGAAAAATATATATATACAAACTAAACCTTGAAAAAGAAAAGTCACTAACCAAAGGACAATCATCTCGGCTGTTAGTACCCAAAAGCTGTAAAGAGGGTCTATTAAGCACCACCAATTTTGTTCCTATTTTCAAAGCACAAAATTAACCAATAGACAATAATAAAAGAGGAGGGATCCATTGACAATACTTATAATGACAATCTTGACAATCAAGATTTTGAAAAATTTGTAATAATTCATAAAAAATCTTAAAAATGAAAAAACATTTATGGATGCATTCTTTAACTTATAGATTAATAGTTTTTTTAAATTTCAATCAATTTGAACATAGTTTGATAGTTTATCAAAATTTTATACATTTTTTAACGGTTGAAATTTAACAAGCTTTAAAGAGCTATCAAACGTCACTTAAATTGAATATAATTTGATACATAATCAATCTATAAGTTAAACACTATCTCTATAAACATTTTTCTATTTTTAAGAATTTTTAACTATTTTTACAAATTTTTTAAAATCTTGATTGTCAAGATTGTCATTTTAAGCATTGTCAATGGATCCCTCCTCATAATAAAATAGCATAACTATAAAAAGTATTCAGGGGGAGGAGTTTCAAGAAAGGACCATTTATATGGAAGGTAGAATCAAGTGGCCAGTGCATTCTAAATTGTACATTATCATTCATTAGCATACTCCAAGCCTATTTCAAAAAAGGAAAGAAGAAAATGAAAGCAAACATACAGTAAAAATTACATTTAGTGAGTTTATAAATTAACAGCATTTTCTCAAATGAATAGAGGTGAAGTACATAAGTAATTCAATTTTACAGGAGAAGGGGTCTGAAAATTAAGTTGTCTTCTCCAGTCTCCATAGCAGTCCAGTTCCACAACAGAACAAACATTAATAGCAGCAAACTACGTCCAACACTAATTATTGCGTGCAAAAGTTCTATCATCAACAAAAATAAAAAAAAGTTTCTCACGGCCATTTTGTCCACCATAAATGGTACAGAAGAAATAACCTGAAGCTCATGGTCGTCTGATCGGAGAAGTTTCATGTGAACGTTAGAAAGTACAAAATTTTTCTCCACAAATAGTGCAGGGCTCAAACTGAATTAGGAAAAAAAAAAAAAGTCAAGAAAAATATAAAGGACAACAGAGTAGGAAGAAAGTAAAAGAAGTTTCCTAATAATTTACCCATCTGATGCAACAATGGAAGGTATCAGCTTTGCTGGAGGTAATGGATATGCCATTGTCACCAAAAATCTGTAACAACAAAAATACAGATCTTTTGGTTAACATGAATATTTAATTTGAGAAAGATTAACCACGCCCTAAATTACTTAAAGTCAACAGAAGTTTGAACTGATAACTTATCCTTTATTAAAAAATATTTACTTATTGCCCTTTTGCAAAATAAAGCACTAGAAATTTTCATCAAAATTGAGAAGGAGAAAAAAGTTACGGGTCTGCCCGCTCAATACGACAAATCTCGCATAAAAATTGAGTCGGTATATTAAACTGTCCATCAACTGGGTCTGCGACAATCACACATCCAGCATGCTGCCATATCTGACATGTATGATCCTCACACTGAAATGATTTATAAGTAAACTCTTCTGAGGACAGAAGATATAATAATGAAAAACATAAAATGGCAATAGAATTTGGTTAACTAAAACTAGCAATTTCAGTACTTGAAATTATTAGTTTAAGTTAATACAGGTATGTGATTCCGTGTGCTACCAGTTTTTCATAAAAACAAAACTAAAAAACAACCTCAACTGTTCCTAGAAGCAAATTATCTAAAATGGTGTAATTTCAGAATAAACCATCATCACACTGGCATATATGATTCCAATAACAAACCGCTGGTAATCTATTCAGATTCGTCACTGGTAGTTTCAGTTTGAAGCTCCTGTCAAACCAGTTATTATGGCAGATTAATTTTCTTTTTTAAGGAAGTATGGCAGATTAAGTTCCAGTCAACTGATACCATAACATGACAAATATCGAAGAAAGAGGAAAATGCAACCTGAATGATGGGATCAAGAGGTAAAGAGCTCCCACATATGCACCTAAACCTGTGTCCTTCCATATTCTGTGCCATGGTTCTATGCCTTTTCACTGGTGCTGGTTTAGTCACTTGTGCTTTAGCTGGAGTGCTTTCTCGTCTATGAATCACTTTTTTCTTTTGCTTTATGTTTCTGAAAGAAGAGTAGTAGTTTATTTATGTTATGAACCCTACAGAATTGCCTTCATCAAGGCATAGAGTCCATTGACTCGATACAACAGCAGAACACGTCTGTAGGGACATTAGCATACCAAAGCATAAAAGAAGTTGATATCCAACTGCATCAGCACTTCAGCACTTAGTTTCTCTTTTAAGGTTGAATATTACAGTTGATTTTTGAAAAAGTGTGTCAGATTTACAAAACCCATAGTTTAAAGAAGTGTTATCCAACTACATCAGCAACTCAGCACCGTGTAATATGTACTATGATATAGCCCAAGCGCCGCACTAGCTCTTAGCAACCATCTAAGTTCAGCATCACTACCACTTTCGCCCATACAATCATGCCAGTGCTACATTGTCATTACTTTTGCAGGGCTTGATTAAACATACAGGAGTTGTTAACAGGGGCCTATGAACCAGAAAAGAAGCTCAAGGGCTGAACTATACCAAGCCTCTTATCAGCAGAAAAAAAAAAAAAGCAGAAGGAAATGCATGAAAAGAAAAGAATACCTAAAAGCACAGTCAATAGACCTTACAACTTCTTCTTTTCTACCTGTTACAGCACAACATAAAATTATAATCAAATCATGCAATGTCATAGTAATTTGCATTGAGAATCATCGACCAACAAGGTAACAAGAGTTACCTTTGTTCTCATTCAGTATTGCTAGAATCCGAAGCAAAAGCTCCTACAATGTAATCCAAAATGTTGTATCAATTATCTGAGCAAAACATATATCCACACCTCTTCCTTCAGAAACAACAAGATCCAACAATATGCACACACTTTGTTTCGAATTCAGCTACGCTAACTCATATTTACTCCGAATTTATCCTTGAAAGATAAAAGGAAAATTGGAAGCTGATTTCAATTCTTAAGCAGAGGACATTCTAAGTTCTTGAATAAAGTAACATGATACGAGTCAATCAATACCTGCTTCTTTCCAGTTCTGGGCAAGCCAAGCTGAGCCAAGAGACGTTGCAAATCCCTGACAGTCAAACGCGATAACTTCTCCTGTGCAGTCAAACAAGCAGAATGAATGAAGGCATTGAGTCAAGAAACAGAGTAATAAGTAATTGGAGGGCCACATCAAGAGCGAAATTCATGTAAACCCTCAATGGATGGATATAAATAGAAAGGGTTGCGTGCATTAAACCCTCGATCGACCGAAATGCCTTATTTAGTATCGATTTACACAAGAAATTTCAGACGCAAACCCCTAATCAACCAATCCATCAATCAATTCTTGATTATATATAAATAAACCTAGCTGATTTAAGTACGTCCTGGATATCTATCTCATCGCTACCTAAGCTAAGCTAAGCAGATGTACTCGAAGCTCGAAATGATAAATTGATCAATCAATCTATATCGCACAATGCATGCACGCGAGATCACCGATGATCGACCGCTGCCTGCACGATACATTCGAGGGAGAAAGAAAGAACATTACCTGACATCTAGCGACATTGTCATCCATCGATGTTTCCGTTCCCTTCCCCCTTCACAAACCCCCGAAATCCCGACGGAACCGAGAGAGGGAGGAAAGGAAGGGAAACCGAGGGAAAAGAGTGAAGTGAAGTGCAGTCTAAAAGAGGAAGCGGCACTAGACGACAAACGGGACTGCTCATCCCCTAACTTACCGCATTGTGCAGTTCACAACATCAGCCGTCGGATCATTTCGAGATCCGCGCTGGCACGAATATCGAGACAATCCAGCGGCTGATTCTGTGTACTGCACAATGCGGTACAGCAGGGGATATGAATTCAGGAAGGAGCAAATGAATGAATGGATGGATGGATGGACCTGTCTTAGGGTGGAAGAGTCGAGGGTGTGGGCCGGTGGGCCGACGGTTAAGTGTGCTGTTCTTGTGTGCGCCGGGTTTAGGGGAGTTGGGGTAGGGATGTGTCGGGGAAAGCTGGCGGGAAGGGGTTTTATGTTTTGTAACCCTAGGAAAATTAGAATTTGCAGATTTGACCCTCTTTTGTAAAATATGACAAACTATCGTTTTGTGTAATTGATTGTGTGCGTTTATGTTAGGGACAAGCGATAAACACTCTACTTAAGAAAAAAAATTGAGAAATTTGAAATATAATGTTGCAAATACACCTTAAATATTGTGTTTACCCATTGGCGATTGGTCATTAAATGTTTGTACAACTCTTTTTCTTTTTACCCTTCTCTAATTTATCCCTTTGGGCACTACATTTTCGACTTCGTGAATCAAAATATTAGTTTTATTGTTTGAGTCGAGACTAACCTCGCTCATGTACCAACTAGAGTCTGGTCAGTGATAAAAAGTTTTGGGAAATTAAGTCGATTTGGAATGGTTAATTTTCAATCCGTGTGCAATCTCTGGTTTCCGAGCAAAGGAGAGAGACATTTGGGAAAATGAAAATCAAATCAGACCTAATTGTTTTTTCCCAACTTTTTAAGCTTGATTGGTGAAATTTTTTGGGCACAGTTACTCACATTTTAAGTATTGAACGGATGTTAAAGGAAAAAAAATTTTGTAAGGCCAAAATTTTCTAAAATATCTATGCGTGCCCAAGCTACCAAACATGCTAGTGAACTAATTTTAAATTCCATCCAAGATGATTAATACAATTCCATAAGTCACTAATAGACTAATCCCATAAGAAAGAAATAAACGAATATTAAGCCTAAATCTATTCAAGTTATAACCCTAGAATCAATTCATGACAAATACATATCTCAAAATTAAAGAACTACTAAAAATCAGATGGAAATAGAATGATTTACCTTAAAAAAGGATGGGCGGCGGCATGGGTGTTCCGGTTAGGGTTCGAAGTTGAGTGTGATTGCTTAAACACTATATCTACGAACGATCGATTTAACGACGATGATAAAAGAGGGTGACAAGATGAGAAAGAATAAGTAGAGAGAAAAGGATAAAATTGGAAATAAAGTCAAGTTGAAGAGTGAATTGGGGGATAAAAGTGAAGAAGAAGCTTTGTTCTTATCGAAACCAAAATTAAATTTTTTTAGTGACTCTTTTATAGATATTTAAATGTGAGTGTAGGGGTGTCAATGGGTACGATTCGAGTTATGTAGGAGCATTTTCACTACCATATCCGTTTAGAATTGGTCTACCCATATCCTACCCACACATGGTATAATTCGACTTGACCATACCCTACTTGTATCCGTTAAAATAAATGGGTGGACAAGTGAGTACATAACAAATAATACAATAACGTATTTATATTTTTATATTGAATTTTATAGGAAAGATCAATATGACATAATTTATATTGGAAATAACATAAATTATTATAAAATGTATTGGAAAGATTACAAAACTAGTACTTATCAACTTTATTATTTCAGAAATAATATAAAATATTAATTATACATTACCATATAGGGTAATAGATACGAAATAATATGTACCCTTACCTATTTGCTTAACGGGAAAAATAATTTACCCATACCTATACCTGATAAGCTAATGGAAAAAAAAAAATCTTTATCCATACCCGTCTTATGGGGTACGATACGGGTCAGATAAATGGATAAACATATACTATTAACAGCTGTATGTGAGTAGCTTGACCCTCATCTATCTCAAAAAAAAAAATTGAAAATAAAAGAAAAGAAAAAATTCTAGTAACTGTCATGTTTACTCACACACCTGTATATCATTATTTTCCTTCATCCCACTACAAGCAAGTAACATTTAAATGCTGAATCAATGACATTAATAGCATCTTTTACTGCAAGATATGTTTTCAAATGGCCACCACACTTACAAAAATTCGTTTCACAGTAACGTTGTGAATGCGGCCACGGGTCAAGAATTAATTTTGTTCAATTTTATTTTAATACTCTCATTAAAAAGTTTTTTTTTTCAATTTAACAGTTATAAATTCATGAATATTATCTATTATGAGATTCATATGTGATCGAATAAAATTATCTGGGTAGAGCAGGCAAGCAACGTCCAATTTTGTTATACTTTTCAAGCGAGTGACATTTCCTGCAATTTAATTTCTCTACTAGACCCAGGCAAAAAAGGTGCATGAAGCCATGAACAATGCGAGTCGGGTCCTCAAACAAATTCAAGCTATCCTCCATAATAAGAAAATAAAAAGGCCCATCTATATAAGGCCGGGATTTCCTAAATCTCAATAAGGAAACAAGAGGCCCATAACTAAGGCCGCCATAGTTACTATTTCCAGGCTTGAACCAAAGCCAGCTCCTTCCTGGGAGGTGCTATGGACAGCGTTCAATTTACTCTGGAACCACTCTTTAGCATTTAATGGACGAGATTGCCCTTATAACAGTGACTATTTGTGCTGTAATGATGAGGGTAGTTTTGTCCTTAATAGGTTAAAAGAACTGTCCGCAAGTTAAAACTCCGCTGTCCGAAGCACCTTCCTATTTCTGAAACCAGTGTACTCAAGTCGTCTCTGATTTCTCTCTCCCCGCCGCCGTCGGCTCTCTTACCCGGCGATTTCATCCCTCCGCCACCACTCCTCCCTCGCGGGATTGCTCTCCTCATCCATCTCCGCCACCAATCCTCCCTCGCTCGCTCGGTCTCCTTATTCGTCTCCGTGCCAAATAAAATGGTATCTCTTCTTCCCTTTCCTTGTTCTTTTTGTTTCATCAACCAATTACAACAACATCAGATCAAATTATTAAGGGTGTTGCTCCCGTGATCACATCCGAGAAATTTTATTGGTTACAGATAAATTTAGGATTGGATAATATCCATATTATAGTCGTTGGATCGAAAATAAACTTTATATAGTGCGATCATTTCTCAATTTTAATGCTACAAGTGATCACCAATTGGGAATTTTTGGATTGTGTTTGTATAGGCGACCCCGTTTTTCGCCGGATTGGCCGTGGCCGCAGCGGCTATGGCCGGGCGGTATGGGGTCCACGCATGGAATGCGTACAAAGCCAGGCCTGTCGTACCTCGGATGCGCCGGTTTTACGAAGGCGGTTTCCAGCAAACCATGAATAAAAGAGAGGCTGCTTTGATTTTGGGTGTCAGGTATGTGCATAAGTAACATAACCTCTTGTTTTATACTCGATCAGTGTTATTGTTACAAGTATAATTATAATGCTAATTCTGCTATGGATCGGATGATATATGAGCCGTTCATTTTTTATAATCGGAGGATGGTCACGATATGTTTTTTAGATAAAATTAAAAGAAAATGTTTGATAATAACCGTTTGATTCAAAATGAAAGTTTGCTTAGCTGATCCACAGCAGAACCACTCTAATTATAAAAAAAATAAGCGTATTGTTCTTTGCATAGGGAAGGTGCGCCTCCGGACAAGGTCAAAGAGGCACATAAAAAGGTCATGGTGGCGAACCATCCCGATGCCGGAGGCAGCCACTACTTGGCCTCGAAAATTAACGAGGCTAAGGACGTAATGTTAGGAAAGACAAAAGGCGGCGGGTCAGCATTTTAGTCTCCGATTCCTTTATTTTTATGTGGTTTCAGCTGGTGCTGGGCGTCGCAATATGATGCCGGAGTTCCGATACAGATTGGTTTCATTTGTTACGTGGTCTCGATAACTTTCTTGTTGGTTAGTCGTAGTGTGTTTTGGTTTCGGTATTACATTGATTGCGGTGCTTGGGATGCCGTATCCGGCAGCCGTCCATGTTTTGACAGCATTGTCGAAAGTATAAGAAGCAGTGTGTATTGATCACTTTGTATCTTGTGAAACAGATTGAATGTTTCAATGCTCTTGTGCTGCCATACTGGTAAACATTTTACTTACCATTGTGTTATTATTTTTATTTCCGCTTCTTCATTGTAGCAAATACTTCAGCAAAAGATTGAACCCTCACTAGAATTAAATGACCATCAAAAGTATTATGATTTATGAACATTAAAAATGAAGGTTAACTCTTGAATGAAATAAAACAGTGAAAATAGAGCTCAGGATTTGTTATGGTGAAATTGACTGCTTTAATTACATATAAGCTAACAAGTAACAACAAATAGCTTCCCACTTTGTTGTGCCAAGGGGAAAAAAGAAACAAGAACCAACAGAAGGGTTGATTCAGCTTTCCTCATCATTAAAAAAAAAAAAAAATTGTATAAATATAATGCTAGAAAGAATGCAAAAATTTATTGGTTCTTCTTTTTCACTTCTCTTCACATAATTGTTAGGAGTGAAATGGATTCACAAATGACTTGGGTATGTGAAGGTGCCACAACATCACTTGAGAACAGCCCAAAGGTAAGCCTTTCAAGCTGCTGCTGCTGTTGCTGCTGCTTTCCTCCTCTCTAGTTGCCTCCTCCATTACAAACTTAACAAACTCCTAAACAAGCAACAAGCAACAATCCAATCAGAATCACATAAAATATTAAAATTCTTCCAATAATAAATTGAAATAAAGCTAAAGAAACCTTTGGGAGCCAACCTTGGTGGTGTTGGTGGTCGATTTCGTCCGAGTTATGCTGCCCGGTTCCCACAGAATCGAGCTGTAGAACCCGAGCCCGAGCACGTTGATCTTTGTTGTGGCGGTCTTGATATCCTGTAGTGAAGCAACTGCTTGATTTGTCTTACTGCTTGCATCTTTAGAGAACCACCCGACAATGCTCGACCCCTCGCAAATAGGGCCGTCGATGATCACTTTCCTCCTGTTCAGTCCCACTGATGCAACTGGCCACACTCCAACCTTCCTGTATGATTATGAACAATTGAATTATTGAATGATTAAATACCATCGAATGCTAATTTTATTTTCATTATAAGTTACCTTATTTGTACAATAGTAAAATATTCATATTCAAAATCAAATGTTAATGTTAATTTACATTTCTTTGGAGTGATATTATTAACTAGAATATATTACAAAAGGAATGATCTTGTTGGGACCTACACAAGTTGTCTTCATCATCAGTGGTCAACACGTTGAGAAGATTAATGTTTATGGCTGCCAACAACTTCACTTACAAAAGTTGTAATTTGACAATTTTAAAAAACGTAATTATAAATAACTAATTTTATAAAATATTTTCAAAATGCACTACATGCTCCCATGTAGTGAATCTAGTGATAGATTTTATTCTAGTGACCAATGGCGATATGCAGAGAGAAAAAAACAGAGAGAAGATATTGCAACCATGGAACAATGCAACATGTAGCAATGTACATAACAGAATTATATGCAAGATTTTATATTATACATGCTTGCATGATATTCATGTCATCTACATAACAACAAGAAAATTATTTTAATTATTAATGGAAAAGAAAACTAATAAGAAAATTATTTTAATTATCAATGGAAAAGAAAACTAATAAGAAAATTATTTTAATTATTAATGGATTAAGAAAACTAATTAAGGGACTTACATACTTTATTTTCCTCAGCTCTTCAAAGAACTTGAGATCATAGATAACCGACGCATCGGTAAAATGCACGACGCCGGCCAGACGGTGCTGTTGAATGTGCCTCAGTGCAAGGTTTCTCTGGTGATCTGTCTCTGCTCTCGGTACAGTAAAATTGTCCCGATATGTAAGATGCCGGTACATCACTTTCGTGCCACGCAGCATCTCAGCAGTTGCCTTGTATTTCTTTCGCGCCTCCACGACGACCCACAAAAGCGGGGGAGGCACAGCCGCGAGGCTGTGTGCCATCCTGGTAAGTGCAATCGGTTCGAACCTGTCACCGGACCGTGTCGTGGTTACAACAATGATCAAGTTGCTTTGGTCATGATGTTCTGTGCTCCTGAAATGCCCGTAGTTTTCTGATGCACGAGTTGTTGACGATGTAGTGAAAGGGGTGAGCAGATCGTAGTACGACGAGAAGCGGTCGCTCAGGATGGACATGGTGGCATGGGGAGGCACGAAGGCGGCGATGAATCCGGTCGTGAAGAAGACCGAGAAGTGCAGAAGAACCTTGACCCAGGTTTGCATGTTGTTCTTGGGTTTGTGATGATGGGGGGGCTCCATAATTGGTGGTACCAATCAATCAATGCAGGATCAATTCTTCTCTCTTCTTTGTAGTTCAGAACTTGATCAGCTCAATTGTGTACAACTGTGGAAGTTGTTTTTTTTTACCTCTTTTTCTTTGTTAAGTTGTTTTTTTCCCTCTTTTTCTTCGTTAAGAGAAATCTTTGATTTGTGGTCTTCCACTGTGAGATAGAGAGAGAGAGAGAGATCAAAATGTGTGTGTGTGTGTGTGTATATCATGGTCTGGACAAACTACTACATGAATATGTTAAAGTTTTAGGTTAAGACTTATTAATTATGATTTATGACTTCGTTATTATATGAAATCCCTTGGAGGTGGCAAAATGTGACCCGACCCGACCCAAGTTTCGAAGAAAGTCAAATTGACCTGAACCCGAGATAACCAGAGAATAGAAGTGCAAAATCTGACCAGACCCGAAAAACCCGCCCGACCAGAAAAAATGTCGGCAAACGTCAACCCGATACCTGACCTGAACCCCATCCGACTCGAAAAAATGCTGGCAGCCGTCAACCCGATACCCGATCCGACCCGACCCGAACCGACATTTCCATTTGGTTAAACTAACCCGACCCCGACCTGACCTGACAATCTGCCACCTCTACTATTTAACTTCAATTGATTAATTAATTCCATTATATTCATGCTGAATTCTTTTATGGATAGGAAGAAATATGTACTGTTTATTTGTCTGAATCGAATGGTTACGATATATTCTTGATGCACAAATAAAGAGAGATGCTTGATCTGTGAAATTTCAATCGCTCGATTAAGAATGAACGGTAATCCATAGAATAACAACTCTCAATGACCTTTGATATTATGAATCCGGTCTTTGGACCGTGCGTTGTTTTATTGTTTACCGTTTACAATTCGAAATAAACTAAAACCTTATTTGTATATTAGTACATGATGCCCACTATGGCACATATATAGAAATGATAATATAAAATAATGTACCTGGTTTAAGCAAACATGTCATTTACTTTGTGGCTTTCTTATCATTTTTTTCTTTCTTCGTACAATAAAATAATGATAAGCAGTCTGTGTTATTATAATGGAACTAAACTAGGCTGCTAGAGTGGTTTCTTAACGTGGTGAGAACAATTAATTGACAATGTCTATTTCGTCATTTTAACATTGAGATTTTAAATGAATCCTAATAGAAATTTAGAAATGGAATAAATTAAGTTACAGATATGTTCTCTAACGTATCGATAGTGTTCGAAAGAAAATGTGTTAAAAGTTGAATCACTATAGAAGGGTAACAAAATTTGATATTCTTGTACATATGGATCATCAAATTTATATACAACTTTATGCAATTTATTATGATCTTAGTAGTGAAATGATTTTTGGTCGACTATCATACAATATTTAAATTATTTAAATTGTATGAGTTCTTAATGTAAATCAATTTACATTTTATAAATGTGTTTATCAACAATTTTTTTTTTAAATATTTAAAAATTTAAATGATCCAACATTTTCTAATTAAAATTCAAAATAAAAAAACAAATAATGCCGAGTGATTCCTCCTTTAATTTCTTGATTTTGGTTACGTGTCCGTCTACGGCGAGAAAAATAAAATAAACGGAATGTCAAAGCATAATCAAAATGAGAATATGAGCTCATATATACCCCATCATTCGTGCGAGCAGCCTTTACTATGAGTTAATTATGTGGACCAATACAATTAAAGGATGCATGCATGTATATAACTATATATATGACCAAAAATTAGATAGTTTATTATAAAATGTATTTCTTATTAATTCTCGAAAATTGGTCATTATATTTTGTCTGTACTAGTAAAGAGTCCACGTCTTACTTTGGGCTGAAATTGTTATTTCTTATAATAAATTTTTAAGATATTATGTAATGGGTCTTAAATTGATATGGACCTTAAATTGAGAAAATTGATATGGGCCTTAAGTTTTAATGGGTTGAGACATTAAATTACGTCAACGATGGTGATCAATATAAGTAAACAATCAACGGCTGAGATTTATTCGTTGGGTAAGATAGACATTTCATGTCAAAAAAAAATCCAATATATTTTTATTAGGAGTAAAATAACATGTTGATCGACCTTCGATAGAGTTTTCGAAATCTTTTACATGTGTAGTACTGTTCAGAATATAATTACAGTGCTTTGCAAAGTTGGGGCGTTTTTTGCTTTGCGTTCAAGTCTCATTCTCCAAAGGTCAACTGACCAATCTAATTTGCTAAACACAATCTACTTATCTGAAAACATGCAAAATACGGAATTTTATAATTTTTCAAATTTTTTAGCTATTTTTCTGGATTTTTAAAAGATTAGCACTTTTTAACATCATTATTTTATTATTATTATTTGTCTATCTTTCTAAAAATCTTAAAAAATAGTTAGAAATTTCTAAAAATTGTAAAATTTAGAAAAAGCAATCGACCCAGGAAGAAGATCAAGTCTCAGAGATTTGGTATCCCATCATATTTCAATGTTTAGAATATATTGGTTCAATTAGATTTGACGTTCGAGTTTTCGTTTGTGAGATTTTGAAAACGCAAAGCAAAAAAAACCCAACTTTGTAAAGCACCGTGACATGTCCTGTACTGTTCATATATTAAATTAACTATAGCCTGTTTCAGTGTTTCGGCTGGATAGAAGAAACACCATGGTCCATGAAATGATAAAAAGGTTCACTAATATTAATTGGGCCATTTTGGGTTAAGAAAGATGCTAGGGAAGCAAAAATTTTAAGCCTTTCTAAGTTCTGACTTCTAAGACATGATAATTAATGTTTAACATATTAATTGTTCGAAGAACCGGGCTTTGGTCTAGTGTCTAACGGCAACGCTCTCCGTGTGGGAGATTGCAGGTTCGAAGTCCGGATGGGAGGTTTTTTATAGACATTTAAATTTGAGTGGCTTCAGGTGTGGACCTAGGCATGAGCAAGCTTAGGCTCCTTGCCCGGGCTTGATTTTTGAAATGTACTGATTAGTACTAATTTTTTTTATATTAAACAATACTTATTTACATTTGTAATTATTGTGCCCGGTCTTAATAATTTGTCAAGCAAAATACAATGTAATAGAGCTCCTTGTTTCATGTATTAGACAATTTGTGTCCGGCTTAAAAATTTATTAGATCCGTCTCTGAGTGGCTTGACCCTCATTTTATCCAAAAAAAAAATATATATATATTAATAGTTCGGCAACTCGATCAAATTAACTTCGTTTAGTCTCTTTTCTGTCTTAATCTTATCCAACATGACTTCCTTAAAACAGATTAAGCATGTAATTTAATTAAATCCTCTTATTTGCCAACCCTTAATTAATCTGTCATTTTCTTGAAGAAAGCTGTAATTAACATACCATTAAGGTTTGTTGTCTCCTCAAGTATTTCAGCAACTAATCTATACTCCATAAAGAGAGGTAGATTTCCAAGCATCTCAACTATGCCACATCATTACTCTTATTAACTATTGATTTTGCTTGAAACTCTTCATCTACTTTGATCTAATGGCTAATATTTTTTTTCTCTCCTCAGTAAATAAGATGAATGTGATATGTCTAAAACAAATTTTAACCCATCAAACATTTATATATTATTATTTATAAATTATTGAATTATTATTATTATTATTCAATTACATTAAAAATTTAAAAGTTTTGTTCAAGTTTTGTTCAATATAAATATTTAAATTTTTATAAAATTTGTAGTCATTTATTTGATACCACTTTTTGAGGTGAAGCCCGAGTTACAGCTCTAGTGTCTTAATATGTGATGCCAGACATCACTTCTTGAGTGCAAATTAAATTCTTAATCCTCCAAATTAATCTCTCTGAACAGTTATGAGATAACTACACTTGTGGTGGTGTGCTTTTCTTTTTAATTAAGGGTGCATATCCTTATCCTTACTATATATAAAAGCATATTAGAAAAAAGGAAAATTTGCATATTTGCTACTTCAAAACTCTCTATTTGTAACTTTGTTACTTCAAACTTGGAAATTGCAAATTTGCCACTACAAACTTAAAAACATTGCATTATTGCCATTATAATTTTTAAATGACCAAACTGCCCTCAGTGGCAGCCCCGGCAGCCCCGGCAGCCCACTCGCCTCCCCGGCAGCCCTGGGAGCGAGGGGGCTGCCGGGGGGCGCGAGTGGGCTGCCGGGGGTGCTGCCGGAGGCTGTCGGGGCTGCCATTGAGGGCAGTTTGGTCATTTAAAAATTATAATGGCAATAATGCAATGTTTTTAAGTTTGTAGTGTCAAATTTGCAATTTCCAAGTTTGGAGTGGCGAAGTTACAAATGGAGGGTTTTGGAGTGGCAAATATGCAAATCCCCCAAAAAAGAATGACATGAAAGAGCTATCTTTCCCAAATAAGAAACCTGAGCCGTTAATCGTTTTCTTGGATAGATCAAAACCGTTGAATTACGTTAATGTCCGTTAATGTCTCAACCAATTACAATTTTCAGCCCCAAATTTAAGGTCTATATCAATTTCCTCCGTATAAGACTCATTACATATTATCTTAAAAATTTATTATAAGAAATAACAATTTTCAGCCCAAAACAAGGGGTGGGCTTTTACTGGTGTGTATATATATAGAAAACATTTCAGAAAGTCTAGATATCCAAGATATATAAAGGTACCTACTTGCTGCCTATGTAATTATGAGGAATGGTATGCAATTAATATAGTTAATTAATTCCTTTGACAAAATTTATGAGTGGAACAAAGAATTAACAAAGAACATGTGGTTTTTAGTACCATTTCAACGTAATAAATATGGTTAAGACTTAAGACCATCTTTACTTTGTTCCTAATGGAATAGACCCTTAACGGCTATTAGGCAAGCGAATTTAAGCCAGCTCATGTGTTAAGGACTTTAAAGAGGACCTCTCAATTCTTCACACTACCGGATGCCAAATTTTATACGCAATATATATAACATATTTTATACTTCAAAGACTAATAATGTTTGCTAATTATTGGTAAAAATATTGTTGATTTATGGTTATATTAATTTAAAAAAGATTAACATTTTAAAAAAGCACTATTTATTTTTCTCGAGTAATTCTGCTGTGGATCGGATGACAACTTTTTATTTGAATCGAGCGGTTATTATCAAACATTTCTCTTTAATTGTATCTAAAAAACATATTGTGACCATCGATTATTAAAAATAAACGGTCCATATTTCATCCACTCCATCCAATCCATAGCAGAATTAGCCATTTTTCTCGGGATTAAGAACGAAAATCAATTACCATGTAATTTACCAAAAATTTCTTTATATAATCTAAATAATTAATTACTCAAATAAAACAAATAACATAAATTCCTTAATACCCAACATCCATTGATGAAATAAATGGAGAGGGGTTTAAGTTCAACAAAACAAAATTGCAAGAAAAGAGTGTGTTAATGGGGGAGAAATGAATGCCGTGTTAGGCCAAATCTTTCCATTCTGCTCTCTAAGCATCGCTCTACCTAAACACATGCCTCCCCTTTCTCCAACACACCCCATGCCTACTCCCGCCCTTCCATCCCCGCCGTCCGATCGCGATCCGACGGACGATAAACTGATCATGATGATGATGATGATCACACAATTGGGGAATGGGGAGCTACCCAATTCCTGTACCTAGACCTACTGACACGATACTATCATACTTCCATCTTTCATTCTTTCCCCCTTCTTGCTAACAATCAGCAATCAAAGGTAAAGGTAGAGTCTTTTTAGAGAAACATCTCTGCGTTCATTGAAAAACTGTTCATACATCCATAGAGGTCAATGGCGGAGCCAGAGTTGTGATATAGGGGTGCTTAGTAGTACAAAACTATATATCCATCAATTATAGGGGGCCAAACCTGACCAAATTACACAGAAAAATAACATATATTCCTTTAAGTTACAAAATCATGCACCCCCCATGTCCCCCCCTCCCTCCGCCCCTGATAGAGGTGTGCGGAATGTAACAGATATATTTCAAAAGGTAACAGATACATCCTGAAATGTAACACGACAATATGGACAGTTTTTCTATGAACGTTGAGTATCCCTCGTCTTTTTATCTTCTTTCCCGCCTAACTTTAAAAAGAGACATTGTGAGGTGTGGGGGGTGGCAAGGCTATTAAATGGAACCAAGAATAATGTACACAAGATATATACATGACATATTGACATGCACAATTTATTCTAGTTCCATATATTGTACAACATTTTAGGAGGAGGTGAAACTTTGTTGAAGGAATTGGCATGGAGGGGGAGGTGCCGAGCAAGAAGCTCCGGAAACCGTACACGATCACCCGACCGCGCGACCGGTGGACCTCCGAAGAGCACGAGCGCTTTCTTGAAGCACTGTTGCTGTATAACTAATTAATCCCTTTGTTGATTAATTCCTTGTTTGTAATTGTTGTTTCTTTTTCTAATTTGTTTATCGAGTAGGATATGTAAGGGTGTGTGTGATTGAATTCCTGCTTTTGATTTTGTTATATGGTTAATTTGTTGTTACATTTAGGTTTGGTCGAGATTGGAAGAAAATCGAAGATTTTGTGGGCACCAAAACAACAATTCAGGTAAGTGTATTTTGATTGAAAAAAACTTCTAACTGGAACTGTTTGAATTTTCATTTTCAAGAATTTAGTCCATTTTAGACGAAATATAAGTTTGAAATTGAGAATATATGCATCATGCAAACATCAATCTTCCTGCAAACAAACTTGGCTAATTCTGTTATGGATCTGATGAAATATGGACCGTTCATTTTTCATAATCGGATGGTCACGATATATCTTTTAAATACAATTAAAAAGACGTGTGATAAGACCTGCTTGATTCAAAATAAAAGGTTGCTTAGCCAATCCATAGCAGAATCACTCAACAAACTTTAATACAACTAAAAACTGTACAATTTTCGAAGTACATGAAACTTGTTTCATTCAGATAAGAAGCCATGCACAGAAATACTTCTTGAAGATACAGAAGATTGGTTTGGCCGCACACGTGCCTCCACCGCACTCCAGGCGCAAATCCGGCTCACACCAACAGCATCCCAACTCTTCTGCCAGCAGTTCGTTCCCTCTTTCCCTAGTTCTTTATAACACTCGATCAGACCGTCTGATTCGAATCACAACGAACCAGTAAAGTTAGTGATGAAATATGAACAACTTGTGTTTGAATTTAAAGCAAAATATCAAAAATTATGATGTTTCACTAATAAAAAAAGGTATCTTATTCACCGAAATTCAGTACCTGAATTGTCTGCATGACTTTTCAGATGTTGTACAGTCGGAAATTCCACTTCCGCTACCGATGGGCTCCGGCTTCATGCCTACCGGTAATTCATGGAATTCAGCCTCTACTTCTTCGCATGTTCTAACTTACGACGCCAATGCCTTCGCTGAGTACCTCTGTGAGTTACTTGTATCAAAATTTACTGTCATGAAGTCCTGTTATCCTAACAGCGGTTCATGTTTAAGATTAAAAATATCCAAAACACTACCTCTCTTAATTTTAAATTTCAGATACTTTGAATCTCCAAGAAATTACGAGGAAAGAATAAATTCGAGTACTGATAGCAAGTTTTGTCTACTGGTATTGAACTTTAGGTGCGCAGGGTCAAATGAGACGGTCGAATCTGGATGAACAAAATGCAAACTTAAACTGGGCTGAAAGTTCGAGCCAAGCATGTCGGAATGAATATGCTGCAATGCCCTCCATTTCAAATCCGACTGCCTCTTTTCCCGGTACGCATTTCGTACTACTTTGTTCTTTTGTTTGCTGCTTATAATGCATCAGTATCTCAGATGAGTGGGGATCGGGTAACCACAAAATTTGGTGACACAACTATTACCATGAAGCTTATAAATTCACGAAAAATCTTAAAAAAAAAAAGAAAAGAAAATCTTTTACCGTTTCGTACTAGTACTTTATTCTTTAGTACCTTTTCTTTGTCACAGCAAGCCCAAATTTGAGCCAGGTATACTCTTTCATTGGGAACATGGTTGATCCAGAGACAACGAGGCCAATCGAAGTTTTTATTGAGAAGCTGAAGCAACTTGATCCTGTTACTTTGAGAGCTGTAAGAAATCAAGAAACTTATGTTCCTTTTTTTTTTATTTTGATTAGTGGTGCTTTTGTTGGTACTGGTTTTCATTTAAACAGTAGCAGAAACTTAATTAACTAATTAAAGCATTTCTAATTGAACACTTAAAATGTGATCGAAGACCTCAGAGAAGTTGAAAAAACACAATAATCATTTCTTTTATATTTTGAAGTAAATCAGAATATATTTTTTACCAAAATATCCATTCATTTGATTTCTTTTCTTTTGCAAATTCTCGTGTAGCTACTGTCGATGATAAGGAACCTAACGATGCAACTCTCAAGCCCTGATTTTGGGTCTCTGGTAAGCTTCAATATATGTTAAATTTCTCTTTGATGAATTTATATACTCACTCCAGAATGATTGCATGGTCCATCATTTCCACCTTTGTCCATGAATGAAAACCTTGAAATTTCTGCAGCGTCGCGTTTGTCAAATTATGAACAACTTTCATGCTTAAGTCCTGCTCAATAAGAAATGCAAGGAATAAAAACCATGTGGTGTGATAGCATCTGGCAGAATTGTGTCAAGCAAGACTGCGAAAGAAATCATTTCTCTTTTAGTGATGGTACAATGCTGCAATGCCGAACTCGTAATAAAGTCACCAAATATATGTCTATTTGCAGGACTTGACATTAAGTTTCTTCATATTATTTGGTTTTCTATATATAACAGTGGATGATGCCTCTTTCTGAAACAGGAGAGGTGGTTCTCGACATATGATCCGGACACAAAAGCCATCGGAAAGTTCCCGCATTCACTCGCATAATGTACTGTATTTTATTTCCTTGTTTCTGCTATATGTAATGAAATTAAGCTCCATTATGGCTTTTCATGCTGAAAGATTCATTGTTCTTGTCTTGGAACATATGCAGGGGGGCAGCAGGATGCATGCGAAAACCAGCAACTGCGTTTTTCTGGCACCCGTTATAGTTTTTCACTGGTGCCTTGCGAAATTCGTAAGAAATAAGAAAAAGGAAAAGTTTTAAGAGATGTAAATAGGTATACATATTACATAGTATAGTATATATTGCGACAAGGCGATGTCTTATTGTTATTGTTATTAGGATTGATTATCGGCCAATTGGACTATTTTGGAGCTTGATTATTATTCTACACTCGTAATTTAACTATTTTTTAATGATATGAAGATATCAATCTCTTTACTATTTTACTTATTGTTGGTTTGCTTGCTTACTGTGAATTGAATTTGATGCATATATCAGTTTGCAAATAAAGAGATAGTAAGCACATCCATGCACTGGAGCATGTTTGAGCCCTTTCAAAGTTCAATCATGTACCATTCTTTCTTTGTTCTTGGTATCAGACTCCACTGGTACAGTATGTGCTCAGACCGGAGATTTCGGTTCCTTGTGCAGTCAGAAAGGTCGGGCTCTATTGCTATTGACAATTGCTAGGAGCAGCTGGATTTAAGCTGTCATAAATCTACATCTAGAAGTCTACAGATATTGAGAATATCCTTTTACCGAAATTTTTTTTTGTCTATCCCTAAAAAAAACAAATCTTAATACTATCCCTCTTTTGAAACAAATCTCAAAACTATCCCTATTTCACCTACGGTCACAGTCACAATTCGAAGTGACTGCAGCGGTCGGAAGCATCGGGTGAATGCAGCAGTCAGACAGTCACAATCCGAGCTGACCGCTGTGGTCACTTTGACTTGTGACCGTGGCTGCCGGTACAATAGGGATAGTTTTGAGATTTGTTTGAAAAGAGAACTAGTATTAAGATTTGTTTTTTTTTAGGGATCGACAAAAAAAAAATTTCTCTTTTTACCAATTATCAGCATTTCCTACTTACAGGGGTCATGGTACCATCTACAACAGGAAATGAGGGAAAAAAGAAAAGGAAAGGAAGTAGCACCTTCATGCCCTAAAAACACATTCATGTTATTATTAAAACAACATAAATTGTTCATAATACTGCCCTACACTAATTTTTAACAACGCAACTGATGCATGCTACCGAAGCAGTTACCAGTTCAACAATTATAATACAGACTAGAAACAACCACCCACACCGTACCAATCTTTACATACCACACTGGTCACCTAAAACGGCATCATTTATGAGACACGAATACACCCCCGCAATTTATCACATAAAACATTACTTTTCTTAAGCCTTGTTCGAGGTCTCATAATCTGTCCCATAGACCTGACCGTAATGGCCCTTAGCGTCTTCGTCTTCATCAAAGTAGTCTGCCCGAACATTTAGGGTCAGCATCTGGCAAACCAGCCAGAAGAGCGTCGCGTCCAGGGCTACAAAGGCGGCCCCACCAAACAGGCCAGTCTTTGCTGTGGGGCATTCGGTAGAGAGGTCGTGGTGCACATTTCGGGAGAGGTGAAGTCCCTCGGTTACCGTCGCCCACATGAAGAAGATCAAGGCCAATCCAGTCGTCAGCCTAGAAAAGTCAAAACATAAAGAGAAATAATTGAGGCAAAATAAGGACCCGTACCGGAATAAAGAGATATCATAGGGTAATGGTGATGTGTGCCTCAAACTAACTAAATGAGAAAAAACATTGAGATGAAATAAAAGAGAACATGCCTACACCCAACCCTTACGTTTCCTACAATGCTGTACCAGTACCAGTGCCAGCATTTTTGGAGATGAAATCCACAGCGGACAACACTTTCTAGAAAAATAACCGACCCATATTCACTTGTTCACATTTAGAGTCAACATTTTTATTTTACATTCTAAATAAGAAGATCAAAATATATATGCAAAAACATAAAAAGTAAAAACAACCTTTATACTTACTCGGAAATAAAAATGAAGACGACCAAACTGAAACTTTGAAACAAAACGTTTCTTGGAATCGCCTTCCCCTTGTAAGGGTAGAACACCACGGCATGGCCCACTGCCCAGGCAACCAAAAGGGCCAGGATAGATAAGATCCCGAGCGCAACTGTTGGGTCGTTTGGGTACTTGCAAATCACCACATCTTGTCCTTTGATCGGGGTCCCAGATGCAGGCTATATATATATATCATCAAAAATGAAAAAGGGGAAAAGGATTAGATTAAATTGGAGTAATTCTGGTATTGTACTAATAGCTTCGGTAACAGGCATTTCACTCCAACTCGGACTGTGTATTCTGAGACTGAGATATAACCCAACTGAGAGTAATTCAAACTGAATTAGTCCCTTTTTTGCAGGTATTTGCAAGGATTACAGTAATTTACATTCCTGTGTATTCAAACAAAGAATATACCTTTTTGTTTTCGGCAATCACACCGAGTATGAAAGAGAGGGCCCCGAAGAAAGTAACAGCGAGCGCCAGATTCCACGTAGAATTGAGTGCCATTTCTGCCCAAAAAATCAAACAAAAAGCAATTAAAACACTATCTATACATGAAATTGTTCCCTTTCACTTTGTGAGTTGCAGTTTGTGTTTCATATCTGAACCCCTCAATAATTGATTTAATTGGACCAACAAACAAATAGAAATCTAACTAAACTTATCCCCAAAACAGAATACCCATTCCTCAGTCCAAAAAAAAATTTCAAAATTGAATCAAAATCACTGTTTTAAAGACTCTTATACACCAAGAACCCACATTGATTCAACAAATTAAAAAAAGGGGGGGACGCCGACACCAATTCACACAGATTTTGAGCTCGGCAGCACACCGAGGCTCTGAGAAAGCTCAGATTTTTAATTCACAAGTAAAATTACAGGGCTAAAACTTAAAACCCAAAACCCAAAAACCAAACAACCAAGTAAATTAAATTAAATTAACTCAAGAGGTAATTAAGGGGGGGGGCATAAGCATTGTTGCAGAAAAGAAATACCTCACAAAGAGAAGAAACCAAAGAAAAGGGGGTTAGGTGCTGAAGAAGAAGAGCAACGAGTGGATGAACACAAACACAAACATGCAACTAACTAACTGCCTGCCTCTGCAAAGAAGGAAGTAGAAGAAATTGGATTCGATCAGCAATGAATTTAGTTGGGAAATTGTTGTATGTTCTGTCTCTGTCCAGATTCACTTTTCAGTTTTCACCCAGGAATCTTGCGATTTGGGATCTTCCATTTTTCTTCCCCTCGACTGTTCATCCCCTGACTTACTGCATTGTGCAGTACACATTGTCATCCGTTGGATTGTCTTGAGATCCACGCTGACACGAATCTTCAGACAATCCAACGACTAACGCTGTGAACTGCATAATGCAGTACAGCAGGGGATATGAATTCCTTCCCGTCTTGTTTGCTCAAGTTGTTGACTCTGCTGTGGCCTGTGGCGGGTTTAATTATGGGGAAATCTGACTCGCCACATGTAATATATTCGGTTATCAGTTTATTACAGATAGATTTTGAGCTGTATATTATGAGTTAGACTACCATTTTCTTTGCATTTCAATCCCAAATGCTAACGGTCTAAATTATACTTTGCCACATCTGAAATTTCGATTTATGGTTCCCATTAAATTCGTTATATAAAAATACTACGGAATACAAAAATTTTCTATTTTTGGAGTTTTGTAAGTATTTATTTTGGATTTTTAAAAATGACCCTAAAATATTAATAAAATAATATTTGTTTGTACATGTTTTTTTTTTAAATCCGAAATAAATACTTAAAAAGCTCCAAAAATGGAAGATTTTTGTATCCCCTAATATTTTTATATGATGAATTTAATGGAACCATAAATCAAAATTTCGGACGTGATAAAGTATAATTTAGACCGTTAGCATTTCAGAGCGAAATGCAAACGTTTTCATAATAGTTCTACTCGTATATTATAATGTTTGAATATGACTTTTCTCATGTAATCCAACGTCCATTAGTTTGTTACTTTGTTAAGAAATGTGATTTTCGTGTATAGTCTTTAGGCTTTGCTCCAGAGAGGGGTAGAGGGGGTGAGGGCAGGGGAGGGGAAGGGAAAGGAGAAAATAATTGTACCCTTCACCTTGCTCCTAAGTTTTACTGTAGAAGGTGAATGGAGGTGAGAGGAGGTGAAAGGAGGGTCGCCTCTCTATTATTTTTGTTCAAAATCCTTCACCTCCAAATTTGGGGGTCAAACTTTTAACCTCTGATTTACTACCATCCTCTACCATCATTTCCCTTCCCCTTCCCCTCTAAACTTAGGAGCACAGCCTTAGTCACCCGGCTCCTGCCAAATTCAAAAATTCTATTATTTTTTTTTTCTCAAAAGTTTTAAAACGAGTGGTAATATATAAGATTTTAGAGTTCTTTACATTATAAATATAATGTATTTTTCACTATGAGTGAGTCTATGGTACTATTAATAGTACGGATTTCCCCGTACTATTGATTAATATCTCTAATTTCAAAATACTAATACTCGATCCAAACCGTTCATTATGATCTTTATATGCAATTTTAGTTATAAACCAAATTTTATATTTTTTACAAATTACTATTTTTTAATATATTTTAAAATGCCACTTGATCGAAACATTATGAACCATCTAAATAAGTGATATTTAAAATATCTTTAAAAATAGTAAATAAATTCTAAAAAAATATAAAATTTGATTTATAAGTAAAATTGCATATAAATATCATAATGAACGGTTTGAATCGAGTATTAGTATTTTAAAATCAAAGATATTAATCAATAGTACGGGGCAATCCGTACTATTAATAGTACTATAGCCCCACTCTTTCACTATTGTGTCTCTAAAGTTTTTTTGAGACACATTAAGAAACATCCCCAAATATTTGTGCCACTTCATAACTCAGGGTGTGCTTCAATTGAGGTGAATGGATAGGAGGGGAGCAACCCTCTTTTAACTTGCTCCCAAGTTTTTTTAGGGGGTGAATGGATGGTAATGGATGGAAGTGGAGGTTACACCCTCTATTCATTTTCTCAAATCTTGTAACCTCCTAAATTGGAGTGTACAAGAGTTACCCTCCCTCTTAATTCCATTCCATCCCCTTCAAAACTCTGGAGCACACCCTCAGGGTCAAGTCAAGCTCCACGAATTGAGAGGAATTTTTTTTTTATTAATTGGAAAAGACAAGGTTTTCTTTTCAGAAAAGCAGCACATTTTCATCCAAGAAATGCCCCCAAGCCCCAACAACTTTCCTTCCGTGATAAATGGATAATACGAAAGGAAAAGAGTAAAACCTAGCGTCTATATAAAAACTATCCATCCATAATGTTTATAAGTTATATTTCGAGATACATCTGTTACATTTTGGAATGTATCTGACAGTTTTTCAACGGACGCAAGATGTTTCTCAAATGAGAATGCGGCGAGATCTGGAACTGTGGATTGGATTCCCTCCAGGCTCCAGTGTCCTGTCCTGACGCTCCCTTAAAACGGCCGAATAAATTCCCCAAGTTGGTGCCGCGGTGCGTGAATGCGATCCGATCCGGCGCGCTGCTGGATGGAGTGCAACAAACGGATCGAGCCCGACCCAACACGAGTTACAACTTACAATCCAAACAATACGCATGCGCACCTTCTCATGTGTCCCGCCTCGTATGTTGTACCAAGTAAATGCCAAACTGGCGAGGTGCCAATTGCAATATTTTTCTTCTTCGCTCCCGATTTTCAATATCGTAAGAATCTTATCTGATACATAATTATTTCCTCAAAAAAATAATCTGATACATAATTAAAAAAAAAAAATCAATACTTCAATATCGATATTATTAATATTTATGTTAAATGTGTGGATATTCAAATTAAATTATTGAATAATTCAGCTTATTTATCTACCATATTTTTATACATTTTACAAGATGATTCACCTTTTATCTCTATAACAAATTAACATTGGGGCCGTTCGGTAACATGGACGGATCTACAGTAGGGCAAGACCCCCAAGTGCCCATGCTTAATTTTTTCAAGAACATAATTTATCTTTATGATATATGATTCTTAGTTATTAAAATCACTTTGTGCATGTATACAGTGTCCGGGTTTCTTAGTTTGTTAGGTAAAATACATGAAATGAATTCATATTTTGAGTTATGCTATAAAGTTGTGCCTAGGCTTAAATAATTCTGTGGATATGTCCCTGTTCGGTAACCCCTCCTTAGCCTTTTTTAGACTTCCTTTAGCTTCTTTAGTCTCTTAATCTTTCTGAACGCAAGCTCCATAGCACGTATTAAAAGTTTTTCCTTAAGCCTCCTTTTGACCAGGGCTGAAACTTTGCCTGGATTCCTAAAAAGGCAATATCCAATTACCCATAGCTTAAGGCTTAAACTTTCTTAAGCCATTTTTCTTTTTCCAAACGAGTGTGACTTAGTAAAGTTTAAATATTTAAGCTAACCACCTCGCCGAACAACCCTTTTCTTACGACATCACAGCTGATTCTGAATTTCTTACGACATCACAGCTGATTCCTGAATTTCTGAATTTCCGAGCGCTTGCATTGCATCTCACTCTACCGATTCAGTCAGTCTCGAGTCCGAATCTGCTGTTATTCTAAGAGAATAACAGGACCCTATTATTCCAACCTCAACCGTTAGATCAAAACGGACGGACAGGATCGGTCCAGTTTAGATAATCGGAGACCTTCTCTAAATAAATCTTATCCATCAATTTTAATCCGATGGTTCAGCGGTGAATAATAGGGTCCTGTTATCCTATTTAGGATAACCTGTTATCATATATTTAGGATAACAGGGGATTTGAACTCAGTCAGTCTCAGTCAGGTCTCAGCTGAGTGCTCATCCCCTAGCTTAGTGCATTGTGCATTTCAGCGTCAGCCGTTGGATCGTCTAGAGATCTGCTTTGGAACGAATCTGGAGACAATCCAACGGATGAAGCTGTGAACTGCATAGTGCAGTACAGCAGGGGATATGAATCCGTCTCAGCTACCTTTCTAAACCTTTCTTCCTTCATTTCATTTCATTTCGCCCCCTTTTCCTCCCACAGGTCTCCACTCTCTTTTTCAAAACCCTCATCAAAGTCTCCCTTTCCCTCTTTCCCTCTCGCGACCAACCCTCGATCGATTGAGAGAAGCGGCCATGTCGTCGTGGATCCGCAACGCCGTCAGCAAGGCCGTGGAAGCTGGCGGGAAGGTCCGCAACTACGCCGACACCGTCGCCACTCAGGCCGGCAACGCCGTCTCCGGCGGCGCCAAGCTCCTCTTCCAGGATCACCTCGTATATTTCTCATCTCTATCAATCAATCGCTCCTCCTCTTTCTCTATTTCTCTGCTCTTGTTGTTGTTCTTATACGTTCTCTAATTAGATAGATCAGGTTTAATTTGTAGCTGTTTGATTGGGTTTTGGAGGTGATTGAATTGACCAAACATGGATAATCTTCCAACATTGTTATAGTGCTGTTGTTTATTAGTCAAAAATGCACTAAGCCAAAGTTGCATGTTGCTTGCACTTTTAGGATCGGGATAAGTTCCCAAGTCAAATAATTTATTGCCCCATTAAACAAATTTGCATAACACATCTATTCAATTAAGATCCCTGCATTGCAGATTAGGTATAAGGTATCCTGTTATCTTCCTTGTAACATAACATTTCTATTCAATTAAGATCAGTGAGCACCTCGCTATTCTAAGAACCACTATGACACTGTTTGTTTCTGTATTAGGGTTATACCAAATTGGTAATGTGGTACATAGAAACCAGACCAGATTACTTAGCTAGAATGTACCACGATACCTGGTATCACCAGATGCTAATCATTGCTTATGTATTTCACAGACAAGTGTGTGTTTCTCTGGAAATTGCACACACTTGTATACTTTTTTGTCTATATGATTTATTTTTTCTTTCGTGCTATAAAAAAAGGAAAATTTGAAATACACATTTTGTTGCTTCTACTTTTTTGACTTAAAACTATGAAAGTGATATCAGCAATGATACTAAATTATGATATGATTTGTTCATTTGTTCCGAATTAAATTTCTCTTAAAGCATAATAGTCATATTTATGCATTGTACGAGTGCATAAATAACTGCATATAGTTATTAAGTGACATAGTTTTGTACTTCAACACAAAGTAAACATATACATTTACTTTATTCTGCTTGGTCAAAAGAAAGAGACATATATAGACCATAATATTTATACCAAACTAAATTAACTAATAAAGTAATAATATATGTCTTATGAATATGACGCCAAATATATTTGTAGGGTATGAGAAACTATAGAAGTTTCAAACAAACCGTCAAAAGGTTAGAGGAGGCAGCTGTATCATGCCGGGGCACTGAAAGGGTGCAACTATTGAAACGCTGGTTGATGGCACTCAAGGAGACTGAAAATTATGAAACTACTCCTGCTGATGATAAGACTATTGACACATCCCAGGCCTCCCCTGAGCCCATCACCTCCCCTAGAAAGCCTCCCCCTTTGCTTTTATTTTTTGATCCTGAGAGTGGAGAAGAGCCAATAGGCTTCCGTGTGGTTTTCTTATACAGTCAAGCACTTGAAGGCATTACACTCTCCATGGTAACTTTCTTACATTCTCATTTACCTTCTACTTATTTTTTTTTTTGTAACCAACTACTTATTTATTTATTAATACAGATATTGGAGGCCCCAACAGAGGAAGAGGTAGCCCTTCTTTTGGACATCTTTAGGTAATTTCACCAATCTTCTCCTCCCATTTCCTTTCCTTTAGTGTAACTGTATTTTTTTTTTTTTAAATTATAGCAACAGTTGCAAGATTAAACGAAGGCACTTTCATACTTTAATATTTTTCTAGTTTCATAATAAGCCGTTATCCCAAGAAAATTCAAATAAAAGCAAAAATGTTAAGTCTAAATTTTGAATATGAAATTGAAGCAAATAATAGAATAATATATTGAAAAAAATGTGTAATGCATATTTGAGTTCACCAAAGGTGTTCGTGAGTTGAACCCCAAAAAACATCAGATTAGCTTTGCACGACAAACCTAAACAACTGATCTTGATGTACTTGACGAGCCAAACATTTATGGTCCCAGCATTTTCACAGTGTGAGTTTGCTTTGTATAATATAAAGAGATTCAAAATAAGCGATTAATTTTGAAGTTGATCTGGCAAAAATATCAGTGAGCATAAATAAGCTCATTTAATCTTTACTTATATTATTGTCTAGTGTTAGAGCTTCTTAATAAATAAAGGATGTCTGTTTGCTTATTTAATAAGATACAGTGTCTTTAGATCCCTTTTTTCCCCATAATTTAAAGGCTTTCTCTGAAATCCTTATTTCATGTTGTCTCACTTAAATTTTCTTTTTCGTCTTACAAGCATCTGTCTGACAGGAGGGAAGGAAGTACACAATGCAGTAATAAGTAGCATACAGGATCTGGCCAAAGTTTTTGCCAACTACAAAGAAGAAGTTTTGGTATAATTTTCTTTCATTTTTATTTGTTTCTCTTCTGTAAATTGTCTGCCAGCTGTTTGAGTCAATTATGATTCAATTCCGATTCAATTTCCAGGTGAAAGGTGAAGAACTACTACAGTTTGCTCAAAGCGCTATTTCTGGGTTGAAATTGAGTGCTGATGTGGCTAGGTTGGTACTCATAAGCCCACTTTCTTATCTATTCAATTTCCTTGGTGCCGGTGGCTTTTACTGAATGTTGTGTATAGTGCTAGCAAAGAAACAGAAAAGAAAGGATCATATTGTTGTTGGCACAGAACCAGTATACTGTTCCAATGACGTTACATCTTAATGTATCATTAATCTCTTGGTGTATCTTTAATCTCCATTTTGATATGGATACTCACTGTTGCTTTGCATATTGCATAATATTTTCTTGTAAATGAAAAGTAAACTTGAGAGGAAAAAAAAGAACTGGCTAAATTTGTGGACCAAACAAATGTACTCTGAATTCAGGTTGAATGCTGAGGCATCAAAAATTGAAGTAAAGATCAAGGAACTAGAAGCAATGCGAGCAAAATCTACCACAGAGGACGATAAGGGATCTGAGAAGACAGTGCTTGCAACTGTAGAGGTACTTCTAACACTTATAATTTGGAAGTGTGATTGGTCCACTTTTGTCATTTTAAATTTGACCGCAATATTATATCTTTATATGTATGCATGCACAAATGCTCAAATTTCAACCAAACAACTATTCATATGTATCTTGCAGTGGTCTGTATTTTTGCATTAAAAAAATGCATGTATGTAACATTTATTTAAGGATGTCTTCATGATGTATCTATGTGATGTACATTATTTATGCAATGCTCATGTGTACATGATGTACTTGTATACGTATTGTAAATAGAGCAAAACCACCATGAGCTTAAGCTCACAGAGTCCTTCCGTGAGTGCACCTCCAAAAACACATCAAATTACATCCAAATTTCGATTTTGCAGACACTCAGAAATGCACTTGCTGAAGCACGGTTGTGTGCCAAAATGGAATCAATTGCACTGAAGAAGAAAACAATATCAACTGGAGACTCGTCAGAAGCACATTCTCAGAAGGTATCTCTTGCTATATTTACAGTTTACCTTTTTAGTTAAGGACTTAAGGGTCATGTCACTTGTGTTCGGAAAAATGTCAAAATATGATTGTTATACCCCCAGCAAGATGGAACATCATGCAAAATTTTCGAAGCGTGACTGTATTATGCATACCAACACAAAAAACATGACATTGCGTGTACCCCTTCCCTTTCTTAAATGATTCTCCCTCAAGTAGCAACATCCTTGTTGTTTATTTGTTTTTATTGTTTACATGCAAATGGAGGTAAGGCCAATTTGATCATTTGAAAGAAGCGGAAGATGTTTTTCAATATATCTTGATGATATTTAGTACACATGGTATTTTGCTGCTTGTTGTGGCAAACAAATTAATAAGTTGATAGCTGATATAAATTATTTTGCTGCTCACAATGCCATTGCATGGATGCATTAACTTTTGAATTTGATTAATTAAGGTTGACAAGCTGAAGGTGTTAGCACAATCTCTTGCTAATTCCTCCTCTAAGGCTGAAAAGCGTATTTTAGATCACAGGTAACCTCCCACCACCACCATGCATGCATAGCCTTCCAACATAAAAAAGAAGAAAAAGCAAAATGTTTCTAATTTTTTTTTTTTCTAAATTAGGCGTCAGAAGGAGGAAGCTCTCAATTTTCGTGCAAAAAAGGCCAATGAAGTTGGTGCTGTTGAACAGGTAACGCCCATCCTGTTAGTTCAGTTTGGTGATGTGCTGATGCTGGTTGGAATTTCTGTTTGACCAACATGCACTATACATATAAAGAGTTTCACTTCTAAACCTATCTTTTTCTTTTTCTTTTTTTTTTTCAAAAAGGAGCTGTTATCTGAGATTACTGAGCTTGAAAAGGAAAGAGATGAATTGGAGGCTAAATTAAAGAAGGTAAATATATAATTGAAGATAACTGTAACTTCTGTACTTTAATAAGCAATTGCTAAGTTCAACATACTTCTACTAAATTCAGGTCAATATCTCCTTAAATGCGGTGAACTCACGCCTGAAGAAGACAAGGGAAGAAAGAGACCAGTTTGATGAAGCTAGCAACCAAATTGTACTACACCTTAAGGCTAAGGTTCGTATTCTGTTAATCTTGTTATGTTGTGTTATTGGGATGCTGCATGTCTACCCTTGAGCTTCTTTTTATTTTTTGTGCACCCAAACCGTTTATTGCTTTTTTATGCATATTTACCTTTTTTTGTGTCACTCTATCATCGTGCGTTTCTAGTATATGAACATTTAAAAAGAGTTATCATTGGTCACTTGTAAAAATATGAATTTTATGTGCAGTAAGAGCTATTCACCTAGTTTTACATTTTTAAACATTTTAGGAGATTCAATATTAATAACAGTTGCTGTCTCTAAGTGATTTTGATTGCCGAATATCATCTAGGGTACTTTTGCAAAATGTTTGTATATATGTGATTGCATATCTTGCTAATATTTGTCCTCTTAACTTATGATGTGTTCTTTAGACATTCGTATCCAGAAAGGCTGAAATACATTATTTTTTTTTTTGTCAAATCACTTTAAAATTTTAGTAGCTATGCATCAGAGCAATTCCCAGTGGTCAGTAAGAAATTGCAATATTTTAGGTTTATGTTGCAAATTTAGATCTCTCACCAGAAAACTGAAACTAAAGCTCTTCTGACCTTATGTTCATGATACTTAGGAGGATGAGCTGGCCCGGTCAATAGCATCCTGCAAAGTAGAATCAGAAATTGTGGATACCTGGATTAACTTTTTAGAGGACACCTGGACCCTCAAATCATCTTATACTGAATCAAAGGAGAAACTATACAGGTAAAGCAATCTTTGTTGTTTAATTGTGAATTCTGTGACAATTCTGTTACATGAGTTCCTCAGATTTTCATTCTATGGTACTGTACTCCTCACATGGGGTAAAATACACAAAGAAGTGCACTGAGTTTAAACTGCATGACCAGAAAATGGGAAGTCATAATAACACAAGGAACATGCATTTTGGTTGGGGGGGGGGAACTGTTTAGATCCTACCGACATGATTCAGTATTGAAGCCTGCATTGCAATACTGTTAAGGCAGGAGTTAATGGTGTAACTTTTCAATATTTATTACTGTTACGTTTATCTGTTTCGTAATTATACTTTACTTTTCTTGTCTTAAGTGAGGAACTGGATAAGAGTAAAAATCGTTTTGTGGAGGTCACAAAGCACCATCTTGTTGACTTCAAGGTTTTTTCCCCCTATAATCCCTACTAAATTTTGCTTTCCTAAATTTTCTTCTACAAATTGGCTCTGGGCCCATTATTGTCACCGGGTCTTCAATAAAATTCAATGATATACCTTCAATTTCATTGATGTATACAGTAAACTTGTTTTAAAGAGAATATTCTTCTCTTTTATTTGCTATGACTGTGCATTTGTTGCACAGGAAATGCTGGGCCCTGCTATTGACCACATCAGAACATTTGTGGATAATTTGCATGCTTTTAGCGAGAGGTTACTTTTGACTCTTGAAAGTTTGCCTTCTGTTGTATGATAGTTTACCAGTACTTTTTTTTTTTTTCTGAACTAAAAATATGCATTTTTCATAATGTTGTAAAGATCTGACCCGGTAGAAGAGGCACATCCCAAGAAGGACCTTGAGGAGGAATACTTGGAAACTGAGAAAAAGGTAACATTGTGTTATTTTACTTGCTAAGCATGTTGGTCCATTGCTGGGTAATGTAGCAAGAAAGGAAGAGAACAAACCTGACAGTAGAGAGCAAAAGAAAAAAGAATATGGGAATCAAGTTTTGAACCAAATGAACTGTTTGAAAGAGATAAACTAGACATGTACTTGCACAAGAAGATAAACACAAAAAAAATATATAAATTTGACCATAATTTGTTCTTGTACTACTTCAATTTGACACTAAAATATATCGATTTCCCAGATTGTGACTCTATTCGGTGTGGTTGATCGCATGAAGGAACTATTTTATGCTGAGCAAGGTGATACTTCTAGGTAAGAAATGCAACTTGAAATTTTGTTTCTGTTAGAAATTAACACATACTTAATCTACAATCATCTACTTTGAGTCAGCTTATTAAAAAAAAAAAAAAAAATTGACTTGTTACTTTTCTTTTCTCTTTTCATCAATATAGGAAAGAAGATCCAAGCATACAAGTGCTTTTTGTTGAGATTGAAAAATTGCGTGAGGAATTCGATTCAATTGCAAGGCCAAAATTAGAAATTGAATCTCCGAAAGGAAAAACTAAAATTGAGGATAACTCACAAGCAAGTGCATCTTCCGAAGGCAAGGTTCCTAGTTCCCCCAAGCCGGCTAAGGTCGACTCGCCAAAATCTCCTGTACCAGTCAAAAATGAAATGGACCCTGATTCTGATCTTGCCAATTTCGAATTAGAATTTGGAAAAGAAGGGAAAGATTATTCAGCTGATGAAATTAGTGGTTGGGAGTTTGATGAGCTTGAGGAGGAACTAAGATCTGAATCAAAATAATTTTAAGTAACTTTATTTGCCCATGTAAACTTCACTTTTTATTCTGTTTGAAAATGCCATCGACAAACTTTTAAATGTTGAGGACATGTTGGGTAGAGTTGTAAAATGCCAAATTGGGGACTATAACTGTTGTATATAATTTGTCTGTCTGTTTGTTGTACTATAAGCAAAGACACAGAATTAATTATTTTTCAAATCAGTTACGTTTCTTATCAAGTTCTGCCTTTTATTTTAATCTTTTGGTTATTGTTTTATGCACACTAGCCACTTCCAGAACAAGTATTTTATACTAGAAATTCTGATATTTTGGCTACAGGCAAAACCTGAAAAACTTTCTCATATAATAACATTACAATTCAATTACATTTCAGTGGCGTTTTGGAGATGCAAAATACACAATCAAAAGCCCCATATATATATCACTGTAGAAATTAGAAACCCACAACATTTCACACTATTTTGCACATGGAACAAAAGAAACAAAGCAACCGGACCCAACTCAAAAGCAAAATCTACACAAGGAAAACTTCAAACTGCAGCACACTCTCAACACCATCAGTCTCCTGCTGTGTTCCCGGCGACTGGACCAAGGTCACCTTGGCGAAGCCGTTCGCATTGACGTACTTCCCGGTGCCGCCGACAATTGCCAAGTGAGACTCCGAGTCGATGGCCCGGTGGACTCCGAAGAAGCTGATGCTGTCGGCGTACTCCCCCACCTTGAACATTGTTGTCAGCGCCAGAGTCTGGCTCGATCCGTCCAACGAGCTCGCCACGTAGAACCCCTGACAATCAATCGCGGTATCAGCATATGTTTGATCAGTAAAGAAGTATTTAAAAGAAAATATTCATGCCCATGACATTCTTATGGTGATCAAGAAAATCAAGAACTGGAATGAATACCTGTGCCTTTCCTATCTTCCCTGATCCGAGCTCTGGTCCCTCTGTCAGCTCGTCATCGACCACTGTCATTGTCCCGAACAGCAGCTTCTGCAACGTGGTCCCCTGTGGCAAGCTGCCCCCGGCAAAGAACGGGACGCCATTAGCATTCCCGTTCACATTCTTCGAGTTGATGGCGTTCGTGGTGCCGCCAAGACCGGTGAGAAACGGTATATTGTTGTTATTAATAGCCCCGTCATTCCCGTTGTTCACGTTGACATTGCTGTCAAGCGGCAGGACCGCACCGTTGGGACGTGCGAAGGGCAACTGCGAGCTTACTGCAACATCGTCGACTATGCCAGCCACGATTCGGGCTGAGGGGTTGGTACCTCCAAGTATGTCATGCATGAAGAACGTCAGCGGTTCATCTACAGGTTGCGGCTGGTCGGCTACAGGTGCCAAGGCTGGTGATACGACTGCTGACCCGGCAGTCGGGTCAGCGGTCAGTACGCGACTCGCATACGCAGTAGTGACAGTAAACATGAAGAATGCAAACACACAGATGCAAAAGGATGTAGCCTGTTTCTGCATCTTGAGAGGAATTTAGAAATTGTGAAGAACTTAAGATGGTTTATGCCTTGAATATATTTTGTGTGGTAATGCTGCTGGATCTTGACATGACAGGCATATGGGTTGGCTGTGTTTATAGAGCCGAAAAGAGGGTTCAATGATCAGTGAAATGACTCAGTGGAGTGGGTTTGGGTGCATTGGTTGGGTTCCTCCGACTCCACCAGTTCACCTGATCCTATCCCACTATAACACTCTTTAGTAGAGGTAATGTAATAAGAAATTCAGATAGTGAACAAAAGACCGCATAGCGCAGTGGATTAGCGCGTCTGACTTCGGATCAGAAGGTCGTGGGTTCGACTCCCACTGTGGTCGCTTTTTTCTTTTCTTTTCTTTTTTCTGGCTTCTATCATTTTAACATTGGGCCCGCCATACGGCCATACCATAGAAGTTCGAAGTTATGAAAAATGCTTTTTCGGCCTCATTTGCCTTTTTTATTTATTTGACATTGGGCCATACGGCCGCATCAGAAGTTGAAAGTTGAGAAAAAATGATCCTGGCTAGTGGAAAGGGCAACTACAACTAGGGCTGGTAAAAAAAATTCGGAACTCGTGGTTCGTATGTGATCAGATCGAATTAGGCTCGCTTGGTAAGCTCATTAGGCAAATGAGCTTAGCATGACTCGACTCGTTAAACTCGTTTGGCTCAATAAATTATTATTAATTGCAATTCGTACTGCTTTTATCGTAGATTATTAATATCTTATACAACATATGTATACTCTAATATATATAAAATTGTTATGTAAAATGTGTACGAACATATTTTTGTTAATCATTTTGTTGATTTTTATATAAATTTTGATATAACATACTTAAAATTTTATTATTAAAAAATAAAACGAGCCAATCTTGAGCATGTGTTTTTGGCTCGTTAACTTAATGAGCCGAGTTTGAGTTTAACCTAGCTCGGCTCGGCTCATTTACACCTTTAAGGGTGTGCTCCAATTGAGGTGAATGAATGGGAGGGGAGGGGATGAACCATATGTAACCTTACTCCTGAGTTAAAATTTGGGAGATTAATAAATGGTAATGGAGGTGAACCACTCTATTCATTTTCTTTACAATTGTAACCTCTAAATTTGAGATGTCAAAAGTGTAACCTCCCTCTTCCCTTCCCTTTCCATTCAAACTCGGGAGCACACAAGGCCAACAGACGGGACCATCAAAAATAAAAAATTCCGTTGCCGGGACTCGAACCCGGGTCTCTCGGGTGAGAGCCGAGTATCCTAACCAGCTAGACTACAACGGATCTTGGTATTCATTCTTCTAATTGACACCCTAAACAGATACTCCCGTAACACGAAGTCCGTCCCTTAAACCCTCGAGCGCTCTTCTTCCTGCGGCGCCTCCCCTCCCTCCTCCTCAAACCCTCGCCATTCCACTCCATTCCATTCCGCTAGACTAGGCTGCAATCTTCGAATGGGGAAAAGGAAGAACGTCATCCTGCCGCCCGCCCTCCCCCCCGAAACCCCCGACGAGGAGTTCGACGTGTCCGATGAGGACGTCGACTTCTTCTCCGAGAACCCCCGGTTCACCGACTTCCTGACCCGTATCGACAAGAAGCAGATCGACAGGTAGTTAAATTTGTTACTCCTGTTGTCTGCATTTGTTTGAAACATGTTCAACTCTTATGTAATTTTGTGTGATCTTGAAGGCAAGTGACCCGAGTGGCGGACAAGACCGAGGATGAGGTGGAGAGGCTGTATGAAAAGAGAAGCAGAAACGCTGCTCCCGTAGAATCACGGGACAACGAGTTGCAAGTCGATCCGGTCGATGCGTTGCCCATTAAGACATTGGACGGGAAGCTGCAATACAGGACAAGTACGAAACAAAACATTCTTTTTAAGAGTTTTGGAAGGGCGAGCGCGAATTGTAATTTGAATAAGGCTAATTCTGCTATGGATCGGATGAAATATGGGTCTTTCGTTTTGTATAATCAGATGACCACAATATGATTTTTTAGGTACAACTGAATAGAGATGTTTGTTAGAAACCGCTCGATTCGAAATGAAAGGCTGCTTAGCCGATTCATAGAAGAACAACTCTTTGAATAAACATTATTTGAACAGAAGGAAATGATATAATATGTAGTGCGCAAGTTTTGTTTAACTTGTGTTATAATTTAAAAATTTTATACTTGTATATAATATATACCTTATTATAGTGACTAAGTTTTTTGTACTTTGTTTTAGCCAAGAAGTTGAGTGCTAAAGCAAGCACTGAGTCAGCTGGAGAAGAGGATGATGCAAATGAAACCTCAAACTTACATCGGCTCACAAAAGCTGAGAGGCGGCAGCAGTTCAAGAAGGAGAAGAAAGAGGCTGAAAAGCTAAATAAAGATGAAGATATAGCTCCTGACTCACCAAAAGAAAAATTACATTCAGATGTTCTGGTAATTTTCATTTTTTTAATATTTGTATTATTATCATTATTATTACCAGTATTGTTTTTATTTTGTGTGTTATTTTGTCTAGTATTACTGGACAATACACAAATTTTGGGAACAAATTTATTTTGTTTTGTGTGAATGCTACTGATGAAAATGAGCGTGTCATTTTCCTTATGGTGGGATTGAGATTTTCGTATCTGCATAGGTATTCTGCAGGCTGTGTGTTGCTAGGGAAATCCTTTAAATTTAGGAAGTTTCTATATGGATACTTTATGATATTAGGGTATATCCACAACAAGTTTTTTTATTATGTGCACAGAAAGAAGTAGAAGAAGAAATTTCTGCTGAAGAATCACTTGAAAACAAAAAGATAAAATTGGCTGAGATAGGGATGGCCTTGCTTGAGAACCCGGAAGCTAATATCAGATCTTTAAGGGACCTTTTGCAAATTTGTGAAGATAGAGATCCTGAAGTAGTGAAGCTTGGTCTTATGTCAATGCTAGCAGTTTTTAAAGATATAATTCCTAGGTAAGGTGCGGTTTTACCTTTTTTCTTGTAGCTGGTGTTGGAGTGCTCATATATTTTTTATTATTATATTTTAGGTCAAATTGAAATGTCATCACAACAAAAGCATTTATCTTGCTAAACATCACTAATAGACCAAGAGTGATATTATCAACTATTGGTTATAATTGGCTTCTTCTAATTAATGAAGTTTCTGTTACTATTATTTTCAGTTATCGAATAAGGGAACTTACTGAGAAAGAGCTAGCAATGCAAGTCTCAGAAGCTGTACGAAAGACACGCTATTATGAATATACCCTTTTGCGGTCATACAAGGTCTCTCTCTCATTGAATACCTGTTGGTTAACTTGTAATGCACCATAAAAGGGGATGCCTAATATTTTCTTATATTTCTTTTGCTTATCCTGAATCTTCTGCATTTTGCAAAATGTTACTCAGGCCTATCTGCAAAAGTTAGTAGCATTACAAAAGAAGCCCATTTATAAGCAAGTTACAGTACGGTGCATGTGCACTTTACTAGAAGTGGCCCCACACTTCAACTTTTGTGAGACTTTACTGGCTGGTACCATCAGGAACATTAGCTCTTCAGATGATGTCATCAGGTGAGAAGGAAAATTAGGAACCAAATATTTGCTATTAGTTTTCTTTTTTTTAAAAAAAAAAAAGAAAAAAGAAAAGTTATGGCTCCCAAGTCCCAATAACCTTGGCATATGTTACTTGTCATTTGTATTTTGCCATTTCATGGGACTTGAACCTGCATCTCTTCGTAAAAAGGCAAAACTCATTACCATTTGTGCTAAGCCTGCAGTTATTTTCTAATAGTTTCTAATGTTTGTTTACATACAATCGAGTAAAGTTTGTTTAGTTACTTTTTTTAATTTATTTGATATAGGAAGTTGTGTTGTGAAGCAATCAAGTCTTTGTTTAAGAATGAAGGCAAACATGGAGGTGAAGGAACCGTGCGTGCAGTTCGACTCATTGCACAGCTAGTCAAGTCACGTGATTGTCAGTTACATCCTGATAGCATATATGTCTGTAACCTCAACCTTTGATCATTCTAATTTAATTTTTTATTCTGTTGGGGGAGGACTGTGTACAACAAAGTGAAATAAAACAGATTGACATGGATCCATTAGATTTTATTTTAACCAGTGTTTTGTTGTACATATTCTATAGGTCCTTCTGTCTCTGAAATTTGATGAAGATCTGCGTAAGCCTGTAGACAAAACTGACGAAAAGAACAAATCCAAGAAAAATAAGAAAGGAAGTAAACAGGAGCCAATGAAACCGTTGCAACCCAGTGAAATGAAAAAGAGAAAACATGAGTTAATTGCTAAGACAAGAGAAGAGGTAAGTTTTTATCTCCTGAATTCTTGTATGAGCGCATACTCCACTTGTCAGACCTGGCACTGATATGTCACTGTAAATGCAACTGTTTGTACTATTAACTTTGTACTATGCATGTGAATCCTTGTTCAATATGTAGTAGATACGCTATCTGGTATGTCTTTTACATTTTTAGCATTTATCTTAGCTGGGCATATAGACGTGTGAGTTTACTCATATGGTCATTTTCCAGTAGCCTTATGTGGATTCCAGCTACTGGAATGGGATACCCTATAAAACTCATCTTTTAATAAGGGAATGTTTGAGGCTGAGTTGAAAAGTTTCGTTATTGCACTAATCTTGTTTGTCTCATATATATTATATTCTAGCCATGTGTTATTGCTTGACACAGACTTGAGGGATAACATTTTACCAGCTTGTGTTGTTATTTTACCCTTACCGAGAACACGAAAAGGGGTAGAGGTCAGCCAAAACTGACATGGGAGGAAGCTGTAAAAAGAGACTTGAAGGCATGGAGTATATCTGAAGAGCTGCTCTTCGATAGGGACGCATGGAAGTTAGCAATCCACGTACCGGAACCATGACCAACAAATCAAACCTCTAGCGGCTATTATTATATTACTATTATTACTATGACTACTATTTCACTATTATTACTATTATTATTATTACTATTACTACTACTACTACTACTACTACTACTACTACTACTACTACTACTACTACTATTATTATTATTATTACTATTATTACTATTATTACTATTATTATTACTATTATTACTATTACTATTATGATTACTAGTATTATTATTACTACTACTATTATTATTAGTATTATTACTACTACCACTATTACTACTATGTAGTATCATCATCGTTATCATTCATATTAGTATTATGTAGTATCATTCTCATCATCACTATCATTCATATTATGACTAGTTTTTCACTATTACCATTGTTATTATTGTTCTTTCTTTATTTATCTATTTTATCTTTCTTACGATCATGATCATCATTGGGTCTTACTTGGTTTCATTTCTAGCCTACCCCAACTTGTTTGGGACTAAAGGCTTGGTTGTTGTTGTTGTTGTTGTTATTTTACCCTTAAGATTGCTGACCATGATAGCACATGGTCCTGATGTTTATTCCAGTATAATTGATCGTTATGTTTTTCTTTTTCACTAGGTTTATGCAGATTACAAAGCAGTTTCCTTTGCACCTGACCCAAAAGATAGACAGAGGATGCAATCTGACACACTTTCTGCTGTTTTTGAGATTTATTTCCGTATTTTGAGGCGTGCTGTTGATTCTTCTGATCCTAGGTTTTGATTCTATTACTTCATGTATTTTCTTTTTCCATTTAAGATTTTTGTAATGCTTTCATCTTAATTAACTTTGCTTGCTTGGATTAATCAACATTAAAAATCAAAGTAAGAACTACTTCCTCGTCAGTCCCACAGAAAATTATATTGACTGTAAAACATGAAATATCTTGTCTTACTGCATCTAAGATATCAATTATTATGCATCTCCTGCAAAACAAGTATCTTACACCCCCAACCAGTGCAATGTAACCATCACATTTTTTTTTAATCTAAAAATTACTTTTTCCTTTTTTTACTTAGAGCAAAGGTATCGTTTGGAGTAAATGGTGACTGCTTGATATATCTAGTGTTTTTTCCCATATGGTTGATTTTTGTAGTTTTGCATATACTTGATATTTGATAATAAGATGTACAAAATTGGTATGACGGCTATGCTACTATACATTTTAATTTTCTAATGTCTGGTTGTTGAATTTTTTATACAAAAATACCAGGTTTAAGACCGAGTCAAGTGGGTCCAATGCGCATCCGCTCCTTGCACCGTGTCTAGACGGTCTTGCAAAGTTCTCTCACTTAATGGATCTTGATTTCATGGCTGATCTCATGTCATGCCTGAAGCAGCTCTCTGGCGTTAATAGTGGCAATCACCTTCAGGCAAAAACTGTTAATGTGAATAATTCTGTTACAAGTAACAATGGATTGACTGTCACTGAGAGATTGCTATGCTGTATAGTTGCATTTAAGATTATGAAGAGCAATTTGGATGCATTGAATGTTGATTTGCAAGATTTCTTTGTGCAACTATACAATCTTTTGCTTGAGTATCGACCCGACAGGTTTCTTTCTATGTCTCTCTCCCTTCTCCAACCCCACAGTTTTCCTTTGTCTGTTTGTCTTCTTAGTTGTTATTTTCTTATGAAATCCTGGTCTAATGTATGGTTATCTATTTTGCCATTTTTGTTATAACAAGACGTCAACTATTTGGATTTCAGGTGTTAAATTGGTGAAAGATCTTGAAACACAAAGTATTTTCCGTACCGATATTAGACTAAAGCATGTATATGTGAAAGGACACTGAAAACTAGCATAAAGTAAATTGTGTGATATTAAACCAGCTTTCTGCTGTGGTACTACCTCTATTTGGCATCCAATGTTTTATTTGTCAGAAATGCAAATGCATTGCTTAGCTTAGACATGTATAATGTTAAATTCAAAATTTTCACCTTGATTTTTCTTGAATGAAATAATAATTATAGTGGAGACTCGAGACTAATTTAACTACTGAAATGTGGTGAAAAAAAATTAGGGATAGAGGAGAGGTTCTAGCAGAGGCATTAAAGACGATGCTATGGGATAGTAGGCAGCACGACATGCAACGTGCAGCTGCTTTTATAAAACGCTTAGCGACCTTTTCTCTCTCCTTCGGTACAGCTGAAGCGATGTCAGGTATACTCCCCTAGTCCCCTTAGATGGCAGTTATCAGGAGTAAAAGTTATGATATTGCCAATTGATGAACCAGAAACTTTAGCCTTATGTCAAAACTAGCTGTTTTTATAAATTGTCTATTGTTCTTATGTTCAACAAGCTGCTTCAGCTATTGAATTGACAAAAATTTATAATATATATTAAATGAAACAGTGGGCTATGTGTAGCATGGTCTTCTGTAATAACAAACAGTCTGCTTAAATGTCAAAGTAGAAAATATCATGACCTGCTGACCTATCTAAAAGTTCTAAAAGTACATTTGATAAGTGAACGGTAATAGGGTATCATAGTAGTATATAATTATCTATGCTGATTGTCCATTGGTTTTCATTTATTTTCAGCCTTGTCTACACTGAAGCAACTTCTACAGAAGAACACTAAGTGCCGAAATTTGTTGGAGAACGATGCTGGTGGCGGGTCCATTTCTGGTTTTATTTCGGTAAGTCACCTTTGTCTGGTTATTGTGGTAGAAAAAAATTGGAAGGTTAAGTTTTGGTCTACAATATATCTGGGTATGACATGGATTCTGAGGGTTTATGGGACAACCATCTCTGATCTAGTAATTACTTTTTAGTCAACATGTTCAAGCCCAGTGCCATATGATTAGTTCAGTGTTTGATCCAGAGGTATGCATTTCATTACTCAGGTATTGAAGGTTTTGACCCTTTCTCGTAACCATCTCTCATCCAATTCACATGTTATATTGGCCGGATCAGATGCAACTCCAATTAAATACTCTTGAATATATAGTCTCTCAATTTTGTTTCATTTTTGTTTTTGTGTGCTTTCTAGAAATACCAACCAGAGGCTGCAGATCCCTATCTTAGTGGCGCGCTTGCTTCAGTCTTGTGGGAACTGAGTCTTCTATTAAAGCACTACAACCCTAGTGTTTCGCAGATGGCCTCAAACATATTAAGCATGGCTAATTTAAAACCGAACCAAAATATTGTGAACCCCTCTTTAATTGCCTTGAATCCCATTCAGGCATTTGGGGAGTCCACAATTGAGAAGGAATTATCTAAACCTATGAACGCAAAAGTTCCCCCTTCTTTGAAGCGTAAAAGGAAAAGGGAAGACAGGGAATTTTATGTTTTGGACCCAGAAAAGATGAGAAATGTTGAGAATGAAGTTGTTGGGGAGGAGGAAGCAAAGGTGAGGTTTGAAGAGCACTTTAAGGTACTTAGAGACATTTCGGAGAATGAGAGGTTGAAAGGGGAATTGAATCGTACCCTGGCATCAATTAGCTTATATGATGAGTTTAAAAGAGAGAAGAAAGAGAAGAATACGAAACTGAAAAGTGGAAAGAAAAAGGCGAAGGTTTAGTCGAATGTTCCAGTTGATATATTAGGTAGGCCTTTTACCCTCTTTTCTGGTAAAGTCTAGGATCATTCTGAAAATTTTGTGTGTTGATACAGCACTCACAGATATGTTGTAATGCTTGGATGCTGTACAATTTTGTTGGAACTTCGTGAAATTTTGTCAAATCACATTAAATTTTGGTTGTTCGATTATCTATTTTGTCATCATAATATAGCTTACTGCATACAAGTGTGAGATGCATTTAGAACCAACTTTCAATACATGATAGATATGATTTCTATGGGCATATTGATTGATATATATAGACTCTGAAAAAAGGTTGATAATAAAAAGAATATGTAAAGGGAAAAAAAAAGAAAAAAAATTAAGATGCAAATGCAACCTTATCTAATCGCCTCCATAGCAGCACAATTTGCAGACCAATTGCTATTTTCAGCCCAAAAGGAAATAAATACTGAAATAGTGAAGCACAAAATGATTTCCGGTTTAACTCTCTTCCTGCTACTGCTGGCCCAGTTCATCTTATTCTTACCCTGTTATAAGTCGATGGGAATCTTACATTTGTGCTCTATATTATTCAGAAAACACGTAAAGTCCACCCTATAAACTAGACTACCCATCCACATACTCTCACAACTTGACACATCCACATGCACCAATGTACTTATCACAGTTGCATAAATGTTCACTGGAAACTGTAATACATATGTTCACTGGAAAATGATATCTATTGATCGAAAAGATATAAATGATTACTGAAAAATAATATTTGTTCATTAAAAATACGGTGAACCGGTGGATTAATAAAAAGGTGGACGCTAGCTCTTACTTACTCATATCATTCAGCTGTTGTTAATTTATAGTAGCACTGGACCTGCCTTAACATTTCTGTTTCTTGAAACCTTCATCCGAATGCTCTGTCAAAACCCTAGACGTTTACTGAAGTATTGTTTTTTAATTTCATGCTCTTCCATTTCCTTTGTCCGTATTTATTTATTGAGATTTACTTCATATGGTTCAACCACCATGACTTGTTTGACAGTTTGACTTGTATAAACTTAATAATTATTACTCTACTGAACCGTGTTACTTTGCTACTCCGCCAACAGATTTAACTAGTGTATACTGTATACTGTTAGAAAATTTATTTATTTATTTATTTATTTTTGAGATAAAATGAGAGTCAAGACACTCAAATTTAAATATCTATAAAAAATCTCATCCGGATTTCGAACCCGTAACCTCCTGCGAAGACAGCGTTGCCCAAAATTTATTTCTTTTAATTTAATGGTACTAACTTATTACATTGTGCCATATATCTCACCTCCTTCACAATTATGAGAATTGTAGTTAGCAATTCAGTTATATCCTACGGGGTACTTTTTCCCCTTACAAGTTACAAGAGGAGTCATGTCAATATGTCATTTTAGACCTCAATTATTGTGCTTCTCAAATCATATATTTCGAATTGCCTTAGTGCAATCAGCTCCATATGCTATTATATTATCCTACAAATACAATCAAGTTGATTTAATTCCAAGTAGTAAAAGTCTATGCCTTGTTTAGCTGAAATTATTATATCTTATAATAAAGAGCCGAAAACTCATCCTTTGTGAGAAAACTGATATGGGCCTTAAATTTTAATGGGCCGGGACATTAATGTACGTCAACGGTGGTGGTGATCAATTTAAGTATATAATCAACGGTTGAGGTTTCTTTTTTGGGAAGATAGAACTTTTATGTCAAAAAATCAAATCTTCTTTTATTAGGAGGAAGGATTTTTAGGAAAAAATCAAAGTTTTGTTTGAGGTGAAAGAAAATGGAGACATATTCATACTCTAAAAAAAGGGGTAAGCTTCTAAGCTTTTTAGCTATGCCACATCATCATTCATCTCAACCATTGATTTTGTTTCTCTCTCTTCATTTATCTTAATCAAATGACTCAATTTAATTTTTTTATTAAAGAGATAATATCATGATGTACTTAAAGGAACAATTTAAGACTCAAAATATTTGCAACTCTTTGTATTCTTTAATATAAATTGAGATGTAGCTAAAAATATATTATACAAAAAAATATATTAAGTCCAATATTTATCTAATAAAATATAATTATGAAAAATATATTTTTTTTAATATTTGTTAATTTATGTAATATTGGCGCCAATTAACAGCTCTAGTTTTGTATAATTGGGGTGGAATTTAACAGAAACCAGGAAAACAATCCACTATTTTTTTTTCTAATAGTGTATTATACATACTAAATGTTTTACATTAATCATATATCTAATATGTGTCAAAATTTACTGATTTAACCTCCGACAAAAAATAACTTTGGACAGATAATTTGTTCATGTACATATAACCATCAACTGCAAAGTCCTTATGAGTGTTTTATGCAAATTTAGGACTGTTAAAAAAAAAAAAAAACTTCGATATCATCTCCAACCATGATAATGTTTAATTAGCTAGCTTTAATCTTATATATCTCAACTCTTTTTTGCCAATAAGAATGTAAAAACGCATGCAATTACATGGTTCTTCAAAATTGTCATGCCTACACCACAAAAAAAAATAATAATAAATAAATAAAATAATTATCTTAGTCTTTCAGAATCCGACGAGACTTGAGAAATCATGTCTGTTATGATTCAGTGCAAATTTAATCTTTTTTTCTGACAAAAGTGTGTTTCTAAATAACAATTGCAAAATTCTGTTTGTTTAACTGAGTAATTATATATCTAAAAGCAATGAACTACTAAATTTCACAGAGTATTTCCATATATGATGTACAGATTGTCTTGCTTAGCATTTAAATAAATAGATCGAACAGCTGTGAAGCCCAAATCAGTGAGAGAACTTCATCTTTCCCCCTCTTTAAAGGGGTATATATCTTTAAACTGTAGAAAGAAAATGAGTCCCAAAAATTTTTAAAAAAAATGAAGAAGATAAATGGAGCATGAACTAAAAAGGATTCATGATTTTGCAATTAATTAGTCTTCTTTTATATCCCATACAAAATCATTTTTCTCCATCACTATTCCTAAAACACAATTACAAGTTCTTCAACATCTCATCCAAAAAAAAAAAAAAAAAAAAAACAAAAAGAAAAAACTACAATACAAAACAACTGTCATGAGTTTCCTTTCTGCAGGGCAGCTCTTACCAGCATGAACTGCTCAACTTCACAGGGAATCTGAAGAATCCCTTTCTGATCATACCCAAATTCTTGCACAGCCATTTCAAGCAGTACCAGGAAGCATGGATGCTTCAGTATGTTTGTATGTACCAGAACTCTCTCTTTATCGTTCCCCTTTCCGATGAGCATCGGTATGTAGCCTCTGGGCACCTTCTCCTTCCTCAACATGGCTGATTAAATCTGTGTACCGGTTCTTCAGGGTTTGTGGAAAAATGGGTACCAGATAAAAGGCTTGATTACATGAGTTTTGCTGAGAATTTTTGCTTATATAGAGAGCACTAATATAAGGATAGCTTTGTTTGGAACTTTGAATATTCATTTGCTCTAACAACTGGATATATTTAGGAAAACACGTAGAGCCCACCTATAAAGTAAGCTACCCATCCACCCCTCTCTCACAATTTGATACACTTACTTACGTACACTCATGAGCTTATCACAGTTGCATAAATGTTTACTGAAAACCGTAGTGTATCTGTTTACCAGAAAATAATATACGTTGATCGGAAAAATATAAATGTTTACTGAAAAATGATATCTGTTCATAAAAAATATGGTGGACCGGTGGATAGATAAAAGGGTGGTCGCTACCTAAGACTCATATATTTATTTGGTTTAAACTTTAAACAAAAGCATTGTGATTTATGCTAAGATACTTGACAGAAGACTGCAAGTTATTTAAATGGGCATTATTAGCTATATTCTACTTGAAAAGGAAGGGGTTGGAGTTTTTTTTATAGGAAACCGTTCTCCTTTTACTTTGTATTGCTTAAACAAAGAGCAAATTGCATTATTTATTTATTTGTTTGCTTGTTTGTTTAGCACCTTAGATTTCATCATATATGCATAAATCGCAGGGCTTTTAGTTCTGGGATCAGTTAAAATATGACAATGATAAGAACCAGCCTTTGGTTTGATGGCTAAGGGCAACGCTCTCCATGTGAGAGGACGCAGGTTCGAAATCCTGATAGGGGTCTTTTATAGACATTTAAATTTGAGTGGTCTAACCCTTATCTTTATCTCAAAAAAAAAAAAAAAAAAAAAGAATATGACAATGATTATCTTGAAATTTTGGCTTATTTTTAAATCAGTTCAATTTAAGATCCGCACTCACAAATATAATTTATTGATGCATTTTTTTTTATTAGACATATAGATAGTTAACAATCAAATTAATACAATTTAAGAACTATTACTATAATGATGCCATTGTTTACATTTAGATTTAAAATGTTGGGAATTGAAATCATTTAACTAATAACAAAAAGTACATTGAATTTTACAATTTTGTAAGTACATGAAATATTTATCGTACAATGCTGGGTTTTCCAATTTAATCTTTTTGTTAATAAAATGAGAGTCAAGTCCACGCCAACTTTAAATGTCCGAAAAATTACTCTGTCTAGACTTTGAATTTGTAACCTTTCACACAAAGATTATTTTTTTTTATCACTAAAATTGTTCAAATAAATAGCTGTCAAGTGACTGATTTTCTATAATTTTGCTTTTCTTCATGATGAAAATGTTGTTAGATAAATCTACCTTTGGATCCTTAATTTTCATGAACATAATGTTCTTCGGATACACAGTAAAATGAAAGGTCTTTTTTTTTTTTTCGAAATCTTTGCGGCAGCTGCAAAGTTATGTGGGCGGGTATCGAACTCTCGACCTTTGAGTAAACAACAATCATAGGACTTCTCTCCTAACCAACTGAGTTACCACCCATTTCCCGTAAAATAAAAGGTCTTGGGGATGAAAAGAAATACTTAATTGGTAAAAAAGAAACGAAATTGAACTTTGCATTTTAGGGTGAAAATGAAATAACTACGTCAAGTGGTATGGTGTGAGTTAAATGAAATTGAATGTCATTTTCTTTGAAAGAGTTGGACAAACTTCTTTTTAATTTAGTCTGCCTTATAGAATTATATTATTGCAATGTTATTGTCTGATAATTTGCATTCTACAAATGGGAACTTTATTTAATCTATTGTTCATAATCATGTAAAAAATTAAAAAAAAAAAACAGCAAATTAATTAATGACAACCTCACTTTGCTGAAAGTAAAATGTAGAAGTAGAACTGCATAAATTTGAAATTATAGAGGGGTGCACAAGCAAAACTTATTTTTGTTGGATTCTGAAGGGCTTGACTATTTCATGGAAATTTTTGGATGTTATAATTTATTAATTTTATGCATTATTGAGCTGACTTGACCTCACCCAAAATAGAGGCATCACTTGTCAGCTGTACTTTTATATACTTTATTTATAAAATTATATTCTGAGTAAACATCAGTAGCAATTAATAGCAGGGTGACACCTAAGGATTAATGCATGTGTCAATGCATTAATTAAGGCCCTTAATTCTATTCTAATTAACTTCTAACTAACATAACACCTCCTCCTATGATTAGGCCTCACAGTTTATTTTATTTTTTTTCTTATTTTATGATACGATTTTTTTTTTTTTTTTTTTTTTGTAGGGAACGTGTGGTGCATTATTTAGCAGTGATGTAGCTAGTTCTACAAATATAAAATAAGTTTCATAAAAACAGAGTCAGATGTATACATTTATACAAGTTTTACAAATCAAGGTAAGAAAAGCAATTTCCTTTGAACATTTTGAGTAGTTAGATTATACAGAATATGCTAAACTCAATTCTAAGTTTGATAATCAACTAATAAAGAGTCCACGTCTTGTTTTGGGCTGAAATTATTATATCTTATAATAAAGGGCCGAAAGCTCATTTCTTGTGAAGAAACTAATATGGGCCTTAAATTTTAATGGGCTGGGAATTAATGTATGTTAACGGTGGTGATCAATCTAAGTAAACAATCAACGACTAAGGTTTCTTCTTTGGGGAAGATAGAACTTTCATGTTAAAAAATCAAATCTCTTTTTATTAGAAGTAAAGATATATCCTTACTCCTAATAAAAATATATTGGATTTTTTAACATGAAAGTTATATCTTCCCCAAGAGATAAATCTTGGCCATTGATTGTATAATTAGATTGATCACCACCATTGACGTACTTTAGTGTCTCAACCCATTAAAACTTAAGGCCCATATCGAATTTCTCAATTTAAGATTCATTACATATTATTTTAAAATTTTATTATAAAAAATAACAATTTCATCCCAAAGCAACGTGTGAGCTCTTCACTAGTATGAAACTAAAACACATATGACATACATATCCATGCCCGTGTGGGGGCATGTTAGGTGCTCGAATTAAAAAAAGAACGCACTTTTATTTAAAAGGGTATACAATTTATATCACACAGCTCACTGACAAACTTGTCATTTTCAGGCTGGATTTGCAAATTTTGAGATGAGTATTTATACTGCCCATTTGCAGATAGTTTATCCAGACATAAAGGAAAAGAAGAAATCAACTACTCGAGAAGTAATTCGAAAAAGAAAAGTAATTGGAGAAGGCAGAAGAACAGCAAGTTCGAACTTGAATAGCACCCAGAAAATTGGCACTCGATTGCGAGATGATCTCGAGATTATTCGAGTCATCACAGATCCCGAGATGATCTAACAATTCACATTCTGCACTGCACAATGCAGCGCTACAGAGGATACGGAATCCTTGATTGTGGTGCTGTTGTGATAGATACTTAAGAGGGTCTAATTATATAACCAGAAAAAGAAAAAAACAAAAATGTCCAAGTGAATAAAGATGCATGGTGTTAAATAAAAAAAGCTGTATAAACAAAAAAAAATTAAATTAAGTTAATGATGAGTTATTCTCTGAATAATAATTATTGGTTCTCAAAATTGAAAAAGGTTTTATCTCTATAATTATGCCTCATCTTATACATTTAAAAAAAAAAATCAAGAAAAATGATAGCATTATAGTGACATTGACATACTTTCTGAATATAATTACTCAACTGAACATGCACAATTAATCAATTAATTGGAACTTGAAGTGTTGGAAAAAGAGAGCTCCTTCAGTTGTTGTGGATCGACCTCTGATGGTGCTTTCGTAAGTGCACACTGTGCAGTCGTGGTTTTCGGAAATGCAATTACATCTCTAATTGAACTCGCACCGGCTAACAGCATTACTAGTCGATCCAAACCATAAGCAATCCCACCTGCACGCAAGTACACACAAGTCAGTAGTCAGTACAATAATGTTTCGGCAATACCTTCCAGACAACAAGAGCCATCAAACATCTATAATAGTTGTTATCTATTTGGAGAAATTACACTTTTCTTCATATGACAATTTCGGATGTCCCAACATGAATCTTTCTCAAGTGTATATTGTATTTCAATATTTCATATATAAAGTACTAAATAGCAGAAATCAATTAAATTACCATGTGGAGGAGCACCCATATCAAGGCATTCCAAAAGATATCCAAATTTTTCTTCAGCCTAAAATTGAACAAAAAGTTTCAATAGGGTCAAAGTTCAAACAAAATTATGCATATTTGGTACTTAAACTTCACGTTTAAAAGTTTTTGTAACAGGTGAAAAGGAGGAACCTGTTCTTGTGAGATGCCCACGATTTCCAGAATCTTTTCTTGGACCTCCCTCTTGTATATTCTCAAGCTTCCTCCCCCAATCTAAAAATATGAAAACATAAGATGGAGGGCAAAATAAAAAAATATAAATAATATCGCACACTATAGCAATTAATCGACAATGTTTTCCTAATTAATAGGGCAATCATCCTAATTTTTACGACCTACATAATTACTATGAGATCAATTATTGTATTGTACAAAATCACATTTTCACACTTCATTATATTTATCCATTTTCACCCAACTATTGAATAATAAAGATACAAAGCAACAATCTATATCAAAACTAGTAACAATTGGGGTTAATAATCCAAAATCCCAGTTTGTTGCCATAATTTTTAGTACCTTACCGCTAAGACACCATGATAACTCGAGAAAATTCTAAGGAAAAATAACAAGCTGATAACATTTAGTTCATAAGAAGTAATTTGCACCTCAATTCCATTATAGATCATATCATAAGCCAAGGCACGGGCATTGGCGAGGTCGCCCATGTCCATTGGATTTGGTGCAGTAAATGGATGATGCAGGGCCTGAAACATTAGGGGGAAAAAAATGAATGAAAAATACAGCAAACAGGGTAGAACAAAACAGTTGACACTTAGTTATCTACCAGATAAAAATCAATTCACATTTTTTAAGAATGAAATTTAAATTTGTTCTGCTGCTTGTTTCAGATTTAAGGTCATTTTTGTTTTAGACAGGCAGTTGAAGTCAAGTAGTACCGCAGATTAGTCAGGTCATTATGGAATCTGAAGTAAGACCTATTATAGATATCAGGTTATTCTACTTTGAGTTGAACACATCCCAAAACAACCAAGCTGGGGTCTTGATGATCAGGTTCTTTCAGTTTATTCCCCAGCAACAATGATTTATGGAGTTGGATCTCTGACCCGAATCAGATCACAAAGCAAAATTGGTTATGAGGTCAAACAGATCAGGTTCAACCGTTCAGCTCACCCCAGGTTGCCTTGGATATCAGGGCCGAATCAGGATTGGTGTCATTGGCATTTAATATAAACCACATTGCACATGGATAGCTAAGGCGGTTTTCAGGTCGAGTAATTATAACCGCTTACAAAAGATTTAAAGAAAAAAAAAAAAATTTAACCTCATATCTTTGCTCAGAATCATTCCATTCAAACATTGGAAAATCTGTAACCCACAGTATTGAATGCTCTCCCTACAAAGTTCCCAGAAACAGAAATGTCAATTATATTAAAGATTTCAATAGCACAGGTCAAACAGAACATTAGATGAAAACCCTTCTGTACCTACATGGTTTATTAAGCCCATATCGTTGGCAATAAACAATCTAAGTCGGTCGAGAGTCTTATTCACACTTGCAGGATTTCCAAGTGCAAACAAAATGAGATCACCAGATTTTGCATTGACAGTTTTTATTAATCTGTCCTTGTTGTCAGGAGTTAGACTTGAGATTAGAGCTGGTATTCCTTCTAGCTCACCTACAAATTTAACAAAAACAAATAATAGATAAATAAAACATATAATGCTCAAGGATCTTAACTGAAAAGTAGTTTTTCATAGCAAGTATTACAATTTTGTAGTTTATACTATTGGCTGGTACAAAGGGCAAAGGCATGACACTATTAACTACGCAAGCTACTTTACTCACTTCAACTACCTTTTAGCTCTTATCAAACATTTTTATTTGATACAGTGTGAACTTCACAGGGATTACAAAGAATTAATTGTGCTTGGACAAGATATGAATGAAAGATCAAATTCAAGTTACTGATCTTATATCTACAAGCCATCTTGTACCAAAGTTACTAAAAAAATTACTGTTTTAACATGCATGCATGGTTGTACTTTAGAACATTAACAACGGTTCGTATTAATCCTTGCAATTCAGGATTTTGAGTTACTAATCCCAAATCACAGAGAATTTAAGATCCTGTAAATATAACCATGCTAGATTTTCAGTATGCACTATTAACCAGCTCTCTCTGGGATCATAGCAATGCTAATTGCTGAATATAGTCTGTCTATTGTTTGGTATAACAGCTATAAAAGGTGCAAAAATGGCAAATTTCATAAGATGTTATGGAATCTCATGCAGTACCAACCATGACAAGAACCTTGCCAAATGCCACTACAAAGAAAAAACATACCGAATACCTACTCAAGTATGTGTACAATATGTAGTCTATTATACTCTTACCATTGTCTAAAGCCTTAAGAAAAGGTAACCCCTTGGCACCAGCTTTTATTGCTTGATTATAAACATCACCCTTTTTTAGTGCTGTATTCGAATATTTTTTAGCACCAGATGGCACGCAAATGACTTTTATTATGCCCCCTTTTGCTAATGTGTCTGCAAAAACTTTGAAATCGCACTGCACAAATATGTCGCTGACCTGCACATTATATGGACAGAAACATTATGAGATGTTCAGTACCATTAACATGTATAATCAGATGCCAGGTTAGTTCTTCCATAGTTGACAAATCCAAATAATAATTAAAAAAGGGGTGATGATGATAACAACCATGGTGAGATGGTCTAGTGTTATCACCGTACTAATTAAACCAATACTGTTCTTGCTGTTGCTAATATGAACATAGTTCCATAATAGTAGGAGAGCATACATCTTTCAGTTCCAAGTCAAAACGAAGATCAGGTCGATCAGTACCATACCGACTCATTGCTTCATCATACGTCATCCTTGGGAAAGGGTTTGGTAGCTGTACTCCTTTAATCTCTTGAAAAATCTGACAATAAAGATGTTTTAATTGTTACAACAGCATGAGTATACATTTGAGTTACATTTCTGCAGGGCAGGTACATTTAATTATTTCAAGCTACATAGAAGGTTGATATTGGAGAATCTGTTTGTGTGCGTGCGTGTGTTGTGGAGGTGGGGGGAGGGGTAAAACTGGCAATAGATTTACAATGAAATGTATACATGTCTTATTAGATCTTCATTAAGCTTCAACATATCTTCGAGAGGTATAAAAGACATTTCCATATCCAACTGTGTGAACTCAGGCTGTCTATCAGCTCTCAGATCCTCATCTCTAAAGCATCTGTTTACAGAAGTCACTTTGTTCAAAGATGAACAATAATAGAAATGGAAATATTATAGAGAATTGTAAAAGACGGAACTGCTCCGTATACATGATGCGGGTTTAGTATTTTTCATCTACAGGTAACTGAAGCCTAAAATTTAAATTTCATATAAACAAACGAAATGACGCAAATTACCTTGCAATTTGGTAGTATTTCTCAAAACCAGAGACCATAAGCATTTGCTTGAAAAGTTGAGGGCTTTGGGGCAATGCATAAAATGTCCCTGTCTTCATAAAACACCACAAATGAAGTTAGATGGAAATGAACAACTGAACAGTACAGACAAAAGAATTGACTGAGGCTGACTTTAAAATAAAATTTGAAATACCTGAACTCGAGATGGTACAAGATAGTCGCGTGCGCCTTCTGGTGTGGATCGAGATAGTATTGGAGTCTCAATCTACCTTGAATCACACAGCATAGATATAAATAGAGGAGAGAAATATAAGAACAGTAAAAACTTGAGAAGTTGGCCTTGTTTGCAAATAAGAGAGATGTCAGTGTCGAACTGTCAATAGCATATGTGGTGAAACTACAAGAACAAGGCCTTTTACTCCGAACAAGTTGAGACCTGACCAGAGTCTCAAAAGACAAAGGTTCAAGAAAAACCAAGGTTCAATAGCAAGTGCGAAGGAATATGAAAATAGATAATGCAGTAAGAAAAGATAATAGAATACCTCAACAAAATTGTGTACGTCTTCAAGATAACGCCTCATAAGCTTAACTACATTATGCCGCAGCCTTATATTTGACTGCATCTGCTGTCGCCTCAAGTCTAAAACGCGATATCTACACACAAGATTTTCAACATGTTCACCTCAACTCAAAGAAGAAAAAGAAAGAAAGAAAAAAAAAAGGGACAAATGAGATGCACACAGTACAAATGAAGGTACAAAACCTCAAAAAAGAATAAGAAAAATACAACAGTTAGCTATCTTTGTGGTGTACGTGTACGACTGCTGCAAATAACTACTCAATACCTTAAACGAATCTCTTCAGTAACGCTGTCCTTCACCTCGTCGGAAATGGTAACTGGAAAAGGTAAGGAATGGTTTACAGGGTTCAGCACCTGAACATGCTCTGCTGCCACCTGCATTGAAGCATTGCATTTGCAAATACGGGTTAATTAAAATTTCTTCCCACTTTCTTATTAACAAATACGGGTAAATCAAAATTTGGAATTGGGTCTTCTCTATGAAATTCAGGAAGATTATCATGAAGCACATACCGATATTTAGTTTATAGAGCAAAGTTGTCAAGATGGTTATCTGGCAATAACAATCAGGTACAGTTATCCCCAATTTGAACTCCCAAAATCAGCACAAGTAAATTAGAGCGACCGTCAATTAACTTCACCTCTTAAGAACACTATCTTTACCTCCGCTCCTCAATATCAAAACTATACACAGCAAGAACCTAACTTTAGCCTCCATTTATTCAACTTAACTCATCGTGACGTGAGTGTGACATAACATACAACCACAGTAAATTCAACTTAATCGTATATGAAACAGAAAGAGCAACCTCAATGGCACCAGTTTTCATCTTCGCATTCAAAGACTCAGCGGGGCGGGACCTGACAACGCCCTCAACAGCCACCACATACTCCACTCTCAGCTTATTCGCCACGCCGTAAGCCTCTGGAAACTCTTCCGGAAGTGTTGTTATCTAACAAAACAAGAACAACTATACATGAAAGTCTGATTCTTAAACATGAAAGGTAGTATTAACATTGAGAAAGAATTAAAAGCACTGAGCTTTGCAGCACCTGCACAATACCGGAGGAATCTCTGAGGTTAAGAAACGTGAGGCCTCCATGGATCCTATGCAGGGCGACCCAGCCGCACAGCCTCACGCGCTTACCTACATCCCCCGCCCCCAGATCGCCGCAGTTCGCGGTCCTGTTAACCCAGCTCAGCGCAGACAGCTTGGCCGACGAGGTGTCCGGGTCGTGGACGGCCTGGACCGTGGTAGAGGCGGCACGAGAGGGGACGAAGGGGACCCGCCGCGGCGGGGGGGATTTGAATCGGGTGAGGAGGGAGAGGCGCGGTAAGAGGAGGAAGAGCGGGGTGGCGCGCAGGAGGGATCCCGCCATTAATTGGGGTTTGCTTGGTTGGTCGGGGAAGGGAAAGAAGAGGGTTTAGAGAGGGGAGTCGTGCTGCTGCTAAGGCGAGTGTGTGCGCTTATCCATTACTGGGGTTTGAGATTGAGTTGCACGGATCTTAAAGCGAATCCGACGGCCGGAGTACTGCGCAGTAATTTTTAGAGAGTCGTGCTGCTGCTAAGCCGAGTGCTTATCCATTATTATAGGGGGTTTTGAGATTGAGTTGCACGAATCTTAAAGCGAATCCAACGGCCGGAGTACTGCGCAGTGATTTACTGGGCAATAGAGGAATATGAATTCTGCTGAGCGGCTGAGCCTGCCATCTGTTATCGTTCTGGGTGTGTAGTTGAAGACGATCCTTATCCTGCTGCGCGCGCAGTACTCTACTGTGTCCGTCCGATCTGCGTCGAGATCCGGTAGCACGAATCTTGAAACCGATCGTAAGTCCCATCGGTTGGATCACTGCGCAGCATGTAGGTGCCGAGTCCAAGAAGAGAACGCTGACCCGACGGGAACACGAGACAGACTGAGACTGCGGAGTGCGGGCAGATGGACTGGTTCTATGCGGCACGGGTTTTACGTATGAATCGTGTTTCAGCCGTATATTAGAGATATTTTTAGCACATTAACAATTTATTAGTTTGGAATTCGTTCGGCGAGATCAAAAATTTGAAATTTAGATATAACTAGATATCTGGTTGCGGCTTCACTGCAACTCCTCTGTGGTTGTACTGGAAAGTTGCTTTGTAGGTTTAGAATGTATTAAATAATTGTTATAACTTTAGTCATCTTTTGTATTGCGAGTTAGGCTATCCGCAAATAATAAATCTTGAAGAGTTACTTATGGACGTTACTATAGTTGGTGTTTTGAGGTAAATTGATGGTATTGTATCGGGAACACGTTGGATAGTTGAGAATTAATTGTGGATGGACTTTTATTTTTAAATGTGGGAGAGTGTGATACCCCAAAAATTTAATAAAGTTTTTGTATGTTAATTAAAATTTTTAGGAACTATTTTGTAGTTATTTTGGACAACATTATAATTTATTATAACATGGGGACTTATTTGAAAAATGAAAAAAAAAAAGAATGGGACACGGTGGCATTTCTTTGGATGCCACGTGTATCCTCTAAGCGGTGGTCTCATCCCCTTTCTTTCCCTTTGTTGCTGGACCGAACAGAACAAAGCGAAAAAAAAAAAGGAAAGAGAAAAAGAACGGACAGAAGAAAGAAAGAAATCGGGAAAAAAAATCAAGAAAGGGAAGACAAAACAGCAGTGAGACCCAACCACCATATATAAAAAGAAAGGGGACCGAACAAAAGCTGCTACACATGACAAGACAATTCCAACGCCAAAAATCCTGGAAAGGAGATACTAAGAAACCGAATGCCCATCCTCTACTACGCACTATTGTACTACGCAAGCAATGGATGATATCAACCAGCGCACGATCCCTTTCAGATGAAGATGCACTAATCTCAGAGCGAAAAAGACGGCCACAATATAGCGCCTCAACTGAGTACGGAATAGATGATACGAATTGGGAAACGCCTTGAAAATACCAAACAACTCCATAATACGAAGAGTCCTGAGGACCCACAAATCGAGACCATAATAGGGAAACCCATGGGAACTGCACAAAGAACCGCTGTGAACCCTAACCACCATTAACCCTAGAGCCATACACTCAAAAAAAACACACAACACAAAAAAAAACACAGAACACACAACCAAAGCAAAACACCAGGAGCGCACACAGAAAACAACATTCCAACTAAATTGAGAAAGACCTACATCGGAAAAGACCGTTGAATAAAAATGTAGTTCGGAACACAATAGAGCCTGGTTAGTAGTGTGACGCACTACAACAACGTCATCACAAAGAAGCAACGTCGCTAGTTGATAATCGGATGGTTGACAACAACGCAAAAACATTGTTCAAAGCACTGTTCCCGAGCACTGGGAATGAAGAGTTCAAATTCGGGAATGGATCGTTTTTAAGAATAAAAATATTTTATTTCAAAAAAAATATTCAGAAAGGAGATGTTAGTATTTAAATGTTTCAAACTAGTTTTTAATTTTTGTGCCACATATAATAAAAATTTTCACAAAAGTGTTGTTTTTTCACCTTCCCAAGTCATTTTTGCTTTCTTGCTCTGTCATTCACGTCATACAACCCACCGAAAGCCAAGTCTCCAACTCTGAACATCCGAATTATTATAAACTATCCATGTTTTATTCGTAAGTTTCGTAAAATTTGCGGATAATTTACAAATTACTCGAATAATTTGGGAATTGTCATTTTATTTGTCGTTTTATTCGTCTATTACTTAAAATTGTCTAATTCGTAAATCTTGGTTTATTCGTCTATTGCTTAAAATTGAATAATTCGCAAATCTTGTTGGCCCTGTCCGGCAACAGCACGAATAGTGCTGGAAAATGGGATTAGTGGAATTGAAAAGTTGTTGCTTTTCTGAGCTAATCCGTTGGTGTTCGGCATATGCAATTTAAGAATAGTCGCTCCAAACTTGTATTAAAAAGTCGTGAAAAATCAATATAATAATATAGTTTTGTTAGGTTGACCCCTTTGACTTTAGCAAGACTTCCATATGAAAGAATGCTGTTGAAACAAAAGATGATAAAAAATGTATTGAAGAACTATCAAAAGTATAACAAATGAGATCTTGTTTGAAAGAGTAAAATGTCCTTATAATTTTTCATGAGAGCTTCAATTCCAACCTATTCCTCTTTTCCAGTAACGCCGAACAGGGCCGTAACTATGATTCTAACAAACATTTGAATGTTTGTGTAGATATATATATTTTTTAACTCAATAAATATAATTATCTAAGGACTTATAGTTCTTATAATATGTAACTATTTTTCCACTATTTGTGTTTCATGTTTGTACATTTCCTTCCATACTTCACAAGTCGGATTTTGGTAAAACTAGCGTAGTATACCATAAGGATTTGTGTTGGACGAAATTCTACAAAACTCATTGGCAGTTCCCCTTCCATCCAGACGATTGTCATTTTTGAGTTGTGATATGCTTTAATACATGCACATCGTATAATTTCTGGTGGTGACTCCCGTAATTAGAACATCTATGACGCTGTGAGAACTATCAACAACGCCAGTAAACAACGCAGCATTGCACATAGCACAAGATTAATTAAATTTCTAAACAAACAAGTTCTTCACCCAAAACAAAAGGTACACCAGATAGAGAGAGGCTGCCTCCCACAACAAAATCTCTACTGGAACAAGAAAACAAGGATCATAAAATAAATTCCACTAGTAACAAACCATCTCAAAATATTTAACTTTCATGTCTCTCTCCTCTACTAAATACCTCAAAATGCCTAAATTTGCAGCAAAACATCTTTTTCAGTAGAAAAATCCAAGAACTTTTCCACCAACGTTCTTTCTCCTGGCCTCTTCGTGGTCCATGATACCAGCTGATGTTGTGAGCACAATGTACCCAAACTGCATTGTAAATTTTGAAACAAAATCAAAACCCCACAAGAAATAAGACATAAAAGTTCACATAGTGGTTAAGATGCATTTGCCCAGCATAGCAGATGGAAGTTGTAGTTCAGGGCAATGCCAGAAACTAAAAAAAGGTAGCACAGACAACATTGCATTATTCCTAGGATTTACACACTTCTAATTTATGATATGAAATGCAGTGTACAAACATCACTTTTCAAGTGTCTACTCACGCCAGCCTCTTTACAACAAACAAATCCCATGCTATCACTGATGCTATCACATTACTTCTATGACTAGTTTTTATCATTCATTATCAAGCAATGAAAATGAGATATGAATTTAGCACTTATATTTCAAATATGCGAGACAATGAAAATTTGTACACCCACCATACAATCAATACCATAAATGGCTTATTTTAATTAATAACAAGTGAAAACCTGTCTAGAGGGTAGGAGCCTGGCAGTCCATGACTCGATATCCTTGACACCGACATCAAAGCGAGGGCTGATGACACCACACTTGTTGAGTCTTCCGTTCAACTCCACCACGATCTTACCAGCTCTGTGGTCATCCACGTACTCAAACTCACCAATGTATCCTGCATTTTTACATTATTCATATCAGGTACAGAAAATATAACAAATTGGTGATACAATAAGCAACATAAAGTGGAGAGAGAGAACGTTACCGTGCTTCTGCATGACAAGAAGGAACTTGATGATGACCTTGGAGGACGGCCGGATCATGACCTGGCGCTTGCCTCTCTTCTCGGCATTGTACATGCTCTTCAATGCATCGTTCAACACACTGACCCTCACCATTTTGATGTGCCTGAGCTACTTACCTACAGAAAAATCAGCATAAGCATACCAGCACAAGAAAGATCCAATAAATCCGACACACTGGCACCGTAGCTTTACCAAAATCAACACCTAACGAATGGCGTCTAGATTGAGCTATCAATTGATTTTCTCTCTAAAGCTAACGCAAATCAGATCCCGTTTCAACAGTACATCAAAGACAATTGCAAGTAATGAGCCGAGAATAAAGGCAAGAACCCGGATCAATCAAAAGACAAACCCTCACCGAGTGCTCTCCAGACTAACAATTCAGCAATCCGCATACAAAGTTCTGCCGTTATTCGGCTCACAGCGATCGAATCGGGGGCATAACAACAGTACGAATCTGGGTGGGGGAAAGAAGAGAGCTAACCTTGAAGCGAGCTGGTGCGCAGATCGGCGGCTAGGGTTAGGGTTTTGGAGAGAAGAAGCTTTTGCGGGTCTTGGCCGGTCTGGGTTTATATAAGGGGCTCTTGATACTGGGTTGCGGGCTTAGTTCTTATCGGATCCTGGTTTCTATTCTTCTCATGGGCCTCTGGCCCTCCGCATTACCTATCATATATAATATAACTTTGGCATTGTAAAACGTCCTATACTATACAACAAATAATAATTGAGAAGGGTCATTAGTTATTATTCGATTGTTTAATTGTTTTGAAAATTTAATAGTGAAGACTTAATAATATGATATATAATTTATGTAGTAAATATTCAACACATTGTTTTTGCAGATTATTTAGCTATGAGATTTATGTACGCACGTGACATGTCAAATAAATATATGTACTAATTATTTCACTTTTATTTAGTAATCTCTGTTTATGATTAAAAAGCTAAATGGTTTATTTTTCACCATATAGTGTCATCATGATCTTTTTTAGCTAAAACCGAATTAGATGAAATAAAAAGTTTGTGAAATAAATATCAAATTGTATTCCCTGAAGATAACTAATTGGAAAAAGGTTTCTCGCTGAGAACTGAGATTCTGAGAAGCATTCTAACTTCTAATCTGTTGGTAACATTTAACTATTCTTATTCCTAATAAAAGTATATTGGATTTTTTGACATGAAAGTTTTATCTTCCCAGAAAAGAAATCTCAGCCGTTGATCATTTTCTCAGATAGATCAGCACCATTGATTTGTAATAATGTCACGGCCTGTTAATTTAAAGCCCAAATAGCATTCACCATTATTTACACGCGTTATAGTTGTTTAATTTTAGTAGTCTGAACTCGGTCCAACAACTTCATGTCTTTCTTTTTTTGAGAAACCCAACCTCTTTATTTTTAACATGACATGATATCATGAGCAGAATCCTATCTTCTTGCTGTTTTGGATCCAGCGACGCTGTTGCGTATGTCTTTTTTTTTTTTATTTTATCATCTATAACTATGTTTTTTATGTTTTTTTTTAATCTTCTAACATTAAGACGTTATTGTTTTATCATGTTGTTTTTGTATTATTTTGTTCTTATGATGTTAGTATTTGATTATATAATTATAATTTATGGAGTAAGAAGTTATATATTATCTTAATCTTAAGTTAAAAAAAAAATAACAGATTATTATAACAAATAGTTTTTGACCCGAAGCAATGCGTAGGCAAATTACTAGTTTATATGTAGTGCACCAAGACCCGTTATAAAGTAGTTTGATTCGGTATATTAATTAATTAATCGGTTAGTATAATTACTAAGCAAAATATTTTTTTCTTAAATTCAGTTACTAAGCAACATGTTACTATGACAAAATTGTTAACTATCATTTGATCACCATTAAGAACCAGCCTTTAGTCTAGTGGTTAAGGACAAACACTCTTGTGAAAAGTCGCGGCTCGACTTCTCATCTTTTATCTCAAAAATCTAATCAACGTCAATGAGAACTCTCCGCTGCTAGTTGCTGATACGAGCCTGCCTATGGCAATGTGATGCGAAAGAACAATGTCAAATGTCAAGTGATTTGCAAATTTTTTTAAAAAACGAAATTAGAAAAACATTTTTTGCGGAAAGTAGAAAGATGACGAGATTTTTTCAGTGCAATAGATAGACCCGATTTAATAAATCGGGTCCTTCAATTTTTTCACCGAATTCAATTTTAGCCACAAAAAGAAGGAAAGGAAGAGGAAAGAAAGAAGGAAAGGAAAGAAGAAATGACAGGTGGGTGGGGCCCCAAAAAACTTACCCGATTTATTAAATCGGGTCCTTGAAGGACCCGAATTAATAAATCGGGTAGGTTCTTTTGTGGCCATTTTCGTGTGCTGCAGTGCGGCCTGCTCAAAAGTACCTACCCGATTTGATTTTTCGGACCAAAAAAATTAAATCGGATCTATCTAATACACCAAAAAAACGTTGTCATCCTTCTACTTTCCGTAAAAAATGTTTTCCAATTTGGTTTTTTAAAAAAAATTGGGTGATCTGAAGAACAACTCTCCCAGTGTTACTTTTGTGTTACCAATCTCGCCGGACTGACCAATACAATACACACACATACAGAGCCATTGAGTGAGCCTATTCTCCGTTACTACTTGCACACATAATAATGTCCCGTCCCCGTCCCACGGACGCCCAGATCACCCGGCGGCTCCTATCAATCCTCAATTCCCCGCCCTCCAAATGGCACCTCCGTCTCCCGTCCCTCGCGCCGCTGCTCTCTTCCCACCACCTCGACCGCCTCCTCCTCCTTCCCCTTCCCCCCTCCCCCCTCCCCTTCCGCTTCCTCACGCTCCTCTCCCCCTCCCTCCCCTTCCCCCTCTCCCCGCTTTCCTTCTCCTTGCTCTCCTTCACCCTCCCGTCATCCGCCGCCTCCCCCCGCCACCTGTCCCTCTCTCTCTTCCACTCCTTCCTCTCCTCCCACCCCGATCTCTCTCCCACCGCCATCTTTTACCTGATTCTCAAGATTCATGTGCAGGTCGGGAACGGTTCGGGTTCCTTCCCGTACCCGCTTGACTGCCTCCTGCACGCCTACCTCTCCCGCCGCCAGGCTGAGAGCGCGCACCGCATTGCCATGCTGTCCCTCCACCACTCCATTGTGCTGAGCATTAAAACCCTCACCCACCTCATGTTTTATCTACTTAAAATCAGGCGGTTTTCGCATGTAGCCGAGCTGTTCGATGAAATGCTCGAGAGAGGGATTTTGGATGAGTATGTTTGTACCGCTGGTATAAGAGCTTTCTGTGAGCTAAAGGATTTGGTACGTGCCCGGGATGTGGTTTCGGCGATGGAGGAAAGGAATGTGAAAGGTACAGTTGTGTCGTACAACACGTTGATTTATGGGTTTTGTAAGAATGGGAGAGTTGAAGAGGCAGTTGAGGTGATGGAGGGACTGAAAGACAAAGGTGTATCGCCCGATGAGGTGACCTACAGAACCTTGTTATTTGGGTTCTGTAAATACGCTTTATACGATCAAGCGTTGAGTTTGATTGATGAGATGGTTGAATTAGGTTTCGTACCGTTGGAGAGTAGTTGCGGTTTGTTAATCGATGGGCTTAGGAAAGAAGGGAAAATTGAGGAGGCTTTTGAACTAGTTACCAAGTTGAATAAACTGGGTTTGATTCCTAATATATTTGCATATAATGCATTGATGGATTCTTTATGTAAAAGTGGTAAGTTTGACGATGCCGAGTTGCTTTTTCAGAAAATGAGGGGTAAAGGCTTGGCACCTAATGAGGTCAGTTATTCAGTTCTGATACATTCTTTGTGTAAGAATGGTGATATGGGAAAAGCACGTAAGCTATTTGATGAAATGCGGGATGAAGGTATTCGTGTTGAAACCGCTTACCCTTATAATTCTTTGATTTATGGTTATTGCAGAGAGGGTAATTTAAACAAAGCCTTGGAATTGTCGAGAGAATTGATTCGAAATGGGATTAAACCTCATGGTTCAACATATACCACCCTGATGAGCGGCTTTGCTAAAGAAGGAAACTTACCTATGGTTTTGGTCCTTCACAATGAAATACCCACAGTTGGTTTGGAATGGAACACGTACACCTTCACTGCACTAGTGTGCAGCTTTTGCAAAGTTGGTAAAATGGAAGAAGCCTCTAAGGCTTTTGATGAGATGATCAAGCTAAATATTGCTCCAAATGAGGTGACATATAATGTTTTAATTGAAGGCTACTGCTCAACTGGGGATACCAGAAGAGCATTTGAGTTGTTTGATAGTATGTTGGAGAGGGGTCTTAAGCCTGATAATTACACTTTTCGGGCATTGATTAGTGGGTTATGCTTGGCTGATTCAGCAATGAGAGCCCATGAATTCATACTTGACCTCGAGAAAAATAATTACATGATAAATCACATTAGTTTTAGTGAACTTTTGCATGGGTTCTGCAAAGAAGGACGAACAAAAGAGGCGCTGAGTATCTGGTATGAGATGGAAAAGAGAGGTCTCACGCTGGATACTTTGAGCTTTACCATTTTAGTAAGTGCGCTCTTGAAAGGACCTGACAAAGAAAACGTGCAACCAATAGTGGAAAAGATGGTTTTGCGAGGTCTGAAGCCCGATTCTGTATTGTATACAAGCATAATGCATGCCTATTTTAATGAAGGGAGTGTGAGCAAGGCATTACCTTTCGTGAGTAAGATATTCACTGAGGGTCATTCCAGTAATAAGGTCACCCGCTCAGTTTTAGTAAATGGGCTATGTAAAGCCGGTCTGTTAGAAAAGGCCGAGTGGATACGGGATACTTGTTTACCTAATGAGGTAATATACAGTATATTTGTGGACCACATTGCAAAAGGGGGTGAATTGGATAAGGCAGTGAATCTACATACGATAATGCTTACAAGGTCTTTAGCTAACGAGTTTACTTTCAACATGTTGGTAAATGGATTTTGCAAGGCTGGTGAGATTCAAGATGCAATTGATACACTAAGACGTATGGAGGCACTGGGTTTTGCACCTGATTGTATCACCTACACCCCAATCATCCACGAGCTTTGCAAGAGGGGTAATATGAAAAGAGCAATAGAGCTCTGGGAAGAGATGATAAACAAGGGGACTAAAGTGGACCTACTTGTGTATAATCTTCTGATACATGGTTGTAGGGCTCATGGAGATTTCACAAAGGCATTTGAGTTGTACAATTATTTAATCAGAAGCGGTTTAAAGCCGAATTCGAACACCTACAGAGATCTTTTTCGTGGTACCTTTCTTTTTTATTCTTGTAAAGGGGATACATTACTTCTAACCGAGTGACTTCAGACTTGTAGATTGGAGTGTTCATTTTACTGTAATTTTTAAAAGCAAATGGCAATAAATTATACATCTTTTGTATCATTATATTTATAAGGAAGAGTTGCAATAATAGTGTATTTCATCGGTACTATACCATACTAAATGCTGTTTGTTTAAGTGCTAATAAAGGGTGGCTCAAAAGGAATAAAAATTATAAACACCAAAATAAGTATATGAAGCAGTAATCTGACTGCTTTTAACGCTTTGGGAGCCTTAGAAATATTTTTCTCCATTTTTCTTCTTAATTGTGCTACCTTGTAAGTAAATAAACCTCTCTCATTCATTTATAAGGCTTATGGTAATAGTAGTGTCACCAAGTTTTGTGGTTATTTGATCCCTACTCTTATTCTTATTATTATTGGGCCCTTGTGATGTATCCTTCCTTAGCTTTGGCAGTTTGAAGTTTGATCCCTGCCGGTAGTGTCAGTACGTAAATTGGCCCTGTTTTAATCAATCTATATCTATACTATATTATAAATATTATAAAGCATGTAAGTATTGGACGTCTCCATTTTTTTCCTCCTCCAATTTTTTTTTAATTCCCATTCTACCCCTTGATTAAGGGTAGAGATCAAAATACATTGATTTCAAAGGTGTTGATGTTCTCCAATTAAACAACTCTCTCCATTTTGGTTTTTACAAAAATAGAAATATATCAATTTTAGTATGGAAGACATCAATTTGATTAGAATTTACATTAATGAGGAATTAATGCTTTATATTCTAAAATTCAATGAGTTAATTTAGTGTAAAGATGAAATTTGAATGGTAAATAATTAGCCAAAAACCAAAAGCACGTTATATGTATTACACGACATGAGCTTAGAATTTGAAACGCCCGCAAACGGGCGGATTTCTTGCTAGTTGATTAAAAGGACCCAGCATCCTAATTACTAACTTCACAGGCACAATTTCTTTTATGACTACGAGTTCTTTTTGCATCTGATCACTAAAATAAGCATATCAATTATCATAATGCAAGCCAAACGATGCACTCAAATAGGTAGACTAAAGAAGTTATACCAAACCACCTCATATTTTTACTATAACTAATTACTAGTAATCATACTTATCATCAAACATAATCAAACAAAAGGAGATAAAAGAAGAAACACAACATATTATCATATCATTATTACTATAATTAATTGTCTAGATATTAGACTGCTTATTGAAACATAATTCCCTAATCCTAAAGAGAGTTCAAACCATAACTAAGTAGTGATTTCAGTACTTCCTACTAACACTTAAGTTTGTTATTTATTTAGCTGATTGAACAAGCTCTTCACTGAACTGCCACAGATCCTTGGCCAAGTTCTCGTCATTCGCCAAAATGCTGGGCGCCTCTTCGTTGCAATCTGCGAAGTACTTTGCCGTCACCCCCTTTAGGCTTGGGTGTGTTGCTACAAAGCTTGTTGTGGCTGCTCCCTGTAAAAAGGTTTGGAAATGAAATTAACAATAAAAAAACCTGTATTCTGATTCATTTACTGGTAAAGTATTGCTCAATACCAAGATTGTGAAGCCCGGTATTGTAATAGTGCCGAAACTTTAGGAAGAATAAGTGATTATAAAGTTGTTAATTTGTTCATAGAAGTGTTGATTTCAGCTAATAATAATCTGACAAAATGCAAACCTGGGGAACATTCTTCCACATCATGCTGGTGAAAACTTTGATCATCCCTGCAGGAGAAACAGAATATAAGTTGAGGGTGACAAGAAGTATTTCCACATTGTAACAGAAATTGGGCAATTTAGATAGATACATACTCATGAAAAATTGGGAGTGCCTCATCAGGTTGGTCATGATCAGACCGGGGTGAACCGAATTTATCGTGACATTTGCACCTTCTTCCTGAACTTACCAGAAGACCCAGAAATTTAGTTAATCAGATAATCGAGGTGCTTTTTGCCTTTTTCAGCATACAGAAACAAGTTGAAAATAAGAAAGGCATATAATAAAAGAAATAATAAAAGACCGAATACCTTCAAGCGCCTCGAGAGCTCTTTTGCGTGAAGTATGTTGGCGAGTTTAGATTGCCCATATGCTTTCTTATCAGAATATCTACATGAAATTAAGATTAAATCAGAAATACAAAGTGAAACAATTCCTGATATTATTCAACTACCAGAAGAATCAGAAATGTTCGGTAGTGTGATTAATTGAGAAGTTACATACGCTGTTGGGTCGTTCAGTTGTTCAAAGATGAATCCGTTCTCGTACGTATGGTGATGCGCGATGGACGACAAATTTACGATCCTCCCCTCAATTCCTGTGCTCCTTGCGGTGCTCTTCATTTTCTCGAGAAGCAAGTTGGTCAGTAAGAAATGACCTGTTTGAGTTGAAACAATAAGAAAATAATCATCTTGTTATTCTTTCTTTCCTTTTAAAATAGTAAATTTATAGAAAATAATTAAGGAAATATCGATTCATATATATAACTAAAAAAAGTACCGAGGTGATTGGTGGCAAACTGCAACTCAATTCCATCTTTGGAGAGTTGAAAGGGGCAGAACATGACTCCAGCATTGTTTCTGTTACCAGTACCAGATATGAACAATTAAACCATGAAACAGAACCAAAAACTCAAAAAAAAAAAAAAGTAAATATAACAACAGGCAATAAATCGATGCAAGTAGCGAACGAATCGAAGTTGATAACTTACATTAGTATGTTGAGAGGCAAGTTCATGGAGAGGAACTCGTCAGCGCATTCGCGCACGGACTTGAGAGAGCCAAGGTCGAGCTTTATGGTACCGACACGAGCCGTCGGGTTGTTCTCCAGTATCGATGCCTTTGCCTTCGATGCAGCCTCCATGTTCCTCGCTGCAATCATCACATGAGCTCCTCGCAGTGCCAGTACCCTTGCTGTCTCAAGACCTATCCCGCTCGCGCCGCCTGTTTCAAATTCAAGAAGATTTGTGTAAGTAACCATCATTTCTGAATGGACTAAAATGTAAATTAAAAACTTTGTATCAAAATAATAATAATAATGTGGCATTATTAATTTCAAAAAATAAAATGTTTTATCAGTATTTTAAACAGGATCTGTGAAGCAATTGGATAAATATGTAGGGTTATATACATAAACTTCACATGACAAGCATTAAAAAGGTACCATAATTTGATGTAAAATGGGTGAAGAAAAAGAAAGAAAGGAGATTAAAAGTTACAAAAATCATGATATCTGGATGATGTACTCATCTCATGAAATACAAAAAAGTTCCTGATTACTTGCAAATTAAATTAATACAGAAGCAGAATTCATAAATGGGTCTCAATTCCTCAACCAATACCTACTTGCAAATACAAAAGAATTAGTGACAATTACTGCTCAGGAAAGGATATACTCCAACAAGAACCCCATGTTGATTAATTGGTACGAGCATAACTATGTATAGGGTGAGTTTTTGTACCGGAATAAGGTGCTTTTCTGTGTACCAAATTAATGCTACAGGTATTCAAGAACATACTAATCTCATTTATACTCCAAAGAAAGAAAAGAAAGTAAATTATAGTCCAGTTTATTTACAAATTTAATATTTTATTGTATTTTCTCCAGAAAATGTATATTTATCTATTGTTAAAAAGAATATATTTTCTTTGCCATACTCAGAAAAAAAAAATTGTTTGTGCACTTTTCTGTTATTACAATTTAAGAAGAAAATAAGAACATTTTGGGGTGCAAGAATTTCAAGAAACCAATAAAACATAAAATAAAGTACATATTGAGACAAACAGAGGAATCAGCTGTTTTACTACCTTCATAATGAACAATACTCAAAAATTCAAAAATTCTTATGTTATATTTCTAATGCAAAAAAAAAAAAAAAACACCAACATATGAACATGACATATAAAGAATCTTAAAGAAATAAAACAAACTAGAATTGCATAAAAGAATCTCAAAAAAACACACATAAAAATGTACAAAAGAAAAGAGCTTCACAATAACAAAGAAGCACGTACCGGTGACGATCGCAGTGAGTGCACTGGCGTTGACTCCCTCGGTGACTTGCTCCGCCGTCGAGGCGGACCCAAAGCCGCTGGCACCCGGCCACCCGGTTACAAGAGACAAGACACCCATTTTCCTCAATTAAACTTGGCAAAGATTGGTGCTTTTTGTTTGCAGAAAGGAGAAAAATTAAAGAGGTGATCAAAAGTGTGAAGAATTAGATAGATAAACAGACTAAGTTTTTGGTTGAGTTGAGTTGAGAAGTTGGTTGTAATCTGGTGGTTCTTATAAAGAAGGGGGATTTAATTGGGTATTGAAACGGCACAGTTTGATTAATTTCCTCTCAGAAATATAAAAGTTTGAAACAGTTTTAGAGGTTCTTAATTGGTTTTCTTGATTTAGCTGTGATTTGATTTAATTTGTGCGCGTCCATTTTTGGTTTGCTAGAAATTATGGTTGATCCCACTTTTACAGTAAGGTTGCAAATTAATTTGTATTTAATTGTTTATTTCTTGGTGCTTATTTTTCTCACTTCTAGAGCAATCAAGAATTATAGAACTTTTTTTGTTTTTAATTGTTTATTGGACATTTAAAATGGGATTGAAAAAAAAAATAATGTTTGTTTTTAGAATTATGGACAAATCTATGTTGATATATAGCTTCTTATTTGTGGACAATTATTTTTTATGTATATTATTCATGTAATTGTTCACGGATATCACCAAGTTAATTACATTAATAAGAAGCTAATTTTGAAAGGGGTACAAAACATTGCATCACCGTTTAAATATGGTTGAATTTTTGTTGTTCTATAATCTTTTGGGATGCAAATTTAGATGTATATATATACCTAGAGAATTTATTTATATTTGGATAATGGAACATACGTTTTTTTTATATAAATAAATAAAAATATATTATATTTTTAATAAATAATAAATGATAGATACGTCCTCTGGATAAATTCTTTTGTTGCATTATATATGGTCAAACTTGGGATGTTTTATTATTGTGTTTATCTTTATTATTGTTGTATTAATACTTCTAAATTTTGGTGCGAAAGGGAAAATAAAATGCATAGTTTTTCTTTTCTTTTTTTTTTTCTTAATTACAAGGGGAAAACAGTAGACTAGTACGTGAACAGCACACCTTCATAATTGTTTTGTTCCTAATTCTGTGAACGAAATCTACCGGAGTTGTTATACATCATAATATATACAAAAAAAAAAATGATAAGATTTTAATAGTATTTCTATAGTCACCAGAGAGAAGAAAAATTCATAAAATTTGAATTCTTGATTTTTGTTAATGCTTGATACACATATAAATAACATCAAAATAATATAAATTTTTGTGTACATATAATACATGATACATATACAACACATTCTATCAATTAGCTGTGATATTTTAGAGTTTAAAATATAGTTATTTAAAATTTAATTTTGATAGTTTGGAAACGGTTGGCAGTAGACATCCATTTAATTTGAAATTTGTTTTTCTCTCTTTAATCAACACTGATTTCCTGTGTATCAATTAAATATTTAAATTAGAGAGCCAACTAATTTATAGTACTTCCATCACAATCAAAACACTCAAGACGATTTTTTTTTCCTTTTTAAAAATGTTCATGCATAAAAAAAAAAAAATGAAACAATCGAACTAAAAATTACATAAAAATGAAAAACTACTTGATTTTATTATGCCCTTGTTTTTGGTCAACTGGTCTTAGTTTTTTTTTTTTTTTTTTTTAAACAATTCCTTGATTAATATAAAGGAAAATTCTGAAGACCGATATGCGGTCCGTTTGTCAACTTTTGGTGTCCAAATAGTCGGTCCGAACCGCTCAATGTGATCTCTATATCAAAATCTACTAGGAAACCAAACTTTACAATTTTTAGAATTTGTTTGCTATTTTTAATAATGGAGGAGAAAATCGTTGTTTTGTATGAACTAGAATCCTTAGATCTAACCATTTTCTCCCCATCATTAAAAATAGTAAAACAAAAATTTCTAGAAATCGTAAAATTTGGTTTCCTACCATATTTTGATGTAAATATTATGTTGAGCGGTTCGGATCGGACACCGGGAAAAGAGATACAGATCGCATAGTACAGTAAAACCGTGATATGCATATACCACCAGTAGCTACTATATTGAGACATGTCGTCTGTTATGTTATTAATTAATTAGTACTAAGTCAAGTACATACATGCAGATGCATGATATATACATGCATACTATATATATATGTCCTAATTCTCAACCGGAAAAAAAAAAGATTGATTAGGCATTATATATATATATAGTCTATAAGAAAGGGAAAAGGTTTGCTAATTAATTTTTGAGTCTGGAAATTAAGCATGAGATAGTAATTAATGAAGGAAGGTCATTGAGGTTGGTGTACAGTAATTGTCTCAGTAATATTAATTAAGCATGAAATAGTATTATTGGTCCTATTGGAGTGCTACCTAGCATTCATAGATAGACTGTCTATCAACTTTAAGGGCCGTGTTCGATAACATAATTTTTGCAAAATTTTAACTTTTATGGACCCTGACTTGCAAAGTTTACAATCTAGCAAGATAAAACTTCAAAAATTTTCTTGTACTAGGGTTGTACCCGGGCTTCGCTCTGGAGAAAAAACTCCTTTGGAAAATATAAAATTTATAAAATATTCTAATTAAGAAAAAATAATTGTTGTACTTGTATTTTATTTACATCATTGATATGTTGCCAAAAAATTATAAAAACTTAACAAATTAAATATTTATGTCAATATTCTAGACTGGAAAAAAATTACATCCTCGTTGTAAGAAGATTATAAAAACTTGCAACAACAATATTGACATAAAGTGTCCTATAGTATATTGCATAACTATATATATGAATTAATTTGTGCCATGACATTAATTGCATTCTTATCTTTTCAAATTCTGGATAAACAAGTTAATGGATATTTAGAGTTATGCTACCGTTAGTCATGACTCACGGGCTGCTCCGTGAATCACGGTCTAAAAACATATCAAATCACCTCTAAATTTCGATTTATATGGCTCAATAAATTCTTCATATCAAAATCTTATAGCAACGCAAAAAAAATTTCATTTTTGGAGATTTTTAAGTATTTGTTCTAGATTTTTTAAAATGATACATAAAACATTGATTATTTTATTAATATTGCATGGTCACTTTTAAAAAATCTCAAACAAATACGTAAAAATCTCCAAAAATAAAATTTTTTGCGTGCTATAAGATTTTGATATGAAGAATTTATTGAGCCATGTAAATCGAAATTTGAAGTGATTTGATATGTTTTTGGACCGTGACTCACGGAGCAGCTCGTGAGTCATGACTAACGGTAGCAAAATTCTGGATATCTAACTATCTACTTGCTGATAAAAAGCTAATCCAATGGTTGAGAATATCAATGACGTGGCATGCTTCAAAACTCAACAAACCCACCCCTCTTTCTGTAGAAAGAATTGAGGTGGTCTATAATATGAGTGCTCATCCTCTGCCTTAAGGTAAAGTGCGATATGACACGTGGACCGTTGGATCACTTTACAATTCGTGCAGGCTCGAATCTCGAGGTGATCCAACGGTTCACGTGCCATGCCTCACTTTACTTTAAGGCTGACGATGTGAAATCCTGTAATACGCCCTGGTGTTGTTTCTCATGGCAAGTAAATAGGAACACTCAACAATTAAACAATAATAAAGATTACAACTTGCTACTCTTCTTTATCTTAGCCACTACTTTGATATGTTTTTTTTATTTATAAAACTCACGGACCACTCTCACAAGTCACAACCTGCGAAACCATCAAAAACTTTGGTCTCAGTAGATTTTTTCAAAACCATGAAATACTTCTATTTTGACGAGTTCCACCATAGCAAACCAGGGCAAGCCAGCGCAAGCTGCAGCTTCCTATCCAAAACCACACAATAGAACGGGGCCTCAATGTTACAAATTGGGTGTGACTGTTATAAAATTGGATATAACTGTTACAAAATTTGTACGCTGTAAGGGTGTGTTTGGCAATTCATTTTTAATAGCATATTCTAGAATAGTGTGCTATTCTATTTTTTGTGAGTGCCAAACACAAAATAGTTAAACAAATAGAGAATAGACTAATTTGCTATTCGACCATATAGATGGAATAGCGGAATAGCGGAATAGCTACACTTATTGACCAACTATTCCACTAATATGTTGCCAAAAAATAATATTATATCCGAATAGTTCAAAATATCACTCTTCCTTTCACTCTTCCAACAATCACTAATCCATTTTTATTAATCGGATAGCACTATTCTAGTGCTATTCCTTGATTTGCCAAACGGACCCTAAATGTATGGACAGTGATTAAATATGTTATTGCAGTTAATAGTTAATTAAATACTTGATTTTTTTTGTTGACATTTTTTTTTCTTGTCAGAATCTATTAATTTTCATAGCATGCATCATGATATTAAGAATTTTACTCTAATACTTCCACCCAAAAAATTTTCTTTTCGATCTGACGATCATAAATAGATATTACCCGTTATGAGATTCATCTGTAACCGATAAAATTATTGAAAACTTGTCTGTTGTAGTCTGTACTGTACATAAACCACAAATTTAACTATAGAATTCCTTTCGTTTTTTTCATGAACTTGCACGCTTATTAAGCCGCTATTCTTTTCTTTCTTTCGTAAATTATCTGTTAAATTGTCATTGTTATATGCACCTATCATATTATCATAAACAACAGCTCAGCCGTCAACATCACAAAATAGAATCTTAAAAATAAATTATTAATTTGATATATATACAGCCTTAATTTGAGATTCCATTTTTTTTTTATGAATTATTCTACATAATATAATATACGAGTATAAGTTTTTTTTATATCCTGCAACACCAAAATTCTTTTATACATTTTTTCAGATATACAATAATATAATTATACTTTTGCCTTTGTTTATTGATTTGTGGATTCCGCCTATTTTTATTTTTCATATTATTTGGTATAAAGAGCTAGAGCTGTGATAACAGATTACTGAAATATATAGTTTCGATTTTTAAATTTATTTTAAGTTACAAGTAAATATAATTATACCAAATTAAAATTTTAAATATACAATAAAAATTGATACCGTTAAAAGAACTAGGCCGAAGCAACGCAATACCTAATGAGAAACATCTTGTGTGATGTATAAAATTTATAACAGTTACATCAATTTTGTAATTTTCATCTCAAATTCTGTAGTCTATAAATTCTATGAACAGTAGGTAACGCTCATACCTGATTTACAATTTTGTAACCTCATAATATCAGGCCTTAGAGAGTCCAAAGTAGAAATTAAGTTAGATTGCCAACTGAGAACAATTGAGCGTTGTTGGGCTGGTTTTGGGGCTGAGAAATGAAAAGGTAGCCTGTTTTTTTGGCATGACGGTTTGAGCTCTTTTTTATGTTGTAAGGTGAGGCTGACCGGATCCGACTTGACCTGAACCTGACCCGTGTTTTAGGGAAAGGCAGGCTGACCTGAACCCGATCCGACCGGGGAAGAGAGGTGCAAAATCTGATCAAACCCGAAAAAATCCGCTCGACCCGACCGAAAAATGTCGGCAGTCGTCAACCCGACCCGACCCGAAAAATCCGCTCGACCCGACCGAAAAAATGTCGGCAGTCGTCAACCCGATACCCGACCCGACAAGTGAGTTAAGTTAATGATATAGAATTCAAAATTCAAAAAATAAAATGGCAACGAGTCTTTAACTACTCTTTAGTGCAAAAATAAAAAAGAAAGAAAGAAAAAAGGAAACCAAGTGATACATATCCGTAACGCATCCTAAAAATAGGACCAGTACCGGACCACTTGGTACCGGGATTTCCAAAAATACTGTGCCAAAAAAAGCCGAAGTTTAGTACTTTAATTAGTGGCGCTGCTAAAAACATAAAATATTTTAAACGTGACTGAGTGAGTGCTAAATCATGACTGCACCACTTTACTCTCTTACTTGCAGTTTCTCCTCTCTTGTAACAGTAACTGTACCTGTATCTTGTCATTGTACTTTAAATGCTGAGACCAGAGATGATTTCAAAGGTATTTTTTCAATAGACCCACAACCTGAATCCACTCAAATTCTCCCAATTTTGTCTCTGTGGCTGCTGCAGTGCTGCCTCACTCTGCTTAATGGCTCAGTTTTGTGGATTCTCAGGTAACAAATTAAGATCCCTCTTTGATCCTGTTGTACACAGTACATGCTGTGACTGTGACTGTGACTGTGAGTGGATTCATTGTTAAGGTTGTTGTACTTTGCTGGTATTGTGATATAGTGCTAATTAGTTTAAGGCTAATTATACTATGGATCAGATGAAATGTGAGTCGTTCATTTTTCATAATCGGATGGTCAGATATGTCTTTTAGATACAATTAAAGAGAAAAGGTTTAATAAGAACCGCTAGCTCAATTCTAAATGAAAGGTTGCTTAGCCGATCCACAGAAGAACAGCTAACTAATTATTAGAGGTTAGATCTGGAATAATTTGTAGAAAGTAATCAACTTTTTTGATGGACAATATTATATCAGTAATCCAATTCAGATTTTGAATATTTATTATTGCCCATCAAATTTACAGCTTGATGTAATTTCCTCATTCAAATTAGGGTTCTTGTAGATACCACCAATTTAGATTTCAGATTGATATAAATTTTTAAGTCATAATGAGATTGACCAGGTTATGTACATATATAATATACTTCCATTTGAGTAAAAGTTGTGAGTTATGCATTTTCATCTAAGATGAACATGAGCATGGAGTATGTCTTTTTATCAATGCGCCGTGTCGTATTCTTGCAAGGGCATACTGTGTATCAGATGAATACTGGTCTTATTCTTATATGTACATTGTAGGGACTACGGAGTATGAATGGAGGAACTTGAATAGAAGCAAAGGAGAAAGGGAACATCATACATCTCTTTCCTCTTCTTTTTGTCTTACGAGAAGTACGATCCAGTGAAGTTCTTCTTTAGTTAGAATAAGAATATGTTATTAGTTCCCTAAAATAGAAAATAAGGGTACATATATATAGAAATCTGATTTGGATTGAGAAATTACCAAAATTCTCAAAATGTGATGGGGAAACAAGTAAATAACTAATCATTTGATTTTGTCATGACGCTACTAATGAATTCAATTTTATTACTTTTGACCTTTTCTTTTGTTAACATTGTTGTTTGCGATTTAGTTGCATCATCGATTTATTTTCTTGTACGCAGAATTCACACATGGAATAAGGCAATTGAGAGAAACCCCCCGACCAAAGAGGAGAAAGATCGAACATGTTGATAGGATAAGTGACTTGCCAGACGAAATACTGGTCCTCATTCTTTCTTTGCTGAGCACAAGGGAGGCGGTCCTGACCTCGTTGCTGGCCAAGGGGTTCCGCAACCTCTGGGCTTCTGTTCCTGGCCTCGACTTTGATTTCGATGAATTCATCCTGGACGGTACTACCTCGGAAGACCTGGAAGACGACGAGGAGAAACTCAGTGAATATGAAGAAAAGTTTGTTACTTTTGTTGATGGCGTACTGAAACACCGCAAGCACTTGTCTTTGGATAGATTTAAACTTGTGTGGAATGAGGAGAACAGCGATCCTCTTCCTGCGACTGCGTGGCTTGACACTGTCGCAAAGTTGAAACCAAAGTCTTTATTCGTCAATCTTTTTGCCGAGAAGTATGATTTCGAGGTCCCCGACTCAGTCTTCTGTTGTAATTCGTTGGAGGAGTTGGTTTTGCAATTGGGGTTTGAAACTATAAGCCCGAGGTCTGTAAATCTTCCCTGCCTCAAGGTGTTAATCTTTGATTCCGTACAAATCGGAGATGAGCTTATGGAGAAGCTGTCACGGTTGCCTGCCATAGAAGAAATGGTGCTCCGTTACTGCCAGTTGAACATCTCCGATATTACTTCTACAACCTTGAAGCGTCTGGTACTTGACGGGTACTACCATGATAAAACTCCTCCTAGCATATCGATTTCGACCCCGAATCTTCTGCACTTGGAGGTGCGTTCTTGGGCTATCGGAAAAATAAAGTTCGAGAATCTGGAGTCCCTTGTGAACGCACATGTCCATTACCAAGATTTCGATGATGATCAGGAGCCTTTGTTCCTGACCGGTCTCTCGAAAGTGACTTGTCTCGAGTTGATGCTGGGCGAATGGAGTCTATCAGTAAGAATACTCGAAACCTTGTATTCTGGCTTTTTGTTATGTAGTAAAAAAACGCGTTAGCTCTTAACTGGTTCAGCCTTATTTTTTCTTGTTTAATTGTGGTATTTTAGAAAATGAAGCATGCATTGTGGTTGGAAAGATATAAATTCCCAACCTTCAAAAACTTAAAGACCTTGAAAATTGGAGAATGTCGAATGACTGATGATTTTGATCTCGTAGCTTACTTCCTCCCCTGTGCACCCAGACTAGAGAAGCTGCATCTGCTTTACCAGCAGGTATGTGACACCAAATTTAATCGTGTTAGGTTTGCAGAATATGGTGGTATGAACTGATTTGAACATATTGCTATCATGTATAGGATTAGTGAAAGTGTATATGATCTGTACATCTTTACATAAACTGGAATCCAATTTATGGTTTGTAAACTTGTTTTATACATGATACGGTTCATTAAAAGTATAATAATTCCTTTCTCTGGGAGTAAAACTTCATAAAGCAAAAAAAAATTGTTCTCATTCCTTGGTTACTTTTTTAGACTTGTCTAGAATTTCACTTTTGCTGTCTATTTATAATTTGTCAATTAACTCAGTTTTTATTTAGCAAGTGATGACTAGAAAAGTACTTCATAACGACTGACATGCCACTTTTAGAAAATGTTCGTTACTTTGCTATTTTAGGAATATATGTAGTAATATTTCCTTGAACACGGTCGATAAGAATAGTTGGTATTGTGTAGCAATGCAATTTCTTGTATAAATTCTTAGCTTGTGTTAAATTTCTTGTACCAAATATCACTGTAAGTTCCTCAAATTCATTGCAAACTGTAGTCTGACAGTTCAAACTGAGGGGCCTGAATTGAAAAATTCAAATTGATGGTACCAAATTCCATTTGAAAATTCAAAATTCCTAAACCTGTTGCACAAGTACTAGTTTTCAAGTGATAACTCCTCCCTTGTTAAGGTATACAATCGGCTTATGAACATTGATGAACTTCAATTTTCCATTGCAGTCGCACGCAGGCGGCCCCAGGATGGAGATAAGCCTCGAACTGGGGGACATTGTGGAGATCAATGGTCAGAAGAACGGCGAATCGGTTAGTGAACTGGTTGCGAGAGTGCATATGCGCCTGAAGAAGATCCTGGAGACCAATATCGTTATCGTTCCCGCGTGGTAGTATACTAGTATTTCGTCGAATGATCATGTTTTGTCAGTGTTTGGTACTTTGGTGGCTATATATGCACTCTTTTGAGCTTAATTCTGATCTTGTGTAGTGTGCATCAATTGTGTGCTTGTGTTCTTTAGTTGCTTTATGACTTTTTTACATTTGTAAATTGTTGGTTTTTTTTTTTAGTGCAACTTATATGTGTTGTTAACTTGTTATGTTGTTTCATTTACCTTAATGGTAATTGGTAACATATGTCTTGTTGGAGAAATCAGAAGAGAGAGTTGCTTGTACTAGTTTTAATTAATTAAAAGTTCTGATTATGGATTTCTTTATGGATCTTATGAATTGAACATTGCAAATATGTGTGATTTCCTATTATTAAAAAGTAAATCCCAGCATGTTGTCGAATTTACTATATCCTGCAGGTCATTCTATATTATTTTAGACGAGAAATAAATATCCCCCGATTCATTTTAAGAGTTATTTTTTTCAATTTATTTAAATGAAGTGTACGTGAAATTATTGTACTAATTACTAATGTTATTAAAAAATTCAAATGATATTTATGAGATGTATATATACTACTTGTTACGGATGGGTATTATTATTATGATCCGGCCCATCTCATCTCATCTCAAGAAAGTATTATATTACTCATGATCGGCCCATTTCTTTGTTATCAGAAAGTTCGATGATTTATCTTTTATCCTGTTGCGGTAAAAGTAAAACATATATCATAATAATCTCCTCTAATAAAGCAAAACTACCGTGAAATGTTTGCATTTCGCTCTCAGTCCAAATTATATTTTATTACGTCCAAAATTTCAAGTAATGGTTACTATTAAATTTATCATATGAAAATAGTCGGGGATACAAAAATTTTCTCTTTTCAGAGTTTTTTAAATATTTGTTTTAGTATTTTCTTTTAAATGACTCTAAAATAACAATAAAATAATTCTTGTTTGTATATAGATTTAAAAAAATACGAAATAAATACTTAAAAAACTCCAAAAAATGGAAACTTCTTGTATCCCTGATACCCGTGGAGTGTATAGGCTTTTACCCTAAATAATACAATCAATCGCAAGCGTACGATATTATGCAATATAGTCGGGATCGTATCCACAGGGACGGTTATATCTCTAAACAGTTCTTTAAATCCTAAACTAATCCTAATGTGAACGTAACCGATTTGGGGGGGGTTTGTTTGAAGTTGGTTTTCTAACAATTAACAGATGCAAATTAGTAAATAGCAGCAAATAAAAGAATCTAAAACAATTATTAAACAAACGTTCCTAGGGTTTTCAGAATCAGTTTGATGTTTGGACTAACTGCCTGCGTTCCGCACCCGAGAGGGTGCGAACCGCAGGATGTACAAATTTGTGGTTCTCTGTCTGTTCCTTGCTTGGTATGGTTCGCACCTGCCACCAATGCGATTCGCAGGGAACAGATCAGAGTCAGTTCAAGCTCAGTTTCTATTGTTGATCGAAGTTACCGATCCCCAACTAACCCAAAGCAATTACAAGTCCCTCAACTCTCGTTTGTTGGCACTTTTAAATACTTTTAGATCAATTTGAAATCTTTAGATTATCTCTAACCTAAACCCGATTTGCTTTCGATCATAGGTACGGTTTAACTCACGTTATAACCACAACTTCTCCTCTCGGATACAATTGGACAACAAGTTATCTACCCAAATAGTGCAAGTATTGAATCTCTATCAATTGACGTTAAGTTTTCCAACTAGACTATGCCCAATCCACAGGTCTATCAGAATAGGGTGAACTACTACAAGTGCACTCTCATGCAATTAGCAATTCTGGCCTAAGAAGATATAAATCTACCAACTAGATACGAACATACATCCACAGGATCATATCAAAGAACAAGAAAACAATTCAAGCACAATTATGAATAAGCTCAAAGCAAATATGAAAATAACTTCAATGCATAAACGTTAAAAGCAAGTATTCAATTAATCCATACATACAAACATCATCCTAAACCCCAAGAACAAACGCGACTACTCGGACCTAGACATGACTACAACAAATAAACAAAAGTAAGAGAAAAGAAAGCACCGAGTAAGCTTAGGAAGAGGGTGGTAACCGTCTCCTTCGATTCCAACGGCGTTGAGCTCCTCTCTTGACACGACTCTCGACTAAACTATGAACTAAACTAACTCAACGCATGAGACCTAACAACTAACTCTATGACTTGACAAGATCAAGATACTATGAGATGATATGAGATGATATGAGATACAAGATGAGAGCACCCCAAGGGGTCTCTTTTATAGTAGAAGATGTCTCAAATTTAGGCGTCTGACTTCTGGTTTCTTGGGGCGCAATTAAGGGAAAAATCTCAAAGGAGATTGCCAGAAATAGCACGTGCCAGAAAATAGGTGTTCTGTTATGTTTTGAATTGTCTACGTTCCGCAAATAGGAAAGTATGGTCCGCAAATAGAAGTCCAAAGAGAGCTCGGCGTTGAAATAGCATTTCTGTTGCTTAAATTGGCTCTCTGCGCGTTTCCTTGAAATAGCATAGGCGGTTGTGAGTTGTCATGACATGGAAATAGAAGTTCTATTCTTGATTACGGTCCGCAAATAGGGGGTTGCGGTCCGTAAATAGATGTTCATTTGTGCTCCTTTGCCTATTTTTGCTCCTTGCTCCAATTTTAGTCCGTAATAGCTCTAAAAGCTCCATTTACCTGAAAATAGGACCAAATCACAGAAGTAACTTGATTCTAGACAATTTTCTACCTAAATGCAAATGAACTTAGGATTTTAGGTACAAATATAGGTGCAAGTTTGGTTAATATGCATATATGAAATAGGTGCATCAATCCCCAAATATTTTCATATGATAAATCTAATTGGAACCATAAATCAAAATTTCGGACATAACAATATAAATGTATAATTTAGACCGTTAACATTTTCGGAGTGAAATGCAAACGGTTTCATATTAGTCTAGCTCCATAATAATATATATCAATTGCTACTATATTTGATAAATATTATTATAGTACAATTTGATTAGTTCTAATAACTATTATTATCCTCAATGCTATCATTTTTGAAACATATAATTTATTTATAAGTGTTACATTAAATATTGTTTATTCTAACTATTTGATATGGTAATAGTATCTTAGAATTTATTATGAGGAAATTTAATTTGTAATTATGTCAATGACAACACACTGAAATTTAAAGCAATATACACAAAATTGTTAAATGGAACACTTGACTAATTAATTCAATTTCCACCATTACATGATAGATGATACAAGTATTCTGAAATTAACATAGATATCATAAAAGTCACCTTAAATTGCTATCAAATTTGAGTTTTCCAATCTTTTTTTTTTTTTGAACACTAAAGACCCGTAGGCAACTAATTCATTCACTTAAAAAGATTACATCTACAAGAAAAATAAAATCCTTTCTCAATTTAAATCGAAATGACGCAAATATCAACCAAATCTTCTACAACAATAATCTAACTAACTTTGTCCTGATAAACTAACATAGAGAGACAAATTTTGAAGAAACACAAAATTTGTTTTTGAAGTTACCGTCTTGGTTGCGATGAGTTCATTGTCTTTGGAATGATTGAAAAATTTCGTAAGCACTCCACAAATCTTCATTTTTTCAAGCAACATGTCAATTTGTTTGAAGCGGGAGCAAAATCCATTCTCAAGTGATGATATAACCCTCTTAACTGAAGAACAACGAAAAGACCCTTCTTAGAGTAAAAAGGGCGACGAAAAGATGGACGAAGAAATAGACAAAGAAACGAATGAAGAGTTGACAAATATACAAAACTTAAAAGCAATCAACAAAGAAGAACTAGAATAGAAGAGGGGTGGCAGAGTGCCTCTCCTCACCGAAAAGTTTGCTTGTAGAGGCGGCTAGGGTTTGAGATGATTCTGCTTAAGTTCCCTCCAAAAAGTTTACTTGTAGAGGCGACTAGAGTTTCAAGAGGCAGCTAGGGCTGAGTTTTCCAATCAGAGAATCACTACAATAGCGGCTGAAAATCCTGATTAATAATCCATTAATCCTTTTTTCATGAAATTTGGAGGGAAAAAAAGGAAACCTCCTCAGTTCCCTTGTATCACTGAAGTTGTGTCAAGATCGGTGAATTTGGCGGGAAATCATCAAACCCTAATTAACAACTGTCAACCGATTATAAATTGCCTGTTAACTTTCCCCTTTTTTTGGCACTTTCTTCTCAGGGTTCTCCTCGATCTCTATTCCTCGAGGAAGAGAAAGGTTTTACTCCTTTTGCTTTGCTTTTATTATGATGATAAATGTTTGTTTATATGTTATATTTAGGCGTAGTGGATGAAACATTTTTTATTGTAATCAACTCCACTGTTTATTTGCTTTTCTTCTTTGATCAAAGTGGGGATCTTTTCTTACTTACTTAGGGTTTTGGTATGAAGCAACTTGTCTTAATCTAACTAACAGACATGTTGCTTATTTGAGTGTTTGTATTCTTGTAAAATCAATTATTTGAAACTAAACTTTTAAAGAAGGATTTATGGACAATCTGAACACATGATGACATGAACGAACCCTTGTCATTGTCTTGCTTTGATGGCTTTTGTAAAACTAAGACCATGGCTTGCTGAATTCTAAACACAACAAGCCATGAAAAAAATCCAGTCCGATCAAATTTTTAGAAAACCTGGTTTTAAAGCTAGTTTTCCTAAGAACCAGCTTTTGGTCTAGTGGCTAAGGGCAACGCTCTTTGTGTGGGAGGTTGCGGGTTCGAAACCCGGATGGAGGGTTTTTTATAGACATTTAAATCTGAGTGGCCTGACTCTCATCTTAATCTCAAAAAAAAAAGAAAAAAAAAAGGCTAGTTTTCCACTTTATTTCCATTTGAGTTTTGTGTCTAAAGTTTCAAAGCCATGGTCTTTTGTAATCAATAGAACACCTCGAAGTTAAATTTTGCATAGACCAAGGCTTCCTACATTAAAACCTTGCAAGAGAACAGTGAGTGATTACTGAGAATGATACAATTTCCTATTTTAATGGCTGAATGTTGGGTCTTATTTTCATTTTGTGTTATTATTGTAAACAATAGGAATCTTCTTCAATAGCTGAATTATTTTTCTGATGATCCCTATTTATTTATTTGGGTCAGTTGTTACTTACAATAGTCTCATAATATGGTAGTAGTATTTTATCTGAACAAATTTACTTATTCCAGTTTATAAGTAACGGTGCTTTAATTTCTTGTAAATACAGAACGAATCATGGATCCTACTGACAGGATGAGCAGCTTGCCGGACAAACCATTAATCCACATTCTGTCCTTCCTCAAAGCAAAGGAGGTTGTGCAGACCTCGCTCCTATCCAAGAGATACCAGCACCTCTGGGCTTCCGTCCTGGTTCTTGATCTCGACTTCAGTGACTTCCTACCAAGCCCCAATTTGTCCCCGGGAGAACACAATCAATGCCAGGATAGGTTTGTACAGTTTGTCAGTGGCCTCTTGGAGCACCGCAACCCCACGAATTTGGAGGCATTCAAACTTAAATGGGAGTATGAGAGCGATCCCACCCCTGCCGAAGAGTGGCTCGAGCGCGTGGTCCAGATGAAACCAAAAGTCATCCACTTTGACGTGTTCACGGAAGGTTACTCGGAGTCTGACTTGACTCTTGATATTCCCGACTCTGTCTTTGTTTGTAAATCACTCGTAGACATGGTCATTAACCTTCAACTGATTAACTATGAAGTTCTAACACCGCGTTCTGTAAAGCTTCCTTGCCTTAAGAGGTTGACCTTCAGCTTAGTGCTGATGATGGATAAAACGATGAAAAAGCTCATGTCAGGTTGTCCCAATCTGGAAGAGCTGGTGCTTTGCAACTGCGAATTGAGCATCTCTGAGATTCGATCTGGCTCGTTGAAGCGGCTCGCTTTTGACAGTTGCAAACAAGGGTATGATTATGAGACCCCCGTGATCAAGATCTCCACACCCAAGCTTGAGTACTTGGAGATTACCTCCTTCTATATGGGGCAGATGAAATTTGATAACATGCCGTGCCTTGAGCGAGTGTTCGCCCGTTTCGGTGGTTTGATTATTGACAGTTATCAAAGCCTTTCTGATTACAAACCTGTGTTTCTGACTAGTCTTTCGAATGCAACCACTCTTTTTCTTGAGATGACTGGCTTCAGCAATGATATTGTCAAGGTATAGTAACTTATAATAGAAATGCAAATTAATTGTCGGAATTTAAATATTCTATTTGTTAAACTAATTGTGATTGTTTGTCCAACAAATCCTGTCCATCATTTACCAACTATCTGAAGCACTCGACTTGCTTCATTTCAGGTCATGAAGAGCATATTGAAGAAAGAAGTACCCAATTTCCCCATCTTTAGGAACTTGAAGACTTTGACAATCGGAGTATGGTCCATGAACCGAGACTTTAGTCTGGTGGCTCTTTTCCTTCACCATGCTCCTAATCTGGAGAAGCTCATCTTGCTCCACTCCAAGTCTAAGGTACCTAACTCACTCGTCCCTGGATGTTCATATGTCATAATAGACTTTATTGGCCTACAGTCTCCCAATTACCAAATTTAGATTAATTGTGAACAATCAGATGGACCTAGTTGCTATTTGATGGACCGTTTTAGTCAAACTGTGAGAATCTGGAAGCAATTTTGAAAGTGAGCTACATGTTTACTTCCAAACACGCGTACCTTTGATGATTAGGATTTGAAATTGCATTCAAATAAAATTGGATTAGGAAGTACCTAACTGTAGGCATGTCTCATTGCCAAACTATAATCAATTCACAATTTGATGAAGCCGCAGGCATCATCTAGTTCAAGTGCCGTGGCGAACCATGGACCGAGGGAGTACCTTGATTCAGTGGAGATACAGTGCGAGGAGAATGACGAATCGGTTCAAGAGCTGGTGACGATTCTGCATGCTCATGTGCAGACCATACGAGCGATAGATATTACACATTCACCCACCTGGTACTAATCTGTCAAAGTGCAAACTCCCTCAACTGTGATGTTATTACTTATTACCACTATATACGTTTTACTTGTGGTCATGTTAGAGAATGTTGGTATATCTCTAACCATTTTGTTGGATGCGCCATGACTGTGTTTGCCTTCTTGGATCATGTTGCCTGTAATGACACTACTATCTAGTATCTACCAAGTGTTCTTTCCTAACACTATGTTTTTGTTTATGTTTATGATTGGTAGTTTGGTACCTTGTGTAGACTGATGTCTTGATGCTATCTGCTACGATCTGAGTAGGATTGGAGGAACCAACGATCCACATCTGACAGCTATAGTTTTTAGGGGGGATTTTTGAAAATAATCTCAACCATTCAAGGGTGGATCAGTGGTTCCTATCCAATTTGGATCGTAGCCGATTTCAGTGCGTCTTGATGCAGCTCATAGGCTCACACAAATGAATATCAAACTCTTTGGGCCAAAGTACTGGGCTGATATATTAAAAGGAAACAACTTTTAAGAGTAGTACTTCATTACCAGACCAATACAGACTTCAGAATGGATTCATGATGTCTACAACATAACAGAATAAAATGAAAATACGGTATATGAACCATGATGCCTATAAATTTCACTTTCCAGTTTTAGAATATGTGAGGCATACAGCATACTGAAAACCCCTTTTGGAAGCCTTACGCAAGGTAAGTAAAGTGTATGTATTTTGATGGAATAAAAGCTGGAATTAGATTGGATAGCAACTCATGTATTATTATGAGGTGGTAATATGGTACCTTCTGTGTTTCTTGCTACACTAGGATATATGCTATTATTATGCTTCAACCAAATTATAGGACCACCAGGAATTAGGAAAGCAACCCACAAACCAAAACAAAACCCCAAAAAAAAAAAAAAAAGTTGCTTACGTTTTTGGTTAATTTCTGGTATACTTTTTCTTGAGGTTGCTAAATAGTTTTCTGATGAGTAATACCTAGCATCCATAGAAAAGCTGTTCATAGCGTTATATTTTGGAATGTATCTGTTACATTATTTACATATCTATTAGTAAAGAGCTTGTCTTACTTTGGACTGAAATTATTATATTTTATAATAAAGGGTCGAAAGCTCATCCTTTTGAGAAAACTAATATGGGTCTTAAATTTTAATGGATCATAACATTAATGTACGTCAACAGTGGTAATCAATCTAAGTAAACAGTCAACGGCTGAAGTTTCTTCTTTGTAGAAAATAAAACTTTCATGTCAAAAAATCTAATCTTCTTTTAGGAGTAGCTCCTAAGATGAAATTTTCAATGTACACAAAATTTTCTTTCTTTTTTTTGATTGATTGGTTTACTTGGAAAACTCCAAATAGACGTAACTGAATTGTTGACCAATCAAGCTGTGATGTGAGGTGGTCAAAAGGGACTCTTACTTGTCTCACTCGATTCCAAGTTTGTTCTTGTTTTTAAAGTTTTATTATTCCCCTTGCTTTAGGCGCACGGGTGGGACGAAATATTGACACCAGCTTTAGAATAATAATGGCATTTATATGTCATCACGGTATACAAGTCGGCGACAACTATACTTTCATTACTTTGACTATATATATAATGTTAGTTAGTTAAGGCCTAGCACTTGCAGCCTTCCTCAGTTGAGATTATGATGCAATCACTAATGAGTTCTTTTTTATTATTATTATTATTTTATTTTATTATTATTTGATATGTATATATTTTTTTTATTGTCGATAGCTGCTACCAACTTTTCGAAAAAGACAATGTACTTTTTATTAGGGAAACGGGTGGTAGCTCAGTTGGCTTGGAGATGAGTCTCTACTGTTGTATTATCTAAAGATTGAGAGTTCGATACCCGCCCACAAAACTTTGCGGCTGCTGCAAAGAATTAAAAGAAAAAGACAATGTATTTTAGTCTTTAGATTATCCTCAAAATTTTTTTTTAATGTATTTTAGATTTCTCAAAGAAAAGGAAAAAAAAAAAAAAGAAAACAATGTTTTTAGATGGAAATGATACATGTATTACCATCTCTGCTAATTATTTTACTCTGGTAAATTGTACGAATAAAATGATACTTTCCTCTATACCCATTAATTTACAGGTTCTTTTTTTTTTTTTGTCATTTTATCAGGATAATGCTATCATTTTTTTTTTGGATATATTATTGGTACAAAAAATAATAATTTTACAATTGTAGTCTCATATCGATGTTTCAAATTTATCAAATATTTTTAAATAATGTAATATTTTATTTTTTTTCGTCTTTATTGTGTGATTGTGACATGATACAATGCGTAATAAAGAAAATAAATATATTTACAAAATAAATTAATTATATATATTTGATAAAAGTATTTCGTATTCTTAACCATTCAATCTTCCCTGTTTCTTGCAACTAATATTCGATTTTAAATCTCTGGTTTTGGAGGACATAAACAATATCAATGTCTTTGTCAGTTTGTCATAATCCTTGACTTCAAACTAAGAACCAAAAATGGAGCCCCCAATCAGTAAAATGACAATGATCAAAATTTTAATTAAAAAAAAAAAGAGTTACCTACATGACAAAGACTACATTTTTTATTTCAGAATAAGTAAGAGACAAAATAAAAGTTGTAAACCTCCTTTGAATAAATTCATTTAATATCTAGTTTAAAAGAATTAAATAAAATATTAAAATTTCTATAATACTAAAATAATTAAAAATAGTCTAAGACATTTATGGTTTGCCATCATCTATACTCCTTTAAAAAGAAGCTAAGAATTGGACCCTCTATTAATGGTCATAGTCTAACTTCTATCTTAATCTCCATCCATCAAATAATGAACGGCTCACATCGCATCCATTTCCTATTGTATTCCCCTCAATTTCTACCTAAACACAAAATCGAAGTGGCGAACTGACATTTTAAAGTATTGACTGCTTAAGTCACGAATCCATTTCTTCTCTTCGATTCTTTCACCCTTTTTAGCTCAAATGAAAATTAAAATTGCCCACAACAGCGTGCGGATGCGCTTCTACTTATGGATAAAGTGCATGATACCCTAAAAAGATTGATGGAGTTTCACTATTATTATAAAACAAATTGTTGGAAGTTGGAACTTGGGGGCTGACTACAAGTCAAAAAAAATTTGGCATGGAAAATAATTAAGATGCGATAAAGATATATACTACAGCTATGTCCATTCAATCAAATCAACCATATATATATTCAAAAGCGAAGGTTGAATGAATTATGAATAGAACTTAGAACCATACTGAAAGAGAAACATCCTGCGTCTATTGAAAAACTGTCTATAGACGTATAAAGAATGTAACAGCTAATACATTTCGGAATGTTATACATACAATTCAGATGTAACCTACAATTCAGATGTAACCTATAATCGCTATGGATACATTTCTCTTATACTATGGACGGTAGCTAGTAGTACTCATATTGAAATGGAAGGAAGCTTTTTTATTTTTTGTTCCGTTTGCCTTTCCAGCAATCATGGCCCGAGCCACGTTCTCCTGTGATTTTCTTCTGCCATACAATAATGGATTGGAGGGAGGATTCGTATCATCACCTTATTATATTGGGTGTGTTTGGCAATCAAAAATTGGAACAAAATAGCAAAATAATAGTTATTTCATGTGCCAAACAGAAAATAGCTAATCTGAATAGCCTAAAAAATTGCTAATCCGCTATTCCACCTATTTGGTTGAATAGCGAAAGAGCTATTCGAATAGCTCTAAAAATAGTTCTAAACAATATTTATTACAATATTATTCCAATTGTCATTTGCCAAACAATATTTTTACTATCCGAATAGCTCTAAACATCACTATTCTTTTTACTCTTCCAACAACCACTAATCCATTTTTACTAATCAGATAACACTATTATAGTGCTATTTCTTGATTTGCCAAATGGACCCTTAGAGTACTAGAATTTGATTCATTCCTGTCAACTCAAACTGCAAACTCTAGTTAGGAATTGAGATACAGGCATACAGCACATGCTGTGTTGTTGACGAGTGCTTATGCTCTGTAGCACTACATTGTGTACGCAGCGCAGGATGTAAACCGTTGGATCATCTCAAGATTCGAGCTGGCACAGATGATCTAACGGTTCACTGCCTGCGCTACACAATGCAGCGCTACAGAGGATATAAAATCGTTGTTGACAGCATTCAATTTACTTCCGAACAGATTTTGTGTATGTTTTGAACGTAATTATTTATATCGTCATACGATATAAACACTGCTGCATAGATAATTTTGTCCAAAAATATATGTTAAAAAGTTGTTTAGAAGTAAATTGAACGCTGTTTAAAGCAACGCTCATCGTTGAGTCATTGTAGAAGATGAGAACTTTAATTTGCAAGTTATTTGTGAATAATTTATTTTTTTTAAGAGAGCAGAACGAATCCCGCATAATACTATTTAACGATAGATAATGTGTTTTTATTTGTAAATAATTCATGAATAAAACGTTATTTACACTAATAAAAATTTTATACGCAAATTATTTGCGAATAAAACACATTGGTCTCATTTAAAATGATAGTCCACGCTTTTGTTTCGTATTTAGAACAAAAAGTTCATTTTATTAAAAAGTATTGGCATAGCAAAAAGTTTTATGATTTATTAAAAATTTATTGTGTAAATAACAGTCATGTACTAAATTTCGTACTGAATTTTATACTGAGTCGTATCTTAAATTTTGGGTACTCAACATTCAAATGGCCATAATTATCATGCAATAAATTTAAATTATTTCTTTATATCTTTTTTCTAATATTATTTGTGATACTTAATATTTATTTATAATATTATTCATTGGAAATATTTCTGAATTCCGTTCTGAATTTTATACTGAATCTTATCCTATATTTTGGGCACTCAACATTCAAATGGGCATAACTTTTGATAGAAAACTCCGACTGGAGCAAACTTTGCGGCTAACAACGAGATCTATCTGGAAAAAATATCAAAAAAAAAAAAAATTGGTAGGCCGGGTTCCCAGGAACCGGCCTGCCAACAGTAGGCTGGTTCCTGGGAAAACGGCCTCATAAAAGTAGGCCGTTTTCCCAGAAACTGGCCTACCAACAGTAAGGCCGGATTCTGGGAACCCGGATTTACTATTTTTGAAAATAATTTTTTTTTCGAAAATTAAAAATAAGATTTTTTATTTTTTATATTAAAAAATTGGCCGTCTCCGAGGCTAACCTTCTCAGCCTCTCATCTCATCTAAGCAACTACATACAAGTTTGTGTGATGTGAATGTGATAATACTTTGGAACGAAAAATCACAGGACCAATCATGGAGTGAAAAATTATTCGAATGTTTTTAGATATGAACAAATTAACAAAATTCCATCGATTCCACTCCGATTAAGATTGTGAAATATATGAATTTTCATAAGGGATAATGACTTTAGAGGCCCCCGAAATTTTATTTTGGACAAGTGCATCCCCAAATTATGAATTTGTGACAATTTGCCACCTCAAGCACTAATTAGCTGACTAGCCGTATAATAATTCATTTGAAATATGAAATGACCAAAGTACCCTTATATAATTGTTGGATACATTTTTTTATTATCACAACATATATATAATTACATAAATAATTAAATTAATAATTTAGATAGTTACATAACTAATTAAAATTAATAAATTTTGTTTATTTGATTGTGATGATAGCTATTTGCCTAGAATAAAAGTTTGAGGGCCAACTTGTCACAAGGTGAAAGTTCGGGAGGCTCTGAGGTCATATTCCCTTAATATAATTCAATAATCTGACGTGAATTTCATTTAGTGTTTGCAATTATTTCTTTTTTGGGTTTCAAATTTGGGACTTTTCATACCAAAAATATGGTCATCTGTTATTCCTCCTCCATATAAATCTATAAAAATAAAGTGAAAATCTTAAAATCCCCTGAGTTACGTCCCCCCATAGTGTCCCCCTCCCTATTCGTGTATACTGCATATACACCCATCAATCCAGTAGTGATGAAGAATTTCGGATCTCACTCCGCTATGACGCTCCAGTCCGATGATTCCTCCATTTAACATCTTTGACGATCCCTCTATTTGCGATCTTCGGTGATTTCTCTGTCCGAGATCTCATGCCGACGGTCCCTCAGACCGAGATCTCGCGCCGATGTCCCTCCGTCCGGGATCTCACGCCGACGGTCCCTCCGTCCGGGATCTCGCGCCGACGGTCCCTCCGACCGGGATCTCGCCCCGACGGTCCCTCCGTCCGGAATCTCGCGCCGACGGTCCCTCCGACCGGGATCTCGCCCCGACGGTCCCTCCGTCTGGGATCTCGCGCCGACGGTCCCTCCGACCGGGATCTCGCCCCGACGGTCCCTCCGTCCGGGATCTCGCACCGACGGTCCCTCCGTCTGGAATCTCCTCCATTGACTTACTTTTTAAAGCCGCTTCGTGCCCCTACAAGAACTTCCAATATTTTTTTGTACAAGCCATATCTCCATTGTTGCTCTCATCTCTTAATTTCTATGAAATTATCTGAAAATTATTTTTTTATGAACAAACTTAATATATATAAATACTTAAGAAAACAATATAAGCTCTTGACAAAGTAATATAAACACTCAGTTAAAACGTCGGCTCTGGCTATAAGCAAATGAAGAAGAAGGATAAGAGTCTGACAAGAGCAAAATATAAACATCTAGTATCAAAATTTTAATTATTGTAAGGTGCGTATGTATGCTTTGTAATATAAATACAGGCATAAAAAATATAAATACCCAGTATAAAAGTATAAATACTCTATAAACCACCAATGGCTATGTAACATTTTTTCACATGCAATTTAAGAATATGTATACCTAGATGTGAAATATAAACATCTGGTTTTGAAATATAACCACCTGGCTTTGAAATATTAACACATGGGAGATAAAATACTTAGATGTGAAATATAAATACCTGGATGTGAAATATAAACACCTGGTTTTGAAATATAAATATCTGGCTTTGAAATATTAACACATGAAGAGCCACTGCGCTGCACATGATGCGAAACGACACAGGGTCAACATGCTTTTGACAGGTGGCGAACTCTGATTGAAAGGGACAGAATTGGGGGATTTTTGATCAGTGATTATTAGACTAACCCAAAAATAAATTCAGATGCACATCTTGTCCGTTAAAAATCCGAAACCTGTCCCAATTTAGTGCATAACATTCCCCCGTTATTTTTGTTTTTTTTTTTTTTGGGAGAAATTGTTGTGAGTGTGTGGTCCTAGGGGCATATTTCAAATAGAAAAGATGATACTTGTACTTATTCTTAGAATACAGAATTAATCAAGATTTAAAAGCATCTTTACTTTTTTGCGGAAAGGTCGGTAAGCAACTTTTGTTGATATAAATAAATACGAGGAAAATCTGATTTTGGTCCTGAATTATTGTATTTGGTTTAAATTGGTCAATAAATTATTTTTTTGTTTAAATTGGTTCCTGAATTGTTGCATTTGATTCATATTGATTCTTAAACTATTTTTTTGTTCAACTGGACTTTTATGTTTTCACAATAAATACTCAATTGACAATGAAAATAATATATTTACTCGATAAACAAATTATGGGGTTTTTTTTTTTTTAATCTTATTCCACTAGAAAAAAATATATCTTGTAAGAAGTTGGAATGTTTAATATTTTATCAAACAAATTACTTCCGGTAATTGTATTAGTAGCAAACCAATTTTATTTTAGTATACTAAACTATTTATATTTGGAAGGTTAATGCAATTGTGAATTTTCCACTCCCCATTAAATGTTTCCTGAACATTTAATTTGAGCAATTATTTTTCTATCCGAATTATTTAATTATTATTATTGACAATGACATTTATAATTTATTGAATAAGGTAAATGGAGAGAAACGAGTTAATTATGTCATCTTATATAATGTACTTTTTTGTTTAGAATTTTGCTCCTTCCAATTTCTGATCACAACTTTACATAAACACATATAACATAATTTAATTTCAAAAACCAAAATGATGATATAATGAGGTTCCTATCCAAATCAGAAAATACAAATTTAAGAACAATGATATCAGGGTTTCACAATCAAGATTAATCAATGACATATCCTCTTCAGACTTTGTCCCATTGGATTTTTGTGTATTTAGAATCAATATATACTTTTAATAAACAGTACAAAAATTGTTTACTATCACAATCAAATTTAAAAAAAAATAATAATTTCGGCACTCTGCTGAGCCATGAAAATTGCAAAATGGAATATTTTTTTTTAAATTAAGAAGAATAAAAAATTGCAGTAATTTTTAGCAGACAAAATATTTTTTTTTTCTGAATGTACTAAAGTAACTTAACAATGTATATTGGGATGGATTAATACTTAATACAAATTGTAGAATCTCCATTAATTATCCAGCTATAATATCTGAATTTCTAATGTGTGAACAGTTATATATTTTTCTAATTAAGATTATGCAATTAGAGACAATGACATCTTTTTATTAATGTTAATGACGACGAGCAAGTTGATTGGATGAAATAATAAATAATCGGTCAAGTCAATATGGCAACGTGTACAATGTAATGCTAATTTTTTTTTTTTTTTGGATTTTTGTTTCTTTTAATTTTCTGATCTTATAACTTAGTAAAACACAACAGAATTATATTTCAAAGAATCAAAATGTTAATAAGAGGATTTGTTGGAAATATAAAATGGATCCAAATCCGCTGCTTTTCTCAGTGAAAAGCAGGTTCTGCTTTTCCTACCCGTTCTGCCCAGACCTCATCTGCGTAGCAGCGCAGGACACACCCATATCTTCCCATATTAATATGTTATTATATAAATTGTATTACCTACAAGCTTATGCCAATTTTTTTATCAAGATTTTTATGACGGTACGATGTAAAAATATCAGAGTTGGTAAAATCTGACCCGACCTGACCGAGTTTCAGCGAAAGTCAAACTGATCCAAACCCTCCTCGACCCGATCCGAACCCCACCTGTATTTCAGGAAAAGTTAGACTGACCCGAACTCGACCCGACCCGTGTTTCAGAGAAAGTCAGACTGACCCGACTCGACCCGACCCGACCCCAAAAACCCACCCGACCAGACCCGAAAAATGCCGGCAGACGTCGATCCGACCCGACCCGAAAAATGCTCCCGACGAGCTCAATTATTATAATTTTATATTCATTTTTATATCACCATCGATAATTAGAACTTAAATAAGTATATTATTTTTCCTTCTCTGATAATATAAATTAATTATCTGTATTTCTACTAATTTAATAATTTATTATGGTTAAGATAAAATAAGTATATTATTATAAACAATTTTGACAAACAATTTTGACAAAATAGTTTAACATATGTACAGATATATATTGAGGTATAATGAATCAAATAAAGAAAAAATCGAGTCAAATCAAATCGAACTCGATCGAGAGCTTACAAATAATAATAAAACCGAACTACTAAAAGAAATAATAACAGTACAAATAAAATAAGTAATGTAACTTGTTGGAGGAATGGAGAATGTGGTGTCATCAAAACAGTGACATTAACAAAGCTGCTATACAAAAATTGACATCTTTGAAATGGAGATGAAAGTAACAACACGGTTCATTTTCTTGGGGCAGCAAGGGCTGTGGGGAAATAAAAAAATAATACACACATCAAAGATCCCAGCCATCAACAAAATCTATACGGAAAAGCAGAGCCTGCGTTTCCGTGAGAATAACAGCAGATTTGGATCCATATAAAATGGCATGACTCAGTATTTAGTTTCTCATCATCACACCGTCATGATTAATACGCTACCCATAATTATATTTCTAATTAAATCGAGGAGTTAATTAAAGAATGAGCAAATGAATCATCAATTGAATTAAGAGAAATTATCTTTGCCCCCTAATTTTCCCCTTTATTCATCCCCAAACTAAATTGGTAATATTTTCTCTTACTTTCTCATACTCTCATAAATTTTGAGTGGATTTTTTTTTTATTCTTGATCTTTCTATTGTATATATATAAATGTTTTGTTCGATTGAGGATGTAAATTGCAACCGGTAAAAGTGATTTGTTGTATTTGAAAAATAATTTTTGACTAAAAATGCATCGGGGTGCGGTTAAGAGGATTTTTAAGGGGTGTAGTTATCAACTCCCTTGAATTAATGTTCTAAATAATACCTTGTTTGTTACTTGTGTTTACAAGATTTTTTTTTTTTTAATCTTTGTTTACAAGATTGGTTGCTGTCAATAAAGTAAATAAAAAAAACAATAAACAAGTATTGTTAATCTTTGACCAGTCGTATATCCGTTTTCTAATCATCATAAATTATTATCTATACAAAAAACATATTTTACAGATTCAATATGTCGAATAGCATATGACGTATGAAATACATAAACAAAAAAAAAAATATATATCAATAAGTCTCAAAATCAAATCTTCTATATATACATACATAAAATCATATACCCCAAACACAAAAGGCAGCCCTTGATAGTCTGCACTTCTTCTAGAACACACATATATATTCCCCAATAACAACCCTCACACAACTTATTCTAAGTTAGAGAGTAATACCTAGCGTCAAAGAAAAACTATCTACAATGTCTATAGGTTACATTTTGTAACGTATTTGTTACATTTTAAAGTGTAAGTATTATATTTCGTACACGTCTATAGATGTATGGACGGGTTTTTCAGTGGACGCAGGATGTTTCTTTATAAGTCATAACTTGTAATCAAGTAACCAACACAAACCATCAAACCAATCAAAATCTTCTATCTTTTTTTTTGCTTTAAACTGCCCCCTGCCTACTCCAAAAGCAATCATCTTTTTTTATTTTTATTTTTTTGATTTTATTCTAATAGGGGAGGGGAGGGCCGAAGAGGGGGGTCAACCCTAAAAAAACAGCCATGATCATGAAATCATCATTTCCAATTCCACCCCCTTTACACAACATTTGTACTTACATTTCTCCATCAAGATGCATTCTTTTCCTCCTAACTGCACTCACATTCTCAATCCCGGGATGTACCGGTCAGGTCGGGGCGACACCCGCCGCAGAGAACGACCTGATCGTCGGGCAATTGCCGGGCCAACCGGGGCCGGTCAACTTCACGCAGTATTCTGGGTACGTCACGGTCAATGCTTCGTCGGGCAGGGCGCTGTTCTATTGGCTACAGGAGGCGGAAGGCGGGTGCGAGGTGTCGGATCGTGCGCCGCTGGTTCTGTGGCTGAACGGCGGCCCCGGGTGCTCCTCGATCGCGTACGGCGCGTCGGAGGAGCTCGGCGCCTTCCGCATCAACTCCGACGGCAAGACGCTGTTCTTGAATGAGTATGCCTGGAACAAAGGTGACTTTGATTTGTTTCTTCAAATTCTCCTCTTAATTTCTACTGTTTTTATGCTGATTTGTTCTTTCAAATTCTTCAAATTCTCCTCTTTCTGCTATTTTAATGCTGATCTGTGAATTCTTTTTTTTTTTTTAAATTGGGTATTTTTTGTTTTGTGCTGTTGGGAATTAGGTTCAAAAACCCACTTCATAATTTTAATTATAAGTTAATCACAGTATCTTTTTCTTAATTACAAAAACTAACTAATTAAACTGAGAAGGGCTAGTTATTTAATTAGTTGATCTAAAAATTAATAAACGGTTTTTAGTTATATATATAGTTGGTCGTGTGGAATTTCTGAAGCCTCAATATTTGCATGATATACAGTTTGAATTTATTCTGTTTAGAGTTGTGAATTGTGAATTTTGGAAGTCGTTCACTGAGCTAGACATTTATAATCCATAATAATCTATAATAAATTAATAATATAATGAAATAATGTCAGAAGGCTCTGCATGTGCCACGTGAGTAAATATCATCTACAGTATAAAATGTGAGCTGTATTTAATTTTCCCATTATCCTTACTCTGTAATTTTTTGTATTTTTTTGACATGAAAGTTCTATCTTATCTAAGAAATAAATCTCAGTCGTTGATTGTTGACTTAGATTGCTCACCACCGTTGACACACTTTAATGTCTCAACATATTAAAACTTAATTCTCATATCAATTTTCTTAATTTAAGACCCATTATATAATATCTTAAAAATTTATTATAAGAAATAACAACTTCAGGCCAAAGCAATGTGTAGGCTCTTTACTGATATGCATAAACAGACAGATTGGAATTGGAAATTAACTGAAACTATGCAATTAATTAGGTATACATAGTTTCATATTCACTCTTTGCATTTTTTATCCGGAATAATGTTTGTTGGGCGAATATATCTTCTTCATTTTCTCTCTCTGTCCCCATGTTCTCTCTCTCGTCCCCCTGATTGCTTCATTATTTTTTTCATTATTTTGTTATGATGTTATTTCTCCTTGATTGATTTCAACTTTAGAACTGAAAAAGTTGAGATATTTATTTAGCAATGAAATGCTCTATGATTAATTGATTATGTGTTGGGTATATCGAACTTCTTTTAGAATTATATTTTTGTCAATGTGGGTCCTCATGATTATAACTTTGTCATCAACTTGTTTAAAAAATGTTCTGATTTTATGTACTTCCAATTGAGTTAGCGGCGCAAACAAAAATTAGTAAATGTGTGTTGCTTGATAAAGGCCAGCAATAATAAAAAAAATAAAACAATAATAATAAATAATAATAATAATAATAAATAAATAAATAAATAGGAGATTGCATCATATTTTTTATTTTTGTTGAGCTTTCCTTTCCTCTTTTGAATAAATGCTTAACTACCCAACTGCATGGAATTATAGGGAATTAAAACATCTCCAAGAGACGTCGTAAAATACTCTTAAAACCAAAAATTGAGAATTAAGGAGAGAAAACCATCTCCAAGAGATACCAAACAGTTATCCCTATTTTTAGCACTCCCAAAACCAGAGCCAAATCGAGCTATTTTGGCCCAATTTTTAGCATTCCCAATATGACTTCCCAAAACCAGAGTCAAATCCAGACCGTTCAAATGTATTGGGATTTTGGCCCAGTTTAAACGTATTGGGATCCATATTTTGGGAATCTGTTGGAGATTGAGGTGAAATTTGCTTCCAAAAAATTTAGGATGACACCCAATATTATTGGGATTCATTTTTAGAGAGTCTGTTGGAGATGCTCAGATGGCTTTATTATAGGGATTGGATCTCTCACTTTATGCCCATGTCTATGTCTATATATGGTATGCCGGAATAAAATGGTGCAACTTTTTCACTTTTGTTTTTCTTTAAGAATAATAATCCAACTTTCGTACTACTTTATATCATAAAAAAGGAAATCATTAAATCAAATCAATCCTCGTTTTATAGTTTTACTGGTTGATTACAAGTACGAATATATCACGCAATCAAGTTGCTTTTAGTTGGATTTCATTCCTAAAACTCAACACTCCAATAATAAAAGCCCAAATTAATTTGGGCTTCATCCATTCTAACATAACAAGGAAAAGAATTGGGCTTTTCTTATTCAACATGAGAGATGTCTCCCTCTGTATCAATTTAATTTCGGATAAATATCTATATGGCTCCCCATGTTATGCCCCCGCACTATATGATTTATTGTCCAACAGTACTATTGACTTTCTTAATTGTTGTCCAGAAAGCTTAGAATCTTTGCCCTCGTGCAAATACCAAAAAATACTCCTCACAAAATACTCCCCACAGTTGTCCCAATAGATGACCGCAAAAAATACTCTCCGCAATATAATTCCGGTAGCTAAAATGCTCCCCGCAAAATACTCCCTACAGCTGTCCGGGTAGATGAAAACGGGCTGCACATATAATTGAAGGCCCACATCCGTACAAAATGACAACACATCAAGAGTTGTAGGGCAAGACTTGAGTTTTCATATCACTACTCTTTAATTTCGAATTGTTTCCATTTTTTCCCCCTTAAATCAGAGTCCACATCCTCTGAAATGGTCAGATTGTGGAGTAGTGGGAAATGGTCAGATTTGTATAGAAAATTGAGAAAACGGGTAGCATCGAGATTCATACAGTAGCTTTGTAGGAGGGAATTTTGACCCTTGCACATGGGGTACCCTAGGAGATGTGAACTCCTTAAATCAAGTTTCCTTTTTAGTATATTTTTTTTCACATGGTGCACAACCATTTCAGTACAATGTTCTGGCTGTTTGGATTTTCAGGTTGGCAAACTTGCTGACATATCAATTACTTTGTGTTAAATTGCAGTGGCAAATATCCTTTTCCTGGATTCGCCGGCAGGGGTCGGCTTCTCCTACTCCAACACAAGCTCCGATCTTTACCATTTCGGCGACACTAACACTGGTACGTACGCGTGCGCGCGGTTGTTTCTTCTCCTGGCACAATTTAATGCATACATAGTAATCCCTGACATCATGTGACATTGTTGCCTGTTCATCTTCTTCCAGCTTGGGATGCATATGCTTTTCTATTGGGATGGTTTGAGAGGTTCCCCAAGTACAAGTACAGGGATTTCTACATCACCGGAGAGAGCTATGCCGGTAAAATTCTCTCCAACATTCCTTTCTATGTATATATGTATGTTGAAACTTTGCATCTGTAAGTCGAGATGTATTTCTTCGGGCAACGCGTTCGGGGGCTAATCTAAAAATTGGAAGAAATTGTCAGGGCACTACGTTCCTCAGCTGTCGCAAATCGTCTATGAGCAGAACAAGGGCTTACAGAACCCCTTTATCAACTTCAAGGGATTCATGGTAATTTGTTTTTCCCTTCAATGTTGTTTTAATTTGATCATTTTCAAATTCTCTATTTTGTTAACCTAGCGTCCATTAAAAAACCGTCTATAGGTAACATTTAAGGATGTAACGGTTACATTTCGGGGTGTATTTGTTACATTATTTGTACGTATATGGATGTGTGGACGGCTTTTCAATGGACGCGGGATGTTTCTCATATATTTATGTGCAATAATGTGTGTTTTACATTTTTACTGGAATTGAACTGACTCGATCGGATAATAGGTCGGGAATGCGGTAACAGATGACTACCACGACTACATAGGATTGGCCGAGTTCTGGTGGAATCACGGGCTTATCTCCGACGAAACCTATCGAAATTTGAAATTGGTCTGCCCAATGGACTCCTCCGAGCACCCTTCCAACGCCTGTAATTCTGCTATCGATGTGGCCTATAAAGAGCAAGGTAACATCGACCCGTACAGCATCTACACGCCCACTTGTAAGAAGAAGGCCAGCAGCGTGCGCAACCAATTCCGAGCACGACATGTGAGAATTTGTACTAATTATCTGCTAATTTATGGCATATATATGTCTTGAAATTGTTGGCTAACTGTGATAATAAAAATTGTTCTCAGCGGTTGATGTTCGGAGGTTATGACCCGTGCACAGAGGTATACTCGACGGAGTACTACAACTCCCCGGCAGTGCAGATGGCGCTGCACGCAAATGTTACTAAGATCCCGTATTCTTGGAAGACATGCAGGTTGGTTCAATCGGTTTCTTTTTTTTGTGTAAATATTTTTACAGTGTGTCGGTACATATGATCGGTTTCTGCGTATCGTATCATAGGAATCAGCAATCGTTAAAATGTCCAATTTGGATCATATATTACCCAATTCGTTTACGATTGTCTGGCAAACTGATTTCTGTTTGGTTGTTCTCTGTGAGCAGTGATATAGTAGGAGTTTATTGGGGCGATTCACCGAGATCCATGCTGCCCATCTATCAGGAGATCATCGCCGCCGGCCTGAAGATTTGGGTTTTCAGGTACTACAAAATTACTGGCTGTGACCTTCAAAAACTAGCGAAACAGAAATGCCGATCTAAATTAAGAATGAGAGATTTCGAGAACTCGATCTGCTTCGATATATATCATACAATTACTCACAATTTCTCTATTTGAATTGAGACTTACCGTTATGTGACATTGCAGTGGTGATACCGATTCAGTGGTTCCCCTGACCGGCACGAGGTATTCCATTGACGCCTTGAATCTTACAACCATCACAAGTTGGTACGCGTGGTATGACGGTACCGGAGAGGTACGCATTTCCAACCCGTTACCCATATACTAAATCCTTAAATCAACCCCTGTAGAAGCACAATGTTGCCAGGCTATTATCAGTTTATCACATAACAATGGAGGTTTTTCGATATGTCAGGTTGGCGGATGGAGCCAGGTGTACAAAGGTTTAACGCTCGCGACGGTGCGGGGTGCAGGACATGAAGTTCCTCTGCATCAGCCGCTCCGAGGCCTGGTTCTTTTCGAGCATTTCTTAACTGACAAGCCACTGCCTCGTGCCAGCAGCAGCAACTGATCAAACATTTTGCGTCCATTGAAAAACCGTCCATACGTGCATAGACGTCTACGGAATGTAATAGATATGTCCTGAGATGTAACAGATGCATTCCAGAATGTGATCTATGGATGCTATGGACGGTTTTTCTATGGACGATAGGTGTTACTCTGATTGAAATTAAACTGTTAGGTACACAGTGAATATGTATACTTGAATTAAAGAGGTTGAAATTTCATCAGCCACAGAATTAATTCTTTATTGGAAAAGGGATATATATATAGAACTATATATACACACAGCTCATTTGGAAAGTGTAAATCGTATATAATATTTCAAATTATTTTATAAGTTTCTCAAGATGTATTTAAAAAATTGTAGATGGTAAATTAAGTAATGTTTCAATACCATGATTATACTTTCTTACATTTCTTTTTTCATCTGAATATCAAATTTTAATTTGTCCGCATCTCTTGATGTATCAACATTTTAATTAGTTCGCATTTTTATTCATAATTTTTTCAAATTTGTTTGCATATATATCAACTGACAGGGGAACTCAAATTTTATGATGATATATTTTTTTCAACAAATATTTGAAGTTAGGATTTTTAAAATTCAGCACGGCAGACATGTATTTACAGTTTCTCGTAACGGGCTGATAAATTAATATGACGTTTCAATTATATTGTCCCGGTAACATTTACCAAAAATAAATTAGCAATTAGAAATTGAATATTACAGGAAAAAACAGTCTTTTAGTGGCCTAATTGTTTTATGATATTTTCTTGAGATGAAGACGGGATTCAAAGTTCTTGACAAGCTCATTGTTTATGATGATTTTTTTTTTTTTTTTTTACATATATATATGTCGTTTGGATGGAAATATTCATATTAATCACTTAAATTTTATGCTGTTCTTTCAGATCGATGGAATATATATATACATGTTTTGGTATTTTCAGTTTGCAATATGGACAATGATACTACGATTTTTTTTTTTTTTTCCTTTAATATTTCTCAACACCAGAGAATTCAAATAAACTTTTTTGAATTCCTTTTTGCAATTTGCACAGACTGCTCATACCATCATGAATCCACATATATAATTGCTCTTTTTAAATATAGTACACAATCTTCCTACTATATTTTCATTATATAATTGAACAAAAAAAAAAAGAAATTTACATAATTTGATCATATACACAAAAAAGGTTTGTCAATGGATACTCAACATATACATCATCTGGCAGTCTAAATTAAGCTAAAGATCAATCACTTGTTAAATACTTAAACTCAGGTTTGTCATTTCAAATTCAAATTTTCAGAAATCAAAATTGATGTTAACAACCCTAAATTATCGATTAAATTAGTAATATCACGATACGATACGATACGATATATCGGGTGCGAATTGTGTTCCAGCACGAGACGAAGATCGATCACAGATCAAGTACCGTTCCCCTTCCTGTCTCTTGGTTCCTTGTCCTTCGATCCCTTCTTCCTTTCCTCGAACAATCTTTCGTAGATCGCCGTCCTCTTCATCAGAAGGGCGTCGATCTGCTCCTTAATGGCGAGCCATCCAGATTTTAGATGTTTCTCTGTAACGTGTCGTTCCAGCTTTGCAATCTGGCGGTCGATGGCTTGAATCTGAAACAACAAATTGTAATTATAATTAACAAGTAAAAGATTTCGACGTTCAAATTTCTTAGAGATGGATAATAAAGCGACTCACTTGGCGACTAGGCCATCGCTCAAGTCCGTTCTTCCGGCAAACATGCTTCAGAGCAGTGGAGCAAACCCCGAGCCTCTTTGCGGCATCTGCGATTGGAAGGTGCAAGTACTGCGCCAGTTCTGGTAAGCGCATGTTCGCTGTGCGCTGACGCTGTTAAAATAATTATATACAAAAATATTAAGATCATATCACTTTTTCGAACAATTTAATCTATTTAATCGCTTTCTTACAATTAATTATTATGTTCTATTGAAATTAAATGTTATCAGGTGAACAGATATACCTGGTACCAGTAAAATTCCTATTCCTACTTACATACATGTACCACTAAATTATCAGAATCTAAGTATCAGTCCAAGGCTAATTCTATTATGAATCGGATGTAATATGGGATGTTTGTTTTTCATAATCGGATGGTCACGATATGTCTTTTAGATACAATTAAAGAGACATGTTTGGTAAGAACCACTCGATTCAAAATGAAATGTTGCTTAGCTGATCCATAATGGAACCACTCTCAGTCCAAATTACAAGCATACCTGCAATGCTAATTGAGAGCGGCGGCGACCGGCATCAGCTGGTTGATCAACAAGTTCAGCTTGTGGGTTCTCTCGAATGACAATAGCAGACCCACTGGAGCTGCCGGCTGTTTCACTTGAGTTGCTGCTTGAACTGTCAGCCACGCAGTTTTTGCTGCCAGCGATGCTGTTTGAACTGGCACCACCATCAGGTGCAGCAAGCGATATTGACTGCAACGAAGGGTTCTGGTTCTGCACTTGAGTCGGATCAGGTACCATCTCGGTTGGTTCTGGCAAGACAGGTGGATTGAAGCTGCTGAAGCCGTTGTCCGCAAAGATACCTTCCGCGGCATTCGAAGATCCTTGAAGCATAAAACATGAGTGAAGTTTTATAAGCAATAAAAATAAGTAAAATACTATATATATATATATATATATATATATATCTGCATAAACATCAAAAGAGTTAAAAAAATAGCATTATGTATTTTGTTGATTATTAAGATCTTGTTTGGGAATAATTAAGACAATATATATAATGCCTTCCATGTACATTACCAGATGAGTTTATCAGGAATGAAAATATCCTTCATAAAATTTTTTAGTTGGAATATATAATAACATACATATCCCAGAAAATTACTTATGAAAATTCATTCAAGTTCATATATTTTGTGAATCTGTGGAGCTAAAACAACCCTATATAATAAAATAATTTGGAAAAAAAATACATTCTATACTATATTGTAATCATGATTTTGAATTCAATTCACTAGGGTGCAAGTTAATTTTTTTTTTGACCATCTAATAATCTAATTATAATGTTATCATGATAAATTATGCATCAAGTGTACAATACATACCTCCAAGTTCAAAATCTGGCAAGTCCCTGAAGCAAGACCATGAGCCCAAGTCCATGCTCAAAGCCTCATCGACAATGGTGGTACTGGTGTTCATGTCAGCACAGAGGGTGTCGTAGAACGAAGTCAGGGAGTCGTGCACGGTACCGGTCGAATCCGCTCGGAGAAGCGAGATGCACCCCAGAATGAAGCTCTTCACCCAGTTGTGTGACCTCATACTTAACCTGCATGTATATATATATGAGTTGCATATTACATATTCAAGAGGGTGCACAACAGTAAAATTCTAAGGCTAATTCTGCTGTGGATAGGATGAAATATGTGCCGTTTATATTTCCAGAATTGGACGGTCGCGATATGTCTTTTAGATACAATTAAAGAGAAGTATTTGATAAGAACAGTTCGATTCGAAATGAAAGGTTGTTTAATTATCCGATTCATAGCAGAACAGCTCAAATTCTAATTCAATCCATGCATTAGGTTGACTGAACTTAGTGAAATGTTTATGGCTGGGCAAAGTTGTATATATATGGAAAGGGTTTAAAAATGCCAATTATATGTGATATCATAATCAATATTGTTAATTTAAAAATTTTAAATTTTACTCAAACAAACTCTTCATTAAAAAAAAAAAAAGTGTAATATCCAACTTTTATGTTAAATAATTAACCTACTTAAGATAATAAGATATATATATGTTTCATTGCATATTTGCATGCATTTATGCATGAGAAGGAAACAGTATATCAACGACGATAAATCACTAAAGAAATTGCTTACTCGACGTGAAAAAGTTCCCTCGCGGATGGCGTACCGTCCCTCGCAAAGTACTCGACATCGAATACGGCGTGGTCGAAGGATCCCAATCCGCCATGCACAGCGAAGACGACATTCCGGTTGGCTACATGCATCAGATTTGCAAAAGTAGGATTAATTAAATCCTTACAAAAAAAAAAAAAAGAATTCTAAAGTGTCGAATTAAGAATCGGACGAGTGTCGAAACTCACGGCTCGAGTGCAACAGTTGTCGTAGAGTAATGCAATGGCTACTGCACCGCCTCTGCCCCAGCGCAACCTGATGGAAAATGGGCTCGTAGGTGGCGTCGTTACGGGGATTGGAAGACGACGAACCCTCTAAAGGGATGCTCTCCATGGCTGCGATAATGACGCCTTCGATGCTGTGTGGTTGATGCGCAACTTCAATCTCCATATGATCGGCGGAAGGAACTGCGTCGGTTCTGTTGTGACATGCCTCATTTTGTTGAACATGAGGAAATTGCAGCGGCGGCAGTGTTTGTTCCGGCATAAACAGCGGCTGAAGAAAGTCCTGAGGCGGCACCGGAGGCAATTGTCGAAGCACATCCTGCGGCAACAGGGAATGCATTATGTGCTGATCATACTGATCCTGGTGATCATCGGTAACCATCTGCACTGGCGCCATTGCCGACCGTACTTCCTGAGACGACAGCGGCTGCGGCGAAAGCAGGAGCATTTGTTCGTCCTGATCACGACAGGGCGAACCGAGGAAGCGGGAAACATCGCCGTCGGGATCGTACTGCTCCAAGTGTTCATGATCAGTGTGATCCATTGTTGTTGTTGTTAACACTTAATTGTGATGCACAGATATAGCGGGAAAGATTAGTGAGATTAATTAAGGAGTGGAATTAAACAAAGTAAAAATGGAGGGATGGATTATTGGTAACGACCTTTCAAATTTGAAAAGGTGCCAACTGAAGTGAACTGAATTTGGGTCAGGATTGAAATTGAAATTTATGATCTGTTTGTGAATTGTGAATTGTGAACTGTGAATTGTGAGTGAAACCAAATGTTAGAGTTGATGGAATTGTGAGAAATGGGCCTTGAATTGGAGTTGGGCTTAAAGCCTGAATTTTGGATATTGGTTTTTTGGGGGAATAAGCCTAATTGATTAGGTTTAAACTTACGTCTAAGCATAATTTAGTTGACAAGTTTGGTTTTAAGAATGAAACAGTACCTGAATTATCAAAGAATATCTAAAAATCTTTTTTGATGTTGTTCACATTTCTCTTAACAAGTTGTTTTAACTTTTTTTAGTAAAAACTAGGTAATTTATTATAACGTAACATATATTATATATAGGTTAATTTTGCTTCTGTATAATCAAAATTATTATGAACAAAATTCCATCCAATTAAAAAAATTGTGAAAATCAACGAGGATTCTTGCATTATGAGTTATGACCAACAACAAAATATATAGGATAATTCTGTTATGGACCAGATGAAATATGGGTCGTTCATTTTTCATAATCGGATGGTCACGATATGGTTTTTAGATACAATTAAAGAGACGTATTTGATAAGAACTGCTCGATTCAAAACGAAAAATATATAATATTCGGCCTACTAATTAGAGAAAACTAATTAATTAATCCTGCCGGCATGCTATGTATATATGTATGTATATATAATACTTCATTCTTTGCATGGTGACAATTAATGCCTGTAGAGGCTGCTCAGGATTTGAGATACTCTTTTTAATTACAAAAGCTAAATAAATCTTTTGAAGAGTTGTGCTTGTGCATGACCAGTATCAAGTATCAACAATTATTAATTATTAATTATGCCAAAATAGTCGACCGGCTTACCAACTTTAATAAATATTCTAAACACGAAATTAATTATATAACGTTTTCTGCTCAAGTTACAATCATGCATCAGTTTGTTTAATTCACTTGTTTTCACTGAAACCAAATCATGAACAATTTGGATAATATAGTTCAGAACCATGCATGTAACACCACATTTATAATTACCAGTAAAGAGTTCACGCCTTACTTTGGGCTGAAATTGTTATTTCTTATACTAAATTTTTAAAATAATATATAATGGGCCTGAAATGGAGAAAATTGACATAGGCTTTACATTTTAGTGGGTTGAGACATTAAAGTACATCAACTGTATGATCAATCTAAGTTAACAATCAACAACTCAGATTTATTTCTTGGGTAAGATAGAATTTTCATGTCAAAAAATCTAATTTTCTTTTATTAGGAGTAAGGATAAGGATATAGTATATGCATGGATTAAATTAAATCCCACATAATTACTTTTAACCACTAATTAACTAACCATTCTCTCATTCCATAAGGAAAAAAAAAAAGAATTCAACATCAATTATAATCAAATAAACCTAAAAAATTTTGTTTAATAAACATTCATAGAAATCGAAATTTTCTCCACCTTACCCAAATAAAAAACAAGGAAAACTAATAAACTAAATAAAAATACAGAAAACAGGCGTTCACGTAGGTTTTGACCTTAACATCTGGTTCTGTTTGCTTTGCACGTTTGCGTTGTGCTGCCCCTTATTACCATTTTACTTATCCTTCAAAATAAATCCATAAACCTTTTCTTTTCATCAAAAAAATCACAAAAAATTATATCAGATTTCTTTCAGATCAGGCATTAATAATTATATCATCCGACGACTGCTTTTTTCTCAAGATTCGTGCACCATTTATGATTACATACTGAAGATGATAATTACTTAACCTCTAAAATACAAACTATCCATCTACCAGAATTTAATTAAAATTTGGCTAATTCTGCTGTGAATTAGATGAAATGTGGATCATCTATTTTTCAAAATCTGATGGTCGTGATGTATCTTTTAAACACAATTAAAGAGAGATGATTAATAAGAACCGTTCGATTCAAAAGGTAAAAGGTTGCTTGCCGATCCACATCATAATTGCTCATTTTTTACTTTGGAGAGGTACCGGTTTACTGACAAATAGTTCCTGAGAAACAACTTAAACAAGAGCTCTCTACTATATATACTACTAGAAAACAATTCTGACATTTCCAAGTTAATTACAATCTCATTATATTTGATCTCAAAAGTAGTTTGCACAACTGAGAATCATGAAAGCCCTGTTGTTCTTAGCTCTCATCCTCTTCTCAGCTGTCGTCGCGTCGGCCAAAGACGACAGCGCGGTTCCAGAAACCCCGGTTCCTGACACCCCGGCTCCTGACACCCCCCCGGTTTATGACGACACACCGGCGGTTGACAATTCACCGCCACCTCCCCAGAACGCGACGAAAGTCCCGCTAGATCCTAACGCAATGATCAAGGTTGTGATCGAGGGTGTCGTGTTGTGCCAGGACTGCAGCACCCGCGGCTCCTGGTCGCTGTTCAACGCCAAGCCCATCAAGGGTGCAAAGGTCAGTGTCACCTGTCGTGACTCCAAGAACCGACCGGCCGGGTTCTACGCAGTAGAAACCGACGACAACGGGTACTTCTACTCCCCCTTTGATGTGGACCGCATGGACGATTATTTCGGGGGATGTCCCACCAAGGCTTGCTTCGTGCGGCTGCTTTCGTCGCCCGACAAAGGCTGCAATGCACTGACAAATATCAACTGGGGCATTGTCGGCGCTCCCGTGAATTTCGCTGGCAAGTTGTTCCCTGGCAACGGCTTCACGACCGTGGTTCTTGAAGCCGGCGCACTCGCGTTCCGGCCCGGGTGGTGCCCCATCTCATACTAGGTTGAGAATGAGAGAAGTATATATATATATACATATATATATCAGAGGGTTTTGAATCTTTTGATAATCTTTTACTAATTAAACTCTTTTTTTTTTTTTGGGTTTTTCATGTTATCTTTACATGTTGTGAGGTTGTATTAATGTGTCGTTTGTGGGAATATTTGTACTTGTACAATCATATCATGTTGTGTAAGAGAAGAGATGCAGCTCTATCATAAGAGCTTTTGGAACTATATCATGTATTAACAATGTTTTTGCTATGTTCCTAATTTGTTTCCTTCATTAAGCACTAGAGCTTGCGTTAAGTAATTAAGATGCAAAGTAAAAAATCATCATTCAGTGTAAATGAATTTGTTGTATTGTTTTCTTGTAAACATATATAGGAAAACTTTACAATAATGATGTGTGTACTGTTAAGCTCTTGGTTCAGCTGCCAACAACAAATCACACATTTTAATATCATACCAAGGGTACAATTCCACTTCTTTAGGTTTGTAACTTGGTAATTCAATGCTCTGTTGAAAAATTACAATTTAGCTCACAGTATATAGTAGCTTTCTGCCTTTTTTTGTAATTATATTACAATTCCTGAAGTTGCTTAACTATCTTTTGAAGCAACATTGTATGATTGTAATGATCCAATTAGCTACATACACTCCTGAACCAGAGCTCACTTTTTGAAACTTTTATTTTTATTTTTATATTGTTTGATAGAACACTTTTGGGTGTGTTTGTTTGTGGGATAAATGGGAGATAAATTGAGAGATAGCCAATTTATCTCCCATTTATCCCATAAACAAACATACCCGGTAACTATGTTTGTGAAACTATGTTAATGTGGTATAGTTGATTCCATTAGCTTGTACCGTTTCTCTTCGACCCCAGTAACTCCCATCTGGATCTCAATTATTGTGTGAAGCGGCACCTGCATGTACCGAAAAGGAAAAATTATATATTGTCTTCTCAATTATCGTCTCACTATTAGCACTCCAAGATCTCATGCCCCACCGATACCATGCATGGGGATCACTAAGGTGCAGACAGGAGGTACAAGAGACATTTATCGATGCACTGCCAGTACAAGAATGAATTGACACAGCTTCTTTTTTGTTTGGAAAGTTCCAAAAAAACATTTTAGTTTTTATTTTTTAATTTGAAAAAAAAATAATACCAAATTATGTTAGGCAAAAGAGAAACAGATTATAATATATGGGCAACTCAGGACTATACCATACTACAGAAACTGATTACCCATGCATTGGACCTTCAAAAAATTCCCTTTATCTGTTGTCTAACTATTTATATTGATATTAATTTTACCTAATTTAAAAAAAGAATCAGCATATAATCTATGTCACCTGTTTCTATCCAGAATCAAATGCAAAACAACTACAGTAATTTTCAAGAAAAGTTTAAGAAATGTTCAAATTATCTACAAGAAATATATACCTCAATTTGGGGAACTTCTCTTAATGGCCTATCAGCAAAATATGCATACAATGCTCTCAACACAGCCTATTTATGGAGTTTCCATATCACATAATAAACCATTGAAGATAAAAGCTTCATTATAATCTAGAAGATTGTTATCTGGAATATAAGTGTGGAAAGAAATCTATAATTTACGCAAAAGTACCTGGTGAGATATGACTACCACCGGTGCACGTTGCCTTTCAAGCTCAATTATCACTGGCTCTAGCCTGAATATACATCAAGCATGTGTACTGTGTAAGAAAAGCTTCACATTCAAAAACATTCAAAATAAAATTCTGTTCCTAACCTTTGGATGACATCAAGGTAAGACTCTCCCCGAGGATAACGATATCTCAGCTTGTCCTTTTTACGGGACCTGCATGTAAAAACAAAAAATGCAGCACGCCGTTTGGTAATTCTTATACATTCCATTGAAGGTTTAAGATATGAAAATAAACTAAACTTAACCAAATATTGGGCTACATTTAGTAGATTGTTAATGTAGTGATTCATACTCATATTCCTCAGGCATGTTCTTCTTAATCTCTTCATATGTCATGCCATCACATACACCTGAATTTATCTCATCTAGAGCACGCCATTGTATCTACCAGTTTGATAGTTTACATAAAAACTCACATGAACAAAAGAGGCTAAGAAAAGGAAAAAGAGGAATAATAAGATAATAATGTTCTGCATAAAGAGACCTTTGGAAAGCCAACAATTGGACTTGCAGTCAAAATTGTTCTCTGGAGCGTACTTGTCCATATCTTCAGCACAGAAGAGAAATCAGTACAGGAAAAAAGAATAAACAAAATAAATAAATTAAGGGGTACATTTAACCACAACTCCTACAGTAAATTGAATATTTCTGTCTGCTTCTAAAGCTTTACAGTATTTCGCGCCATCAATATAAGTCATGGTATTTTTTTTTTTATTAAGCTTATTCTACCTATCTATTAATGTATTAAATTGCTTCATTGAATAAAAAGAGTACTGACAGAAGCGGTCTTTTCAGATTTCAGCCTTTTCTCGATAAATTTAGCCAGCTTCTTTGAGTAAACTTCCCCAGCATCACTGTATGTTTTTAATTTATACTTTATTACTGTTTTGGAAAAATTGCAAAGCTATCAAAATAAATGCTGAGCAAAGTCAGAAACAACCTCAAGACAGTGTCACCACCAATTCTTCCTCTGACATTGTGTAAGCTCTCACCATGTCTTGTCAATAGAATAGGACGAGGTGTGAGATGCGCATTGACCTGGAAGGAGAGGAAAATAATTTCAACACAAAGTGGATTAAACTAAAATATAACTCTGAAGTATTGAAAAAAAAAGGCCTAATTTTATGTTGTACAAAAGTTGCAGATTCAATACAAATATAGATTTAAAGTAAATTCCATCGTTTTAATTTTATACAGAATATTACCAAGAAAAAGACAATTCGCCCAGGAAGATAACCACTAATGTTGTTGACCTGAAATTTGTTTTTTTTTTTTTAAAAAAAACAATATATATTTCAGAGAAGCTATATAAACAAGGGATGCATAGTAAGCATAAAATATAGAAAAAAAAAAACAAATAACATAAATTTTCAATAATTAAATATGAGAATGCACTTTAACTATTCAGAAGATCCAGTACTCTGATTAAAACAAAATCTTACTTGTAGCTGGCCACCTGAACCACTGACCATGTCTATCATTTTAATGTATGATCCCTCTTCTACCGGTTCATACACCTACATAATTGCTTATACAGACAGCCACGTGTTATCTAAATATCAAGCCTAACATAGAGGACCATAGCCTTATAAGATAAGACAAGGAAAAAAAAATTGACCTTTTGATAATTCACTAATCGTTCTTTAAAATCTCGCAACCCAGCTTCAAAATCCGGCCTGTGCAATAAATATACAATTTATTTAGAATCGAGCATGAGTCGTAGTGTTTTCTTAAAGAGGTAATGATGCAAAGTTTCTCACTCCTCAGAATAATCAGGGCTTTGTTGGATTTTCATCCGAATATTCCTTTCAATTATCCGCTCATCATTACATATTGTTTCCAAAAATATAACCTAAACCATTTGAAAAGAGGCCAAAATAAGTTATCATATAGAAGGAGCCACCTAAGGGATACGGAAACAAGTTGAAATATACAACAAACATCTATGCTCCCATCATGAACAATAAAGAGAGATTGTTACCTTGCATTTACCTTCAGCCATTTTCATAATCATATTTCTCCTTCTCCTGGTGCTATTCGTTGCATCAAAAATTCCAACCTAAAGAAATACAATAAATGATATCTTTTTTACAAAATAAAAACAACCTGTAAAACCATAAGGTAGGTTTAGTTAATTACCTTACCACCTTCTTGCATCCAGGCCAGCATATCTTCCATTGCTAAAGCAGCCACCTTGAGAAGTTACGGCCATGGATTGAGAAAAATCTAATACTTAATACTCATTGTAGGGTAAAGATAAAACAAAAATTCAAGGTATGGCCCATAAAAACAGTGCAAGATTTCTACATACAAGTTTATCTACTATAACCACAACATATATGAATGGCAAACAAGCATAAGCCAATAGAATAATAGCATGCTCATTATTTTATATTTCAAAAGGATGATTGATAACTTGACACGGGTATCTTGTAAGGAAAAAGAAAAGGACAAAAAGAAATATCATACAATTTTACCTCATTACGTGCCTCCATGCCATCGGGATTATCAGCACGGAAGAAATCAGCTGACTGAGCAAACAAAAAGCTCAAATATTTATTGAAGGAAACAAAAATTATATGGTACAATTGCACTGTGCACAAATGCTGCAACAAAAGAACAAAAAAGATCAACTGACTACCTGGTTAGTTCCATGCTTGAGCCGACGATACTGAAAAAGAAAGAAAAATCAATTGATAAAGTCGATAAAACAAAGGTACCTGCATTTTGGCAGAGAGTGAATACATGTTTACAATTATTAAGTGAAGATATACACACCTTGCCAACATTAAAATGCTTTGTTTCATGGCCCAACCACCTGAGATATCTTGTCAGTTTAGCTGCTGTGAATGTTTTTCCTCGTGCTGGCAAACCCACCTATATATTGCAGAAATTTATTTTATGTAAGACAAATGATGGCCAGCCATTTCTTCAATTTTTTATGATAATGGACTACAATGATAAAAAAAATACCAGAACAATGGCCAATCGACGATCCTCCTTGGGAGCATGCATTCTGTCCGCCACAGCAGCTGCTGCTACAGCACCTGCTGCCTCAGGCATTGTCTATATTTTTGTATGTAACAAAAATAATAATAAGTAGATGGTGATAAAATGGAAAGAAAGGACAAAGAGATAAGCAGCAAAAGAAAGTATGATGAAGTGGATATAACAAAAAAAAAAAAACCTTGGCCTCATGATCCAGGTTGAGGTTGGTTGTCAGAGTGCTTGCACTCGCTGATTTGACAAGACGAGGAGACCCCACTCCTCTATCTACAAATAAACCCTTTTGCCCTTCTTTATTTTGCAGAGAGAAGGTGCCAACTGATTTTGACTCCGTCATTATTGAGGAAGCAGAAGGCTTTGTTTGATCAACCTCACTTTCCTGGGAAACATCAATGTAAACATTTGTCCTAGATGAAGCTTGCAATGAGCTATCATAGCATAAACCTTCTATGCCTAGCTCATGTATGTTTCTTAAGGCAGTTGATAGACCATATGCTCTTCTTTATGATACTTTTTTTAATTTCCAAATGGACTTTTATGCTTTTCTAGGGTATATATATTCTACCAACCTGACAGCAATACCACATGGTAAGCCACATGTTCATACTTGTTATGCCAAACTGAAATAATTTAACTGAATGTGTACACTACCTTGATGTAGTTGGCAGTGTCAATTGTATATGAACTGCTGTTAATTGCACCAGTTGGATTATCAGTAGTGAAAAAAGGTACATCACTATTCCAAAGATTTCCAATTTGAAAGAGAGAAGGGGTTTCAGTTCTGTTAGCTAAATAGCTGGTATCAGATGCACTTGGCGCTGGTACTTCGTAGTGCTCCAAATCGAGTTCCAAGTGAGTGCCTGATCCATCCTGATCCATATTTATCAATAACTAATAATTAGTATCTTTACTGGTAATACTTTGGCGCTGTCACTAAAAAAATCAGGTAATTTCTTCCTTATAATTTTACTTCTGACATGTTTTATCTAAGGCGCCAAACAGTCAAAGTGTTGTACATTTAATGTGTTAGGATTCTACTCAGTTCAGAAGTATTTTTCAATTATTACTATTATCCTCAGACAGATTTAACCTGACCAAAAATGTCCAAATCTCCAACAGGTACAAGTTAAATGTTATGCTTCTGTCTGTAGTAGTACCAGTCATGCATCATTAGATGGAATAACACTGACAAAGTGACAATATTGTAACACCAGTATCAGTAATTCTACTAACTGTACACTACTAGCATTCTGTTAACAGAATAGCCATGCTGTAAAATGCTCTACACCCACTTGTGGCACCTATGCCTATTTCCTGACAGTGCATCAGTACTAGACTACCAGGATACACTAGTTTAGCATTGGACTTGCCAACATAACAAGTTAACAATTGGCACAGTAAAAATAGACAACAGTAAAATACTTTTAATTCAAAAGATCATCAAACAACCTCAACAGCTCCATCTTTTGCCACATTGATACTGACATCCGGAATACCACGCACCCGAGACGGTTGAAGGTTTTCCTGGTATGCTCGCCAGCTGGCAGCAAGATCTAATGGGGAGACGATGTCAGCCTTGATGAAAACCTGATACTCGAGCATTTCTCCCTCTCCATTTAACTTAAATATTGCGTGTCTTGCTTCGCCTTCCAACAAACCTCCAGTTAATAGCCGATTTGGACCCTCCTCTACTATGCAAGGGCTGACACCATACTTTGGTTTCAGTAGAAACTTGAAATCTAATGTTTCTGAAACCACAAAAGAAAAAATAAGAACAAATTAATCTAAATCAATTTAGGTTATCTATATTAACATGGATTTCAGACGTAATATTCATTTGTTTAATCATAGTACATAATTAAATCCAATTTTTAAGCTCAAGATGGGATGAAATTTGTCCGAACTCTACATAACCCACCCAGCTTGAGAATGGTTGATGGCGCAAAGAGAAACCATAATAACATTAAAAAGAACTAATCAAACTACAAAACTGCAGTGAAGAAAGATAGACTTAATCTGAAATGGATCTAACTCAAAACACAAGTAACCATCTTCAGGATTTGAAACCTGACAGCTTGTACACAAGGTCCCTTGTGCTCAGTCAACAATAACTGAGAGCAATACAGAGTCAATTCCCTCTATTATTCCTTTATTTACTCCATACAGTCAACAATAACTGAGAGCAATACAGAGTCAATTCCCTCTATTATTCCTTTATTTACTCCATACAGTGTCTTTTGTTGGGATTATTAAAGAGGAACAAACTGACTTACAAGGTCCCTTGTGCACTGTTTTTCAGCTTCAGTGCCTTCAGGTGGCAAAAGCTGACGAGGACTAAGGTGGAATTTGTATACAGTAATTTAAGATATGAATATCTATCTGACACCACAAAATATAACTACACTCCAATAACTTTTGTCCCTTTTTTTTGGGCAATTAACCTGTACAAGGACCCAAACAATACCAAGTAGTCGAACCAGTATCTTTACTGATAACGGGAACAGCCAGAAACCAAAATGTGACCTAAATCTAAAATAGTCTGAACAATGTGGTTCCAAACCTAAAATCAAACTGAATCCTAAACAAGTAGCCGAAATTTATTCAGACTGATTGTAAGTTGGTAACAGCCTAGTTGCAACCTTTAAATGATACTGATAAGAACTTTAAGGAATCAGAAGCAAGAGAATAATTCTGTATTTTTTTAAAAGAGAATTATTCTAGCCTCCTTTTGTTCCGGAGAGGAGAGAAGAATATTAAGATGGATAGTAATGTTCTTTTGAAGAAAATCATGAATTATAAGGAAATGATGGTATTAAAATAAAGTATCACAATGGTAATTTAATGCAAAATTAGCTAAACAAATTGATATTAGAAATTATTGGTTACAGAAATAATTATATGATGGCAAACCATTGTAAGATTTGCAAATTATACCATGATCAGGAGGCACCACAAAGCTAAGCTCCCACATAGAAGCCCGCTCTCTCTCCATGGAAAGCTTAATTATTTAAGGGGGAAAACAATAAAAATATGTTAGTGATAAAAATATAATTCTCATGACAACTCAAAACCTTAGATGACAATTTTGATGGCACAAACAAAAAAGAATCAGGCATGCTTTATTTCATACAAAGCATACCCTTTTCACAATTAAAAATAAGAAAATAAAAGAAGAAGAAGAGAGTGACTGGCATGTACCCTGAACATTTCCTTCTATGAAAAACGTTACAGAGATACCAAAATTGATATGCACAAATTCATATTAAACAAGAATATATTCAAATTATTGATTTCACTCTGCAACTTACTTTGCACAGTGCACTGAGATATATTATACAAATAAATTTACTATTAAAGAAGTCAATCTGAATATTATCGACGCATTTAACATGAATACTTGCACAGTCAGTATCGATTTTGGTATATTTCTGGTATTCATGTATCAAATATATAGAGGGTCTAAATTAGAGAACAAACACACAAAGGTTGCTTAGCCAGTGGTGACATAAACGTACAGCTTTGGAGGGATCCCAGGAGCCGATGATGCGCTCGGAGCCGTAGACGTGCGGCACAAGGTCTCCATTGATCTTGAAGTTCATCATCTTGAGCGAGACGTAGAGCTGCGCCCCGCCCTCTCCGTACGACCCGCTGTGCCCGGAGTCCGTGCTCCTCGACACACTCGACCCCATTGCTCGCTAGCGCAGCGCAGCTGAAGAGACGGATAGCGGAGTTTATTATGTGTGTGTGAGAGATTGAGAAGAGGAACGAAGTAAGATGAAGATTCGAATGATTGAATGAAGGATAACAAAAGTTGAATGTCTGATGGATGGAGAGATTCCGATTCCGATAATGCGAATGCGATCGATGCGGCCGGTGCCCCCCTCTGCACTGTCACTGTACATTCACTCAGTACTTTTATCAGTAGCCGAGTGTAGAGATTGAGAACTGCCTTGTATACTGACCCGTTACAGGGAGGTTGGTGGGATGGGGGGTGTAGGAGATCCGGGATGGCCGCGTCGAGGGAGGGAAATTCATTCACTCAGTACTTTTATCAGTAGCCGAGTGTAGAGATTGAGAACTGACTTGTATAATGACCCGTTACAGGGAGGTTGGTGGGATGGGGGGCGTAGGAGATCCGGGATGGCCGCGTCGAGGGAGGGAAATTGGAGTGGGAGAGAATTGAAGAGGGGAAATGAAAGCCGAAAGCGACGCGAGTCGGGGTGGATGGGTAAGAACGTAAGATCAGCACAAGATCAGCGAGCGAGCGAGGGGCGGATAGGGCCATGGTGGGGTACGCTCGGAGTGCTCATCCCCTGCTGTACTGCGTTGTGCAGTCCATAACGTCAGCCGTTGGATCATCTCGAGATCTGCGCTGGCGTGAATCTCGAGACAATGCAATGGCTGATGTTGTGAACTGCACAATGCAGTACAGCAGGGGATATGAATTCGGTACGTTCGTTCGGTTGTTGGTACTTGGATGGCGCCGGCCCTGTGGCGCTTTTGTGAAGTAGGTCGCTGACTGAGTATGTTTGATGATGCTTTGATTTGATATTTTGATTCGCTTTTGCGAGTTTGTTCGTCTCGTCTTGGAGAGGAGTGCGTACACGGATGCGGCACGCGAGGCTGTTATCTGGTTGCGGAATACGTGCCGGCACTTGTTATTTGTCGGTTCTGACTTCTGAATTAAATATAACATACAATGTATGGGTCATTTTTTTTTTTTTTATGAATATCCGTGATTTCATTCTTATGTATCTATAGTTCTATACTATTTTATAAAGAGGGTAAAGAATGGATACCTCCATTTATTTGCCGTTTGATATAGTTGACTTGAACTGATGAAATGACAATTGTTATACCATCAATAAAATAAACGGATGAGATAGGTTGGCTTTGGTTAGTTTCTTTTCTCAATTTCATCTCTTTCGTTGGCTCTTTCAATAAAAAAACTCGTTGATTTCTCCTTCATAATCGTGTCCAAAGTTCTAAGCACTGACTCTTAGCCTCCTCCAAACCCAACCCCATCATTTGGAAATTGTTATCAATGACAAAAGAACAATAAAAATTTTGTATATATATTATTCACAACAAACAATAAATTATTTTCAATAAAATTAGTGTTGTCTACTACGACTAGATTCTCTGTGATCCCTAGGGTTGTCAAAAAGTGACTCGACCCGACCCAAAGTGACCCGAAGATAAATGGGTCAGATATGGGTCAAGATTTTTTGACCCGCCACGGGTCGAGCCTGGTATGAGTCAACTTGACCCGACCTGTTTAATTTTGCTCATTTTGTGTTTATTTTGCAATCTAACAATACTTAAGCTTATTTATACATTAATTAAGATTATTTGCATATAAAATAATAAAATTGTAACTCGATAAATGCTAATTTTAATTTTATCTTGTTTTTATATTCTATAGAGAATATATGACGCTGCCGGTTTAGTTAACTTTGAATCAAAATTATAGTTTAATATAAAAAAATTATGAATATTTATCGGAGTCCAGCTACAGTGCTTCTGTAAGCATTTCAGACTGAAACACTTACGGTCTAAATTCGAAAATCCGTCGCCCGAAATTTTAATCCAAATAGCTCATAATAATTTTGACATAATTAAGTTGGATGATGCCAATTTTTACAATTTTAGAAATTTTATTACTATTTTAAATGATTTTTTGAAATATGGCTCTTAAAATATTAAAAAATAAATCAATTTTTGAATGCCAATCTTTAAAAAATCATTAAAAATAGCTTCAAAATTTTAAAATAGAAAATTTCGGGATTTAAAAAGTTAATTATGTCAAAATTATTTTGAGCTATTTGGATTAAAATTTCGGACGACGGATTTTCAAATTATGACTGTAAGTGTTTCGGTCCGAAATGCTTACGGAAGCACCGTAACCGGACTCTGCAACTATTCTTTTATGTTTTGTTACATATTATTTCTAATAAATTTAATAAGAGAATGCCTATGAAACTTTAGGATGATAGATCATTTTTTTTAATTTATGGCCGTACACCATTATTTATTTCGCTAACCAAATTTTTAAATAATAAAAAGAAAAAAATACCATCTGCACAAGCATGCGTAAAGGATAAAACAATTAAAAGAGCCTGACAGGGTTCGAACCCTTGACATCAATTCAATTCTGCACAAACTACTGGATTGATGTTACAATAACTCCAAAAGGTCACTACACTACTTCAATTTCGGATCGGGTCGAGTCGAGTTGACATGTATTAGACTTTTTTAACCCGTGACGGGTTGGATTGGGTCAGACCCGTTTAAGAAATAATAATAAAATAATATGATCCGACCCGACCCATTGACACCCCTAGTGAAACCGCACAACGGGCGGGTTTCCTTCTAGTAGAAAATAATAATTGAAGGATGAAAGATTGAGGAAGAAAGAAAGAAAAAATAAATGTACGGCAGAGGTGCGGCCGGAGATGGACGGAGGTGAGGCGGAGGTGGGTGGAGGTGGTGTGGTGGTGGTGGGAGAAAAATCTGGAGGAAGGATGAAAAAAAGAGAAAGAAAGGAACAATAGTGGCGAGTGCAAATAAAGAGTGTAGTTAAGAAGATACCAATAATTTCTCATAATAATATGCCAGATTTTTTGAATCTATAAACTAGAAAGATGGGTAACTCTCCAAGCACCTCAACCATGCCACATCATCAATATTATTAATCATTGATTTTGTTTAAATCTCTTCATCTACTTTGATCCAATGATATATATTTATTCTCTCTCCCCATTTAATAAGATGATATGATGCGTCTAAGACAAAATATAATCCTTAAAGTGATCTAACATTTATGTGCTATTATTTATAAATTATACATCATCATCATTATTCAAATAAAAAATTTTAAAATTATGTTTAATATTTTTAAAATAAATATTTTTATTTTATAAGCTTTATTATTTTTTGTTATCATATTTCGGGGCGAAGCCCGAGTTATAGCTCTAGTTAAAGTAAAAGAGGTACGACATAGCTAACCTTAATTATCCGTCTATTTTTCTTTTCTTTTCTCATTACATTTTAGTTAAATATAGTCGAAGAAATGTAGAAATATACAATTGACCTATAATCTATGTTACATGAGAGCGGGTGCGGGCATCGTATCCGGTGCGGTACGGGTATGACGATACGACAATTTAAAAAAATCTTAGATACGGGTGCGGCTAGATATAATAAATTATTATATAAAAAATATTAATAAATATTAAATAGTATAGTGGAAAATGAAATATATCTTAATGTTATTATATATTTATTCGAAACTGCGAACTAATATAAAAGGAGTTGTGGCGCAGTGGTCAAGTGTTTTATTCTTTTTTTCTCTTAATGTTATAGTCATTTTTTTTTAGATTTAAGTGGATATTTTTCACCATCTCTTATTTCTTTTTAAGAGATATTTGTGTCCATAGAAGATTGAACCCATGATCTCTTAGAAGTCATCCTAATTAGCTACCACTTTAACTACTAGATCATTTGCAACGTTATTGTCAACTTGGTGATAAGATTGGTTGAATTAATATTGTATAGAAGTGGTCTCCTCTCCCTCTCCCACATCTTCAAAATTTGTTCTGATTTAATATTCTACTTCTTCAATCGGGAGTCAAGAGTTTTTTGAGTCTTGCGGTTGAAAATGTTTGTTTTGTTCTTAGTTGTCATTAATTGTATCTCTTTAGCTGATTGCTCTTCATCTGCATCATTTAAACTTTAAACTTAATTAGAAGTTTAAGCTCATCTGTGGACGCCATTGATTGCATGTGCCATGGTTTAATATTATTGATCAAACCAAAAAATTAGTTAAGTATAAGTGACTGGTTACTGCTGTAATATATGGTATGGACGACATAATCGGGAGTTCGGGACGGGGAACAATTGGAGTTCCCCCATCATTTTCTTTTTCTTTTTTTTCTTTTTTTCGTTATTTGGGGATGTCTTCATTATAACTAAATATAAAAAATTTATCCATCTAGATGGATAGATATATATTTTTTAGATACTTTTTCAGTTTCCTCATAATTTGTTAAAGCCATTTTAATTGACTTCATGCCAAAGCTCGTTCATACACAAATTATGGTGTTCTTTTTTTTTTTTTTTGGTACATTTTTCTACGATGTATATTCATTTTAGTCGCTTGTTTTCTCCGTTCTTATCTTAGTTAACTTTGTTTATGGAAATATTTCGGTACATCCTGCATCTAAAACGTGTGTATATATATATATATAGAGAGAGAGAGAGTAAAACTATATATATATATATATATATATATATATATATATAGAGGAGGGATCCATTGACAATCCTTAACTTGACAATCTTGACAATTTGATATTTCAAAAATTTGTAAAAAATCATATAAATTGGAAAAAATTGGAAAAAAGTTCACGGAATTATTTGTTGACTTGTAGATTGATTATGTATGTTTCTGATTATATTCAATTTAAGTTATATTTGATAGCCTTTCAAAGATCTGTTAAATTACAACCGTTAAAAAATACACAAAATTTTGATAAAGCCATCAAACAATGTTTAAATTGATTGAAATTTGGAATACTATGGATCTACAAGTTAACTAATACATCCATAAGTCCTTTTTCAATTTTAAGATTTTTATGAATTTTTAAAATATTGCATTGTTACCATTATCAAGGGATCCCTCCTCATATATATATATGAGGAGGGATGATTGTCAGTTAACTTAACAATTTTGATAATAACATATTTTAAAATTTTATAAAAAATCATAAAAATCTTAAAATTAGAAAAAAGTTTATGGAAGTATTACTTATATTGATTATTTTTCTGATTATATTCAATATAAGCGACATTTGATAGCTATTTAAAGATCCGCTAAATTATAACCATTAAAAAGTGCACAAAATTATGATAAGTCATTAAACGATGTTCAAATTGATTGAAATTTGAAACACTACCAATCTATAAGTCAAGTAATACATTCATAAATCATTTTTCATTTTTGAGATTTTTTATGATTTTTTTATAAATTTTTGAAAAGTGGTAGTGTCAAGATTGTCAAGTTAATCATTGACAATAGATCCCTCCTCATCTATATTGAACATAATAATTTGACTTATGCCTAAAATTTAGAGGTGGCGGAACCCGACCCAACCCGAGAAACCCGCCCGACCCGACTCGAACCCGACTCGAAATTTTTCAAAAAGTCAAAGTGACCTGACCCAACCCAACCCGAACCCGACCCGAAATCAAATAGCATACAATCAAACTCAAATCAACATATGATAAAAAAAAAAGTCGATATTAAAATAGACCTGACACGACCCGTCCATCATCCGACCTAATCTGATCTGAGATCTTCTAGAAAGTCAAACCGACCCGACCCACCCGACCCGACCGGCCGGCCCGCCCGATTTGTCACCTCTACTAAAATTACACCCATTCATTCACCTTTAATTTCTCCTTAACTTCCTCATCCAGTCGTCTTTATTCGATTCCAAAATTATGCTCATCCAGACATCCAGTGCTGGAATATAACATGACATGTGCACTTGATAGCCACCACCTCTGTAAAAACTTGGGATCAGCATCACCTACTTTTCTAAAAGAAAAAATAGGCTCTGCTTGATCCAACAGTTGATAAACATCAAAGAACATTGAGATTGGTACAACAAATATCGAATTACTTTGAGATCGGTATGGCAACCAATCCCAACCGTCCAATTGGAAAAACAGACTCTGCTTCAGCGGATTCTGATCCAAAAGCTTGAGATAAATACATAACTTTTCAATTCTCTTCTACACGCGATTGATCAAAAAGATTGCTGAAGAATATTACCAATTAGATTTTTTTTTTATTTGATTGCGAGATTTTTAAGATGAAATTTTTTTTTGAAAGATTGACAGGATTTTTAAGATGAAGTTGATTGTTGCTTTAATTGGTTTAAGGCTTGGACCTATGTAGGAAAATCGACTTTCTTCTTCTTTTTTTTTTTTTTTTTTTTTTCTTTTGGGCAATCCTACAGATTAAATAACTCAATAATGAAAATTAGAGATAAGTTGTTAAGCAGCACTACTTGCATGCACTTAAACTGTTAAACAAGCTTCACACCTTATTGGCACTTAAAATTGTTAAAACATGTGGTTGTTACTTGTTAGAGGGGTCAAATTGTATGATGAAATAGTTTCAGTACAGCATATATTTAACCATGAACGAAAAAGAGGGAACTTGATCACTTTATAGTACGAAAATCAACAAAAAGTGTTTTTAGTGATTTGTGGGATAAAAAAAAATAATAATAATGAATAGGATATTGGTGAAAACCAAAATCAAGTTCTTATTGTCATAGTTTTGTATGAAGATTTCTATACAGATATTACTAAACTTAGATCCGAACAACATTGTCACCAAAGTTTCTGGAGTTGTAAAGAAAAGGGTCGAAGATGCTAGTCGCGAGAATATCGAACTGTGCAAAAGATTGATTATGAACACCACAAATTCGAAGGAGTCACCGACAGTTGGGTCGATTTAGTTGAGGTATTCTTTGTTTTAGCTATTCAGAGTTGAGTGGGTGTCATAATTAATGAAATCATTTTGAGGCTAATTAATAACATAATCTTTGTTTTAGCTTGTACATAAGAGGTTTTGTTTTTCTTGTTTGCTTGTCCAGTAATAAAAAATTCCTCATTGCGGCATCCACAACCTTTTAATGTTTTTTTTTTTTTATTTTGCTTATAAATTATTACTGTAATGTTTTTAACCTATGTTCTCATATATACAGGGGCTTCAAGAAAAACCATGCTCAGAATTTAATAGAGAAGAACAAATATGATCACAAACTCGACAAGTGGAATTTGCACCTGAAGCTGCAGCCTCGACTACTTCTTCGCTACGACCCATTGACTCCACGGCGTCTCCACCACTGTCGGCCTGTTCCACGGTGTTTTCACTCTGATTGCTCGCTTCACCGCAAGTCAATTGAGAATACAGGCTCCATTACGCTCCATCCTGATGGCCACTTCATTGATAATTTTGATCCCCACACCGCATTAGCATATATTCTTATTTTGTAGTTTGTCTTCTAAGTAAATATATATTTTCTTATATTGTTTTCTATTCCCATATATGTACCATTTTTACACTCTCTTAGTTTCTCTTATTTCAATAAAAAACCGGGTAGACCTTTAGCCAAGTGCAAAAAGAACATAGAAAAGAAAGGAGAAAAAAACCCGGTTACGATCCCAAATCCAACCATTAAAGTATTAACTTTTTAAAACAATTAAGAAAAAACATAATTCCAGCTAGACCATCGCCAGTAATAAGATATGTACATTACACCAGTTACCTTTGCTACTGGTAATTATTGGTGCGCGTAGATTTACTATATGGGAGCTGATACAGTGATACCGTTGTAGCTCTCGTTGTTGATACGGATGGTTTGATTGGTCAAAGTTGTACTACATTTCTGAATTATGCTTGTAAATTTGTTTATTATGCAACGAAAGTTATTTATTATGCATGTAAAACCAATTTGTCGAGCTTAAGAATATTAAACAACTTGCATACTAAGTATTTTTGCCTGCATAAAAAACTTAATAACATGCATTTTACAACTAATACACTGCATACTAAATAAATGGGGGTGTGCATAATAAATATTCTTACTTACATATAGTATTTGTAACATGCAGTCTAGAATCAATGCACTCCACACACTAAATGAAATTGTGTGCATAATAAACAAGTTTAGATGCATAATAAAAATATATATGCTAACATGCATTTTACAACTAATAAATTGTATACTAAATGAGTTGCAGGATAAAAACATAAGTTTGCATAGTAAGCTACATAGTATACATAATAAGCTATACAGTATGCATAATAAAAGCGTGACAGTGTAAGAAAGAGAAAACGTGTGAGATGGTATACTGAACCGGACGAAGGGGTCATAAACCAGTTAAAATTCGTTGAACGGATATTAAACCGCGACTTAGTTACTGAAAGATAGATTTAATTCGGTGAATTGAGTTTACCTGCATAATTACCAGTATTCGTTGCATAATTATTAGCTTTCGTTGCATAAAAATGCAAAAGTGTTATTTAGTAATTCATGAAATTTAAAAAAAAAAAAAACATGAATAGGATACTGGTGAAAACCAAAATCAAGTTCTTTTTGTCATGGTTTTGTATGAGAATATTTATATTGATATTAATAGGCTTGAAGCCCAAGACCATTGCCACAAGAGTGTATGAAGATGCACCTAATATGGTTTAAGGTACTAGTCATGAGAGCCTCGTTTAAGACGCTGAATCAAATAGAAATATCAAGAATATAAAGGAGTTATTTGATCAAACGGATGTGGATTTGAGGCAGCTTAATCAGTCAGGTATTAGCAATGTGCTCAATTAGGTTGAGGATTTTTTTGTTTAAGTTGGTTAGGAGTGGGACTCATAAACTCACAATGAGGCATTTTTTTATATTTGAGTCGACTAATAAATATTTATCTTTGTAATGAAGTGATGTTGGTCTAGATGCGGTTTTGTATTTATTGTTTGCTTGTTATAATAGATTGCTTTCTAAATTCTAATAGCAACCTTCACTGATTAATTGTTTACTTTAAACTTACAATTAATTACTGTTATATAGGTTTTTAACGCATGTACTCAGTAGTCACAATACATGTCTACACACATTAATTTCCATTTGCAATTTAATTAAGGATTTAATTAGTTCATGTTCTCATACATGGGCTTCAAGAAAAACCATTCTCAGGATTTAGTTGAAAATAAAACACATGCTCACAATCCGGACTAACGGCGTTTTAACTCCGATACACATCCTAGATTGCTTCTTGAGTTCTTGACTATGTACAAGCCGCCAGCTCCACGGCTTCCTCATCTTCACTCCAATTCAGTGGCGGACTTCAATGTATGCATAGGGGGGTTGTGGCCCCCCTTTTCACTTGAAAAAACCTTAATTAGGTGTTGTATTTACATAGTAAATATTGATTAAGGATAAATTGGTCGTTAAAATTATTAATTGCCCCCCTCTTAAAATTTCTTCAAGGTTCGCCACTGCTCCAATTGTTTGCTTCACTGTGCCTTCTCCATACTGACCGCCCACTCCACAGCATCTTTACTTAGTTTTGAATTTTTGATCTACACGCCACATTATTGCATGTTTTCTTCTTTTTCATTTTTCACTTTTATGTAAATAATAATATTTTCTTATATTGTTTTTTGCTTCCCATATATATAATATATGTGTTTTTTATGAAAAATTGGGTAGGCGTTTTGCCAACTCCTCCAACAAAAACTAATTAAAAAAACATCCTGTCAGGATCATTCACAAAATTGTAGATATATGCTAAAATTTTGAGTTCAATTTAAATTGAGACACCAAGCAGACAAAGAACATCCTGATCATGTTTGACCATCATTAATTTAATTGAGTATAGGGCCATAAAGCGTAAGCAAAGTTTTTATGCATTTAATCACCTATGAAAAAAAAAAACAGAGAAACATCTTATTGTGTCCATTGAAAAACCATCTATACATCCATAAACGTATCCGGAATGTAACAGATACATCCTGAAATGTAACGAATTCATCTCGAAATATAACATATGGACGCTATGAATGGTCTTTCTATGGACGCTAGGTATTACTCAAAAAAAAAAAAAAAAAGGTATAATCAAAATCACAACTTAAGTTTATGCCAAATTATTGCAAATCAGCTGTTTTTTTTTTCTACAGAATACAGAGACAGAAAGGGTAGTACGAGATTGAGCAAGGGAGTATCAGTATTGGTAGGTATATTATATACATATCTTTTATTCGTACATGGTTGATTGAAAAAAAATAAAAACAGTTTTGGTATGTACATGTTTTTATGTCTTGTATTTTATAACTTGATTTAGTACAAAAAAAAAGTTTCGAAAAATCACAAACTATACACATAATGTAATATAAAAGATTACTCAAAAAATAAGAATATCACCAATTAGATTTTTTTTTTTAAAAAAAATTTGCAATATTTTCAAGTGAAGCTTATTATTGCTTTAAGCCTGTAACTGGTTCAAGGCTTGGCCCTATGTAGAAATCTCGAATTCATTTTTTTTTTTATTTTGGGCCAAGCGTACGGATTAACCCAACTCAATAATGAGAAAAACAGAACCCAAATATAGAGATTAGTAAAGCAGCACCAGTTGAATGCACTTAATCAAACTGTTAAACATGCTTCACACTTTATTGGCGGTATCTAAAGAATATAATCATGATGATGAGGTTGTTAATGGGGCCAAATTGTATGAAACAGTATTTAGTTCAAGCATATTTAACCATGAACGAAGAAGATCGAACTTGATCTCTATCATGTGCTGTGAAAATTGACACATGCGTTCATGGTGATTCAAAAAAGAAAAAGAAAAAAGAAAAAAAATGAACATAAATAAGATATTGGTGAAAACCAAAATCAAGATCTTTCTGTCATAGTTTATATTACTATCCTTGAATCCGAATTACATAGTTATTAATAAACTTGAAGATGTACTGCATTCCGCTGAACATATAACACGTCAAAGTTTCAAGCACCGAATTGCATTGTTTATAAATATCAAGAATTCAAAGGTTATTCAGATCAGATGGATGTTTACCTTGCGTTTGACAAGTGTAGTAAAAATGTGTTAATGGTGTAGTAAGTGATTTAAGGTGATTTAAATCACCAAAACGGAAGTGATTTAAGCTGTAGTAAGTTAACGCAGCTATATAGGTATAGTAAACTAAATCACCAACATTTCATATCTTTTACACATTCTACCCACTTTACTTCATCTACTTATTTCACTACTACCAAATATCACTGCATTAAGATGATTTAGTGTTTTACGCCGCTTTAATTTACTACACTTGCCAAACGGAGGGTTAGCTTGTCGAGGTGATCTAGGACGGCACTATATGGAAGGTTGCATGTTGTTTGTGTGTTTATCGTAGGCAGCTGTTTTGAATCAGCAGGTATTAAAAATGTGCTCAACTAAGAAGGGATCCGGTGGTTATCCTTGTTTTAGCTGGTTAGGAGTGGGTGTCATAATATGAGACTCGTTTGTGACTGACAAATGTTAGTATTTGAAATAAAACGGTGCTCTTGTGTTTGGTGGTTTAGTACTAAATTATTTCATTTCAATGTCTGCTCGCTGCTTAATTATTTGCTTTAGTTATGAATTGTTATACTGTGATGTTACTAGTTGACACATGTATATATATGGGGTTGGGTTACAGTGAGTTGCAAAGTAAAATGGCGTTTAACTTTACGCTCGTATCTCAAAAACCGTAATTTGAATGATCTATCTGATTCGACATATGTATTCTACGTACTGAAATCACATTGAATACCAAGTTTTCTTTTAATTTTTAAAAATTTCTAACTGTTTTTAATGATTTTTAAAAAATGACCCTAATTTGAGTTTCAATTAGATTATTTTACTAGTGTGGGGCTACAATAATATGCATATCATAGTTTTACTGTGCTATGCCGCTCGTATCTCAATCTTCGGTGTCAAAGTAGTTGATCCAAACCACTCAATATGATCTCTATATCAAAACCTACTAGGAAACCAAATTTTACGTTTTTTAGATTTTTCTTTTTTTGCTATTTTTAATGATGTAGAGAAAATGGCTATATCCAAGGTTATGATTCATACAAAACAATAATTTTCTCCCCATTACTAAAAATAACAAAAAAATTCTAAAAATTGTAAAATTTGGTTTCCTAGTAGATTTTGATATAGAGATCACATTGAGCAGTTCGGATCGACTATTTGGACACTGAAAATTGAGATACGAGCTACATAGCACAGTAAAATTGTGATATGCATATTACTGTAGCCGGACTCATCTTATTATTATATTTTTTGGCCATTTTTCAAAAATCATTAAAAATAGTTAGAAATTTTTAAAAATAAAAAAAAAATTGGTATTCAATGAGATTTTCAGAAAAGTTTCAGGTGTGACAAAGTATAATTTGATTTGTTAGTATTTTCGAAGTGAAAAGCCAACATTTTCACAATAGTTCTACACTAATATAATATAAAAAGATTACTCAAGAAATAAGAATACCACCATTCAGACATTCATAAATAAAGAAATTATTTGATTGCAAGATTTTTAAGTTGAATCTGATTATTATTTTAAGCCTTGTAACTGCTTTAAGGCTTGGCCCGATATACAAATTTCGAACTTATTATTTTCTTGGGCCCGATATACAAATTAACATATATAACTCTATTAATAACGAGAAAAACAGAGTCATAATATAGAGATTAGTTAAACAACACTAGTCGAATGCACTTAATTAAACTGAACATGCTTCACATGACAGTACTAATATCTAAGCAAAATAATCATGATAAGGTTGTTAAAGAAGCCAAATTGTATGAAACAGTTTTCAATTTAGTATTTATTTATAATCATGAATGAAAAGAGCAAACTTGATCACTACTATGATAATTTTTTTTTTTTTTTTTGGTGATTTGTATGAGGAAGAAAGAAAAGAACATATATAAAATATTGGTGAGAACTAAAATCAAGGCCTTTCAGGTACACCTTCATTTGACCAGTAGGAAGATATCTATGTTACTAGGTTTGAAGCCGAATAACATTGCTACTGACTAAGGGTTAGGAAGGGATACTCTAATTTGGGTTGAAGATACAAGCCACAAAAGCTTGAAACTCCTCATCAAATTACATCGTTCACAGATATCCAGTGTTCGAAGATAAGACGGGCATTTGGTTTGCTATATGAAGTGAAGACGGCACTGTATGGCACTGTAGGCAGCTCTCCTGATTAATCTGCTATTCTGCTAATGGAAGGCAGTCACAGTGAGCTCAAACAAGATGGGGTTCTCTTCGTTGTAATTTAGGAGTTAGTGTCATAATTAATTAATTAGCTAGTGAGACTCATTTGTGATTGATAATAAACATTAATATTTGAAATTAATAAAATTGCTCAATATGTCTTTGCTCTGTTTTGTTTCTCATTTTTTTTTCTTTTGCTAATTAAGTAATACTAGATTATCTCATCGTAGTAACCACACACCTCACTGCTTATTTCACTAATATATGAATTAATTGACGTATGTACACAGTAGTTTTCATCACGGTATATAGAAATAAGTAAGAGACTAAATCGATTTTTTTTGGTGTTTTAAAGTATACATGCACTCTTTTTCTTGCCTATTTACTAAAAAAAAAAAAAAGAAATGCGAAGTAAATTCAATCAAGGAAATCCACTAGTAAATGTGTCATGTTCATGTACCGGCCGTCTATATCAGTATCAATCATAGTAACAAATTATCGATTCGGGATTCGTTCGGCGAGGTCAAAAGTTCGTGATTCGGGTATTATTCGGGTATAATTCGGGAATAGTTTGGCTTATATAATATAATAAAAAATATATTAAAGTGCCAATATTTTTAAAAACCAAATAAAAAAGCACAAAATTTCCTTCAAAACGGTATATAATGTGTTTTATTCGCGAATAATTCGCGTATAAAACGTTTTATTTGCGTAAAAAACGTTTTATTCGCGAATTATTCGCGAATAAAACGCATTATATATCATTGGGTAGTATTATGCGGGATTCGTTCGGCTCTTGTGAAAAAACGAATTATTCGCGAATTATTTGCGAATAAATCGCGAATCATGTTACTATGGTATCAATCATGGTGATCTGACGGCCCCAATATATCGATCCTCCTTAATTAATTAATTAATCGTTATTTATTTTCGTGCTCCCTTTTCGAACCTCTTTAATTATCCTACTTTTTTCTTTACAATCAAAATCAAATCAGGCAAAAATAGATACACGAGAGAAAATTCATGCCATGTTAATTAATTTTAACGGTATAGTAAGAACTAGCTTTTGGTTTAGTGGCTAAGGGCAGGGGCGGAACTAGTGGTAGTGCCCGGACACTACCTTGGCCGAAAAAAAATTGACAACCTCCAAGCTTATAAAACTATTTTATGTTGATCGGCAGAAGTGATTTGGTAGTTTGACTTTTATACATTTAATAAATATTATAAATTGACACTAATTGTACAATTATTCATATTAAATAAGTTGTTATTAACACTAATAGTATTATTACGCTAATTATTTTGTGCAGCGTATTTTATAGACTATACAAAATACATTGCATATTAGATGAGTTAATTAATTCAAATATCAATTTATTTAATATATATATATACTAAACATGCGGTATCGATTTTGGCATCCTTTTGATATATATCTACATAGCAACTTACTATAAATTTTATTTATTACGTTATTGCATGTCACAAATAATGGAAAAATTAAATTTCTTTGACCGTTATAATCAAATGGGGCCTAGCTCATACGTATAATAGACCTGTATAGTTGTTAAAATTTTAGTAATTTTTTTTTCTGCTTAAAAATTTTTACAAGATAAAACGAAACAAAGTAAGAGACAAGATAACTAAGTTATGAGGCCAATTAAATAAAGTATCAAATAAACTCTTAATGTTGCAAATGAGATGGATGACTCCAATACTGATCTTTTAATAAATATCCTGATTTTTGATAGTTTCATTGAATGACTATGTACTGTTTACATATGTGTGTTACAACTTACAGGGCCTTCTAAATCTTGGCAACGCTCTCTGTGTGGGAGGTCGCGGGTTCGAAATCTAGATTGGGGATATTTATAGACATTTAAATTTGAGTGGCTTGACCCTCATCTTTATCTTAAAAAAAAAATTTTAACGGTATAGTACAGTACATACCGGTTTTCACTTTCACGGCACGTATTATATTACCGAGTCCGTATCTGCTGTTATTCTTTGAGAATAACAGGACCCTGTTTGTCCAATTTGGACCATTGGATCAAAACGGACGGGCCCGATCGGCCCACTTAAGATTATAGGGGGCTTTCTATAATTAATCTCATCCGTTGATTTTGATCCAACGGACCAAATTGGACAAACAGGGTCCTGTTATCCTAATTGGACAAACAGGAGATATGAATTCTTATACTACCAGCTGATCTCGAATCATCAAGAACGGTGAAATTTAGCTGTCTGCCTTTCTGGCATGCAAGCTGCTCAGTAAAAATACACGCGTCAGCCTACTAGCTAGAGTCCGCTTTACACGCGTCGGAATCAGCTCGTGCGTGGTGCTAATCTCTTCGCACGTGTTACTGCAACATTGCAGAGAAATTTAGTACTAGTAGTATTTTTTTTTTTTTTTTTTGATTGATCCGATTTAGTTACTCTTGGCTTAATATTTTAAAGCTTGGACTGTTAGAGGGAGAGGGAGTGAGATTAATACAGAATTAAACTATTTTGAAGAATTTGCATAATTTTTTTTGGACAGTTTGAATTTTGAAACACTTGCATATAATTTTGAATGAGGAATTTGGTATGATCGTAAATTCATAAGCATGCATATAGTAAGGAGATGGTAGTGATAAAACGTAATATTTTATATGATTATATATATATATCTCATTACGCTATTAATTTAATTCATAGTTTAGCAACTTAATAAAAGGAACTGATAGCCAAATTAATGTAGTAATGGTCAATAAAACTCAAATTCAAATTACACCAAATTCAAAACTACATCGATATATAAACTCAAAATTAATTATATCTGTAAAATTTTTGAAAACTAATTTAAATCTTCTTCATCAAATTGTAAAAATAACCATTGCCATACAAGTATACAACCCCTCCCGATATATAAATAAGAGGTAATTAATTAACAATAATAACAATCCTCCTACGAATTACATCTACATTAACAACTCTCCACCATTTACATCTACATTTACATTTACATTTACAGACCGAGTGTACGCAGGTAAAAAGTAAATCTGATCTTATCCACATTTTTTTTTTACTTTTACACTCAATTTACCCATAAATTCAGTACCGACCGAGCTGCCTATAAATTACCACACACATTGTTGCATGCTCATCTCATCCTATATCCATAACGAGAACTAATTAACAAGTTGAATCCTACTTATACAGCCGAGTGTGTTGAGTACGTTTTAATTAGCAATGGCATCAGCACAGATCAAGGATCCAAAGCAGGTGGAGGAGATGACCGAGGAGGAAAGGCGGGACCTGGACCGACGTGCTCAGGACGGCGACACGGTGGTGCAGGGCGGCACCCGCGGCAAGACTCTCGAGGCACAGATCAACCTCGCTGAAGGTCAGTTTAATTAATTAGCTTATTTACTACTAACTACAGGATTAAACAATTTCTTAATGTATGTACAATTTTATAATGTGGCATGTTGAAAATAATAAAGGCTAATTCTGCTATGGATTAGATGAAATATGGGCCGTTGTGAACACGTTCATTGTTCACAATCGGCGACCAATCGGATGGTTGCGATATGTCTTTAAGATACAATTAAAGAGACATGTTTTATAAAAATCGTTTAATTCAAAACGAAAGGTTGCTTAACTGATTTATAGCTTGAACCACTCAATAATAAATGTTTGAGTGCAGGGCGTAGCTTGGGAGGCAGGCGAGGCGGGGGGGCGAGGAGGGAGCAGATGGGGGAAGAGGGGTACAAAGAAATGGGCAGGAAGGGCGGCCTGAGCACCAAAGAAGAGTCCGGCGAGGAGCATGCGGCTCGGGAGGGGATCGAGATCGACGAGTCCAAGTACAGGACCCGCTCCGGGTCCAAGTAAATCGTATGTTCAGCTTCAGTGTTACATAATCATCATGTAGTGTTGTGTTTTTGGTTTATGTTGTAGTGTTTAGAGTAAGAGGCCTCTTGATGTACTACTTTGTTTGAAGGTCTGTGTGTTTAGTGTTTACTGTGTTGGGCACTTGTGCTCTGTACTATCTTTTAATTACGGCTTAATGGTTTAATACTCTAATTAATGCACTTTTAGTAAGCTATGATTTTGTTCCTTCTGAATGTAATATTATTCAATGTTTATTTGGGCTCTATAGGCTGATGGGCCGCACAATACTAGAAGTAGAATGTGAATATGTGATAGGTTTATGAGGCCCGTATGCATAAGGCCCATTTATGTGTTCATAGAGAACGAAAGCAGGAAGAGACCCAAGTTGTAGTTAGGAAACAGTTGCAGTGCTTTTGTAGTGTAGTGGCCAGTGGGTCGTCAATATGACTTACCTGGCGTGTAGTGTACATCTTGTTTGTAGAAGATGATGTCACTTGGGATGTCACTGGAGATGCCAATTCTGTGACATCATAGCACATTTTTCAATTTGGAATTGGTTTTTTATGGGAGTTCTGAGTTCAGCTCCAATTTTTTATTTTTTATTTTTGCACCAATTTGTGGTAATCTCTCGGACGCCTGGGTACATATCTTTTACTGGGTCCTATTTGCAACATTTAAGGGGGGAAATTGTAATGACACAATGAATGAATTTCGTTTAGGAGTCTTTCTTCGATCGAAGCTTTCAGCTTTGATAAGCTCCAGCCAGATATATTTTCCACATAGAAAAGAAGGAATAGAAAGAATCTTTTGGAACTGCTGTGCGCCTGTGCGCCAATGAAAATCTGAAATCAAGTCATCTCATTTCAGTGGTTTTATTTTGTAAGCAAATGCCGTTGCAGTAAGAAACTTTTGACTTCTGAGGTTTTTATGTACAAAAAGAATAAAAGATTGTGAACAAATTAAGTAAGAGGAGGGATCTACTGGCAATAGATGGCTTGACAATGTCTCTTTAAAAAATTTATAAAAAATCATAAAAAATCTTAAAAACGAAAAATGATTTATAGATATATTACTTAACTTATAGATTGATAGTGTTTCAAATTTCAATCAATTTGAACATCGTTTATTTTTGTACATTTTTCAACGGTTATAATTTAACGGATCTTTAAAGAGTTATCAAACGTTGTTTAAATTGAATATAATCGGATACATAATCAATCTATAATTTAAGCAATACTTCCGTAAATTTTTTCCTATTTTTAAGATTTTTTATGATTTTTTATAAATTTTTAAAAAGTGGGATTATCAATATTGTCAAGTTATCTATTGTTAATGAATCCCTCCTCGTTAAGTAAAATTATAAAATTATAACATATCGACAGAATTAAAACTACTGTGTAAAATGTTAGTATTTTGATCTAAAACATTAACAATTCAAAAAATATATTTTGACATATAGGAGATCATAGAAAATATTTATGGTTCTCATAAAATTTTAGTATTTTGTCATAAGAAAGTTTTTTTATATAAAACTACTTCCTCCGTCCACAATTAAATGAATTTATACCCTTTACAACTTGTCCACAATTAAATGAATTTATACCCTTTGTTTGAATCCACTTTCTTCTTCAAAAAAAAATATATATTTTGAAATTCTCAAAATGCCCCTCGTCTCCTTCCAATAATGTTTACTTTTCTACTAATTGAGGGCATAAAAGTAATTTCACTCTTCCACTATTTCTTTTGACTTTTGCTACAAATTCATTCTTTTGTGGACAGAGGAAGTATTAAGGATGACGGAGCACGTGGCAAGCTTGACAGATGACAACTTGCTTAGTTGAAATATTTAAAATGACAACTTGCTTACTCCTTGAAATATCAAATAAAATGCGAATCAACTAATCAAGTGATCTACTTCAAGTGGTTTTTCGTTTTTTTAAACAAATGATAGATTGCCAACAAATTATTTTAATTAATTTGTATCAAGAGGCAAGAAGACACTTCTTAAGCTCCTGTGCAAAAAGATACGCATATAATTGGCAGCGTATTAGAACTATCTTTTTCATTTGTTATTTGTATTAACCTTTTCTCTCTTTTCTTAATTTTTTTTTGTTCCCCCGAGGGATCATGTGTATTTTATTACTGATAATTAACCTGAAATGAATTGGGGACGATAAAGTCATAAAGATAACGTTGATGAACCTCTCGTACGACGTGTCCCTTATCCCAAACCCAAACTGACGTGAAGTCGTCAACCAGTTCATCTCCTGCGTAGCATCCGCTGAAATCAGCTGCGATTATCCTGATCGGACGGCTGTGATTCCTTGAAAAATCTCCTTAGAAAGTCTCAGCCGTCGGATCGAGATCGCAAGACCCTGCGATCCTTCTTTGGATCTCAGCGGATACGGACTCGCATAGCATGAATTGACCAGGTCGTTTCACTGAACTTGGGTCCCACAAACCCAGTCCACCGCATCAAATCTCGTACTTTGATCAAACGGCCAGGATGGCCCACAGGACCCCTATTTTAAAAATTAAAAAATCTCTCTTTATTACTATTTTGGATCGGGATCACCTGGTTTTCTTGATCCGACGGTTGAGAAACACTGAAGTACTTTGAGACGGTGCGATAACCGATCTTGACCATCCGATCGGAAAAGCAGACCCTGCTTTTCTGAGAAGAAAAACAGCAGATTTTCATCCTACTATTTTCCCATCCAATATTTTTGGTTTCCTCAAATTTCCTTCCTTCCTCCTATTCCCCTCCCGTACTCCAAAAAAGCTTCTCTCTTTCCCTCTTTCCCTCTTTCTCGCAATCAAACATCGATAGTTTGATTCCCAGAGATGGCCGATTCAGCTCGTAAGGATCTTTCTCTCCAACATCCGTTGTGAATTTGATTTTGGGTGCCTTATATTTTATTCAATTGTGTGTGGAATTGTTGTAGTTTGATTTAATTTGCATAATAGATAATGGGTTTTTTTTTTCAGGTGTAAAAGCACAGAAGATTGGCCTTCCGGCGCTGGACATCTCGGTTGCCTTTCCGCAAGCCACACCGGCTTCCCTGTTCCCTCCCTCAGGTAACCAATTCAGCTTGATTTCTGTTTTTTATAACTGAATTTGTGGTAATTTTTAAATTTTTTGTATACTTGCAGCTTCGGATTATTACCAGTTTGATGATCTTCTGACCGCCGAAGAGAAAAGTATTCGCATGAAGGTCCGGCAAGTCATGGAGGCCGAAATTGCCCCGATCATGGCCGAGGTGAGATACTGAGATTCCTCTCATTTACCAGTTTGATGATCCTTTTTGTGGGTTCATATTTTTAGCTTCCAATTTGGCATTTAATCAACTTCAATTATTGGTTTGGGTATGAATATTGACTTGTGAGGATGCACCATCACAATTGGGTTTATTCATTGTAATCTAATTTGGTTAATTGTTATTTTACCAGTACTGGGAGAAGGCTGAATTCCCATTCCATGTAGTTCCCAAACTCGCTGAACTTGCTGTCGCTGGAGGTACGATTAAGGTATGGCTTTCCCCCTTTCTTTTTAAGAATTCAGACAGATTAAAGAACCGGCCTTTGGTCTAGTGGCTAAGGGCAACGCCCTCCATGTGGGAGGTCGCGGGTTGCAAACCCGGATGGGGGGTCTTTTATAAACATTTAAATTTGAGTGGCTTGACCCTCATCTTTATCTCAAAAAAAAAAAAAGAAGAATTCAGAAAGATTTTATTTATAAATTCACCATCAAATTTTGTATTTAGTATTTTTTTTTTTTATTCATCTCCACATAGGGATATGGGTGCCCGGGTATGTCTATTTTGGGCAGTGCTATTGCAACTGCCGAGGTTGCACGGGTTGATGCTAGCTGCTCGACTTTCATTTTAGTTCATTCATCCCTGGCAATGCTCACAATTGGTAACCTTTGTCTAATTTATGAAGGGTCAGTTTTTTCACCCAGTATGGTTCCTACAATATTTTAACCTTTTCTTTCTTGCAGCTTTATGTGGATCAGAGGCACAAAAACAGAAGTACTTGCCATCGTTAGCTAAATTCAATACTGTTGCATGTTGGGTAAGTTTAATTGTATTTTTTGTTCTTTGTTGCCTAAAAATTAAATTTGTATTTTATTTGACTTTTCTTTCTTCTAGCAAATGTATGTTACTGTTTTGTGGTGCTTTATTTTTGTGAAGTTATGTTCATTGTTTTTAATTGGCAATCTCTATTTCCAACACGCACATTCACCCGCGCACACAAAGATAATGAATTAATAATATTGTAGAAGTAACTTTGTATTTGCTCTTCCTTGAGTAGGCTTTAACAGAACCAGATTATGGAAGTGATGCAAGCTCTTTAAAGACCACTGCCACAAAGGTTTTAATGCTCTATGATTTCTTTTGGTTTCTTCTTTTCTCCTTCACATGGAACTTAATATGAAAAATACTTCATGATGAATTGGTCATGTCAATTTTCAGTTCTCGTCTGTTAGTCCCTTCAATTGACTTTGGCTAAAGCATTCCTTTTCCTTTCTTTTGGTTGAAACTAGCCTGAGGCAGAAAGTGTTTACCTAGATCAGATTTAAAGTGATCTGTTGATCTAACTGACTGGTTATATTTAATTAAGGCACTTTATTTGTGTCCAATAACGTAGGTAGAAGGAGGATGGGTGTTAAATGGACAAAAGAGATGGATAGGAAACAGTACCTTTGCTGATTTACTTGTTGTGTTTGCGAGAAACACTAGCACAAATCAAATCAACGGGTAAATATGCATCGTGCCTTTCTTTTGTCACTATAGTATTTAATAGCAATTTCATTATCTGTTTTACTTTCGTAAAGGAAATCTTTGAAGAAAGGCTAAGGGTACATGTAGTATGTGAAATTTTGTTCTCTGTAAGAAAAAATGGTTATGCCAATACAAACCCAAATATAACATCTATATCCTTTTATGCTTTGAATTTCTTGTATGGTTGCTATGAGCAAATTTTATGGGGTCAAAGGTACCACATGATTAGTCTTTTATCAGGTCTTCTTATGTACAGAACTTTATTAGACAGTAAAGTTTCATCATATCATGGCAGAATTAATACAGGAATATATGCTGGCACATGCTGGAGATACTAATCGAGCTTTTTATTTGCAGATTTATTTTAAAAAAAGGTTCTCCTGGATTAAAGGTCACAAAAATCGAGAATAAAATCGGGCTTAGGATTGTACAAAATGGAGACATTCTCATGAAAGATGTTTTCGTACCAGATGAAGATAAATTAGTTGGCGTCAATTCTTTTCAGGATACCAACAAGGTTACAACAACTAACAATTATATTCACTTCTATCTCTACTAGAAACTCAGCATAATCTGTTGCATTGTTGCTGTGTCTGACAAAATTAGTCTTGTTGAGTTACCATTGCATTAATAATGCCAACTGAATACGAAATATAGTGCCGGAAAAACTTGTAAATGGATTTATGACAACTTACAGTGTACTGTATGTAATGATTCTCTTTTTAAAATAATACAGGTACTTGCAGTTTCACGTGTTATGGTCGCGTGGCAACCGATAGGCATATCGATGGGAGTTTTTGATATATGCCACAGGTACCAATGATCAGTACTTAATTGTCATAAGTCGGATTTCTTGATGCAAATTTGCCAACTAAAATATTTCTTTACAATTTCAAAGCAACCATGGGAAATAAAAATTATGATAAAATATTTGCAATAATTGTTTCCCTTTGGAATTCTTTTTTTCTCATGAAAATTAGCAAAATTTTGCGGTAAGGTTTCCTGGCAGGTACATACTGCATGACAAAATTAGTTAGGGGGTAAGTTGGTATAAAGAAGAGATGATGCTTTCTTCCAGATATTCAAAATTCTGCCATTATAGAGAACTAGAGATGTAATGAAGAATATTTGTTCCCTTGAATAATGTCTTGTGCTGTTTGCAATAAAATTTGGCAGGTACTTGAAGGAGAGGAAGCAATTTGGGGCTCCATTAGCAGCATTTCAACTCAACCAAGAGAAACTTGTCAGGATGCTTGGAAATATACAAGCCATGTTGCTGGTTGGATGGAGACTTTGCAAATTGTATGAATCTGGCAAAATGACTCCTGGCCATGCAAGTTTGGGGAAGGTATATCTAATCTATTCTTTACAAAACAACTTTTACCTCACCAGGACAGGAAGTGATAGAATTGAAAGGATATAGTTAATACTATCTGCCACTTTTATTTGTTTTTGAAACCTTGTTCTTTAAATTGATATATATTTTTTCCAAACTATGGTGTTGTAGGCATGGACATCATCAAAGGCAAGGGAGGTGGTTTCACTTGGCAGAGAGTTGATGGGGGGAAATGGAATTTTGGCTGATTTTCTAGTTGCCAAGGTATAATTTAATGAATTTATATTCAATGGATTTCAGTTTAAGAAGTAAGCAAAGACAAATTGGATAAGAAAGTTTACTTAAAATGGATAGGGTAGTATTCACATTATGGTCGTGCACATTTTGGTACTGGCTAGATAGTACGAGACTGGAAAGTGGTTTAAATTTTATTACTTTTGTGTATAGCTTCCAAGAAGCGTGCATTCTGTGGGTATTGGTCGGTTCTATTCAATTTGTTGCTTTGCTATGTAAATTCAGCCATTTCACTTTCAAATTTTAGAACAGAAATAATTACTGTAACATTTTCCTAATTCAGGCATTCTGCGATTTGGAGCCCATTTTCTCCTATGAAGGTACATACGACATAAATAGCCTGGTCGCTGCAAGAGAAATTACAGGCATTGCAAGTTTTAAGCCGGCAATTTTGGCGAAAACAACACGTAGCCGCCTTTAATTTAGACGATGGTCAGCAATGAATGCCTCAGTTTTTCCATGTGCAATCGTGGGATAATTAAGTCGAATCATCTTCTTCGGAATCAGCTCAGCATGTGAAATAATGTACTGCTGTGTTTGGTCTTGTCTGGAAACAAATAAATTGATGAGGCCAGACTTCATGTAATAAAAAAGTGTCAATTTCTCAACTTTTTAATAGAATTTCTGTAATTAGATTTTCTGTTAGGGTATTGGGACAATTTTAATTTACAGATCTTGATCTTTGAATAAAGTTTGCTTTCTTAGAATGCTCTGTAATGAAGTCTCTAAAATAAAAAAATTAGATGATAATAGAAAATGGTTTCGGTGCAGAGCTGCATGTTTCTATGTTGAAACCTGGTTAAAAGTGGTCAGTAAAAGGAGCTAAAGAAGGCTCATATAATGAACATTTTAACCTGGTGAAAAAAAAATGATCTCTTTTTTTGATAAAAAAATGCCCATAATGATAATGGATTAAAGTGTGAAAGTTGAAGGGATGTATTTTACAAGGTTCTAGCAATATTATTGAACATATATATGCTTTAGGAAGCAGACCCATTACCAGATTGTGTCCTCTCCAGTCTTTTCTTGTATTATCTGTGTTATATAAATGTAATATGGAGCTAGACTAATATGAAAACGTTTACATTTCGTTCCGAAATGCTAACGGCTCAAATTATATTTTTTCATATCCGAAATTTTGATTTATAATTCCTATTAATTCATCATATGAAAATACTAGGGAATACAAAAAATTTTCATTTTTGGAACTTTTTAAATATTTATTTTGAATTTTTCAAAATGACTTTGAAATATTAATAAAATATTGTTTGTTTGTACAGCAGTATTACCACACATGAGACTTGAAACTATGTACAAGTATGATTATTCATTTTTCTCACACAAATCACAAAAACAGTAAAAGGATGGTAAATAGTAAAAACTGTCATGTATCCTTACTATATATAAAAGCATATTGAAAAAAATAACATGAAAGGGCTAACTTCCCCACATAAGAAACCTGAGCCGTTGATCATTTTCTTGGATAGATCAGGACCGTTGATTTACGTTAATGCCCGTTGACGTTAATGTCTTAGCCCATTAAAATTTAAGGTCCATATCAATTTCCTCAATATAAAGCCCATTACATATTATCTTAAAAATTTATTATAAGAAATAACAATTTCAGCCCAAAGCAACGCTTGGCTCTTTACCAGTAATATAAAAATGCACACATAATTGAAGCCAAGAAATGGTTAGACATGAAGCATTATTTGGGAACGGTGATGGTTCCACAGGTTGCATGAGGAAGCACCTCTCATTCTCATCTATCTGTCTTCACATGTAACATCACAGGAAGGAAGGAAGGAAGGAAGAGTAAGGTGCAATCTTGCACTAATTTCACTCTGCAGAAAGGGACCTCTGAGCCCAGTTCAGTACTTCAGTTCATGGCAGCATTTAATCGGGCATCGATGGACCCGTGAAGGAGTTAATTCTACCCGAAACCCGTTCTTCAACAAATTAATCCACATTTTATACCAAATTAAAGACTCATTAACATGATGTATATTTGTTCATGAATTTTGTAATTGTAAACTTGTAATGTAAGAAAGATAAAACTGCTTCGAATTATTAATGGTCCAATTAATATGATTAACAATTGATTAATCCGACCCGACCCAGTAATCAATCAATCAACCAGTTTTAGGAGAGCAACTATTGAGTAATAATGGAATGCATCTCTATTTCTCACTGTTTTTGCTGCCTTGGCAAGCAATCTGGTTGTTACCACCTTATTCAAGTTTGGTGCATGAAATTCCCTCTCCACCAACCTCTCTCACTCTTTCCAGAATCCACAATATAACCCCTCACTACCCCTTTTCTTTATATATATACATATAAAGCCCCTAATTCCATATAATATAAGATAACATTCAATTCACAGTCTTCAGTGTTTAATTAGCATTTAGTTATATACAATACAAGCAAGTTACAAGTTGCAAATTACAACAATGACAAAAGGCTATCTCGGTACCGCTCTTTTTCTCTTCGCTCTTTGTTCTCTCGTTCTCAATCCAACCGCAGCGCAGACGGCTGCTGCGCCGGCACCTGCAGGACCGGCAAACATCACAGCCATCTTAGAGAAAGCTGGCCAATTCACCACGTTGATCCGCTTGATGCAGTCGACTCAAGTGGCCAGCCAAATAAACAACCAGCTCAACAACTCCAACTCTGGCATGACCATCTTCGCGCCGACGGACAATGCGTTCAACTCTCTCCCCGCCGGGACCCTGAACTCCCTCAGCGACCAAGAAAAAGTTTCTCTTATTCAATTTCATATCATACAGAATTACTTGACCGCTCCGAATTTCCAGACTGTTAGCAACCCGCTCAGGACGCAAGCAGGGAATTCCGATGAAGGCGAGTTCCCCCTGAATGTGACTTCAGCAAGTAAGTACTTAATGAATTCACTATTGAATGAAAATAGTTTCTAAGCATAATATGCAACCTATATATACAGTGACCATTTGTTAAACACTAAGAACAAATTAAAAAAAATGCTAATTATTCAACAAATATGTTCCCTAAAGTAATTAAACATAATAAAGCGAAAGTATAAATGTTGTTGGTTCGTATAATTTTGCGCTGTAAATTCGAGTTCTCTTAACAATTCCTGATTAGATATACTGCAATTTCATATGTATATGATGTTTGAAACAACTTTGGGCAGACAATCAAGTGAACATATCAACCGGAGTGGTGGACGCAACAGTCGACAACACGATGTACACCGACGGAAAGCTGGCAGTGTACCAGGTGGACAAGGTACTGCTTCCTCAGAGAATGTTCGGGGTTCACGCACCAGCACCAGCCCCAGCTCCTGCTGAACCAAAGAAGGCGAAGTCGAAGCCTACATCGGATGCACCAGCCGCCGCAAGTACTGATGATGACACAGACACCACAAGCACTTCTGCAGCAAGACCCAGGATCGATCAATCTGTCATCAGAGTAGCCGTTATCGGTTCGCTTTCTCTTGTTGCTTGGTGGGTCCTTTGATTGAGTGATGGTTTTGATGTGATTGGTAAATATTTTGGAGTGTATTGATTAAGAAGGAAGTTTTCGTCCCGTTTTCATTGCTATTTTTTTGTAACTTTGCATTCAATTCATGTATTCGATTTATATGTATTTTTGTTCTGTTATAAGATCTGAGAGTGGATTAGTGCATCTGTTTTTGTTTCTGTTTCTTCTTATCTGGAGACTATTTAAACTCATTATAAGAAATTGAAATTTGAAAATTGTCAAAGTTGAAATCCAACAAACTGTACATTCACAGTACAAAAGATCTGGTACATTATTAAAATTTTATTCTGAACTGAAGTTTCATCAAAGATCGATCATGGTGGTCTAATTTGGAATTTAATTAAGTCCAAGCATAAAATAGAGGATCTGAGACTATTCAAGTACTAGTTTTACTACTTTGATTTCAAAAGGATGCATTTTGCATTGCCTTGCTGGTAACTGGTAAGATGCAGTACTGAATACTGATTACAAGGTAAACAAGAGATGAATTTTGTTTCGGCCATATGCGTGATATAACACAGGAGTAAATGTAAGGTAAGAGGTAAATAAAAGGTCCTGATATAGATATAAAACCAAATTAAAGAGGTAAATAGTGGGAACTCTACCACGCACTAGTCAACTTCATATGAGAATATGAGATAGAAACAATAGGATTGTTATCATTCATGAAAGAAAGTTCATGTTGTTTTTTCAGTGGCCTCTGTTTCATTTTCGCATCTTGTTTTTAATAAGCGATATGTTTTCGGTGAACAATCCTATTGATGCCTCAATATTTTTTTTATAAGCATTGAAAAATACAAATTCATGAATAAACATACACCAATCAATTTTTGCTAGACTTGTAGGACATAAATCCAACATTTTCTGGACTACCGAAAGGTATGGACTACATTTCTTTTAAGACTTCATCTAATCGGCTGTGATTTTGATTCTATTATATGGTGGATTGGAAAATCTCGGGCTGAAAGTGAGAACTTTGTGGGCTTGAAATGTCGCATGAATTTTCACTAGGGTGGGAGTCACTATTGGTAATGTTGTTTAGTGCAATGTCAAATGGCTAAGCCTCGATCTGTATTTGAATCTATGTAGAGGTTGTCTCGAGTCCTGAATTCTTTTGGTTCTCATGTCTTCCAGATCTTTCTTCCCATTTCATTGATTTGTTTACACTTTTAGGCTCTGTTCGGAAGGAGGATAAAACCAGAGATAAATCAAGATAGACTCCTATCACCAGTCCCAGCGGTGATAAGAAGTTATCTCCCAACTTTGATTTTATCTCTGGATTTAACCCAGCACCAAACAAGGCCTTAGGGCGTGTTCGGTGGATAAAGGGAATGGAAAAAATAATCACTTTGAGAATGAGTATCTTTGTGTTGTATGTATGGTTCCCAATGGGATTGGGAAAAAAAATTGGGTTGGACTCAATTATTTTTTTCCCAAACATTTGTACATGTTTTGGTGGGAACGTATGGGAAAAGTTACCCAAAATCCATTCCCAAAAGTGCACACCGAACAGACCACTAGACAAAGTTTACTAATGGACAAATTTTCCCAGCAAATCCCACGCGCCGAACATGCCCTTACTTTATAGCACCAGTCATGTGAAGCTTGAGAGAGATAAGAAAGAGAAGTACTAGGCTATACAAACTATCTTCTCGTTTGACAACGTAGTAAAAATAAAATGAAAATAGTTTAAAGTGATTTTAAGACGCTTTAAGTCATCAAATAGAAGTGATTTAAGGTGCGGTAAGAATATGAGTTTTTTTGCACAGTTAAGAATATGTATTATGATCGTTAAAAGTATTCGTTGCATGTCAAAAAGAATTTTTAATTAAAAATGTATTTGGGGGTGGATAAGGGGGATTCTTAAGGGGACAATTATCACCTCCCTTACTTAATCAAGAGTCTGATAGATAGAGTAATATATATATACTAGTAAAAAGCCCACTCCTTGCTTTGGGATGAAATTATTATTTCTTATAATAAATTTTTAAGATAATATATGTAATGGGCCTTAATTTGAGATAATTTATATGGGCCTTAATTTTAATGGGTTGAGAACGTCAATGGGCATTAACGTACATCAACAGTTCTGATTTATCGAAGAAAATGATCAACGGCTCAGATGTGAGGATAGCCCTTTCATGTCATTTTTTCCAATATGCTTTTATTATTAGTAAGGATATATATAGAGTCTAGCTACGGTGAGTCATGACTCACGGGCTGCTCCGTGAGTCACGACCCAAAAACATATCAAATCACCTCTAGTTTCGATTTATATGGCTCAATAAATTCTTCATATCAAAATCTTATAGCACGCAAAAAAATTTCATTTTTGGAGATTTCTAAGTATTTGTTTGAGATTTTTTAAAAGTGACTATACAATATTAATAAAATAATCAATGTTTTATGTATCATTTTAAAAAATCTAGAATAAATACTTAAAAATCTCCAAAAATGAAAATTTTTTTAGTGCTATAAGATTTTGATATGAAGAATTTATTGAGCCATATAAATCGAAATTTGGAGGTGATTTGATATATTTTTGGACCGTGACTCACGAAGCAGCCCGTGAGTCATGACTCATTTTAGCAAAATTCATATATATATATATAAGGAATTGCTTAATTAAATAGAGATTCATGACCCGATTCAAACATAAACTATGAACAGGCCTATGCATATATCAATGAACGGGCCTAATATTTGATACATTATCTATAGCATAAATTAAAATTATAACATTTTTTGGCATAAGCACTGCAAGAACTGTGCAATGACTTCTGAAGGAACTGCAATATTGTGCCTTGGGCTCGTTTGTCTTGGGGTGGTATTCTTGTGTACGGTGACCGCTTCTTGTGTGATGTGAAGTGCGTCTTCCTGCTTGCCCTCAAATATAAAGGAGATTATCGATTTCCATATAGTCCACATGACAATGAGAAATAGGTTGTACTGGTCTTCAATTAAATGGTGATTTACCATTGTAATGGGGATTGGAAGCATTTCAGCACAATTTGATTTCCGGCACTGCAACTTTTGATTTTTCAGATATACTCCCAGTCCCATGCGAGGTTTGAATGAATTAAAGAAATATACTCGTAATATCTCTAAAAACGAGCTATTATGCGCGCTCTGCCGCTCCTAATAAATATATTTTTTTTATGTTATTGATCTACTCGATGTTAAGTGATAAGAAAATATATATAATCCCAATACAATCAAAATTATATTTCAATGAATGTCCTTTTTGTTCATAACATGAATGCTAGTTACATTTTTTTTTTTTTCCTATTTTTATGTGCACCTAAAAAAACATGTTATGAGTACTTTCTTGTGTGCAATATAAAATAAAATTTTAGTAAGCACACTATTTTTTGTGAACACACAATTCTTATATAAATTCCCATTGTTTATTTTACCCCTCAATTTAAATAAATTTGCTAGAAGTATAATTTATTTTTTTAAAAAAAAATAGGTAGGTAATAAAAACTTAACAATCTAATTTCATATAATTAAAATGTTATTTGATATTATTAATCATCATTCTCTTGAAAAAAAATTTATAATTAATAAAAAGGATGCATTGTGAAAGTATGTATGACACCTCATCATATGTTTCGGGCGTGATTAGTTCATATTACATCAAGTAACCGCTGTTTGATTTTTAATCTAAAATATATTTTTGGAGAATTTTAGACAGTCAATTAGCAAGAGATTCCACATCTCAGTAAAAAAGATCATACCAAAAGTATCTTAATACAAAGATCTCCAATTTTTATTATATGAACCTCAAAATATATGATAGTCGATGTACCCAATTTTATTTAATAAAACTGGCCCATTTGAAGTTTTACGTAAAATTATATGAGCTACATAATTTTGTTACTATTGTTAATGACAAATCGATTTGTCAAGATGTTCATAATTATTTGACCGATATCGAATAATTTATCATACCAAAATTTATTTTTAAATATTATCTAATTGACACAATTTTGGTTACAATCAAATGTCGTAACATATATTCTTTTGACATAATACTTCATGAAAATTATATAATCAATGCAACACACTTAATATAACATTTGTCATTAAAATGATTTGATTATGATCGAATGGTTTTTGAAGCACAAAAAAAAAAATCAATATTCCCTGATTCTTATTTAGATGTCGAAAGTTATATGTAATCATTATTTTTATATTATGAGTGCATGAGCGAAAAATTATGGAAATATTTTAGTTCTTATCTCCATTAACATTTTTCAAGAATTGTCAATTATTTTTCCGAAGAAAAAAGATAGATAGCAAAAAACAAAATAAACACATGATTATGATTATTTTTTATACACTAATTTAATAAATATTTGTATGAATTAAAATGTTAATTGTCTGAATTATTTTTTAATCAAGCATTTATTATTGATTAACTAATTTTTAAGGGTGTGTTGAGGAACATGTGGGGTACAATTTGGGATTTTCTTACCATTCTTTTTATCTTCTCTTGTTTTTTGTCCAGCAATGAGAGAAGCATGTGTGGGAGAGTACAATCCAATTTACTTCTAATATTTGTCTACCCATCGTGTAGTAGACCAATGTAATAATTGGAATATGTCATTGACTTGGATCCCAATGCACTGGGTGTACAATGTTTGGAGAGAAATGAGGAATCATGCAAGGCATTATTAATTAATTAAAGAATAACTTCCTTGTGAGATCTAATGTAGTCAAATAGTGTGTTTTCATGTGGAGAGTTGATCCAATGTAGAAATGGTGCATTTTTTTTCTCTTATTGATGCGCCTCGTCTTCGTCGCTAAACCCTATAAAAAAAAATGTATTAACTACTCATCTCAACATAGTAAGAAAATTGACTGGTAGCCGACTTTCATTCACTACTGATCTCAAACATTGGTTCAGGCTTTATGGTAAGCATATTGATCTCATACCGGTCACTAAGCATATTGATCTCACACATCCCACATTTCCACTTTCCATATTATTACTAAGCATATTGATCTCACATACTGCTTTACTAAAATAATCATCGTAACAATATATTGTGATCTCACATACCACTTTCTAAATTTTAAATAACAGCAGTTAGTTTGCTTATAATTGTGGCAAATAACAACAATACCAGTGGCAATTATGTCCTTTTATGCAGATGATATGTCTTGCTTCTTTTTCAACAATGCGTTATTTGCTCTCAATTTGCAAATGGTGTCTTCTTTAAGCCACACACGCTTTATAAGCATTTTAGTCTTCTTCTTAAGCCTTTTAATATCCTTCTTAAGCTTAGTGATTTTGAACAGTTTGTTCTAAATATCCTTCCTCAGCAGCAAAACATCGGTCCCCTCTTTGCGCTCAAAAGCACACTCTAAGGTGAAATGCACGCTGACTAGGTGAGTTCTTTGAGCTCCTTAACACACTTCATATGGATCACCTCAAGCTGCTTGTACGAGCGCTTTCAGGATTCTACATTGTCTTTAAAGATATTGGAGTGAAAATATCGGCGATATACAGGGTAATGGCAATACCTATCTTTCAAGTACCACAACTTGTTTACTATTTTTTTTTTTTTTTCAATTATAGAAAGTGATTTGAGAAATAGTTTGATAAATAATTGTTGCAAACAAGGATACGGCTGAAACACGATTGATACGTAAAACCCGCGCCGCATAGAACCAGTCAGTCCGTCCGCAACTCCGCACGCTCCGCAGAGTCTCAGTCTGTCTCGTGTTCCCGTCGGGTCGGGCCAACGTCGGCGGGGTGCGTGCAGCGTGCGGCCTTCCCTTCCCTTCCCTTCTTCGAATCATCCATCAGACCATCACTCACTCATTCAGTCATTCCGATCCCGTCTTCAGACATCCCCAATCCAATCAACCAACCCCGATCAATCAATCGGCCCCCGAATCCCGACATGAGCTCCGCGAGATCCTCACCCCCCAAGGTCTGGCTCTACCTCCTCCTCCTCACCCTCCAGTACGGCTCCCAGCCCCTCCTCTCCAAGCGCTTCGTCCGGTACCACTCCCCCCCCTTTCTTCTCTTATATCTGCTGGTCTTGGCTCTTTTATTTATTTATTTATTCAAGTGCTTCATTCTGTACTGTATGTATACAGGAGGGAGGTGATTGTGACCTCGTTAGTTCTAACGTGCGAACTGGCCAAGGTGATATGCGCCCTGGTGCTGCTAGTTAGACAAGGCACATTGAGGAAGCAGTTCCGGGAGTGGACTCTGGTCGGCTCTCTGACTGCCTCCGGACTGCCCGCCGCGATCTATGCGCTGCAGAACAGTCTGCTCCAGATCTCCTACAAGAACCTTGACTCGCTCACCTTCTCCATCCTCAACCAGACCAAGCTCTTCTTCACCGCCTTCTTCACCTTCCTCATCCTCGGGTATTATGTATTCTGCTTGTTTTGTTGTCAATTGTTGTCAATTAATCTTTATAATGAGGGTTAATTATGGTAGATTGGACTGAGATGCTTGCTAGAGCAAGAAAATAATGGTTTGATGTAAGTTATCAGGCTAATTCTGCTATGGATTGGATGAAATATGAGCCGTTCAATTTTCATAATCGGATGGTCACGGTATGTCTTTTAAATACAATTAGAAAGATAAGGTTGATAAGAATCGCTCGTATCAAAATGAAAGGTTGCTGAGCCTATCCATAGCAGAACCACTCGAGTTATTATATTCAGAGGGGCTGTACAATGCGGGTTAATTGATGCTAAAATCTCGTATCGAAATTTCGAATCCAGGAGTTTTATGAATCCCTTCATAATGTTTTTTGTCATCCACTTAATACATGTTTTGTGAAATTAATATTGAATAATATTTTTTTGGTATCTCACCTTCTGAAGAAAATTAACAGGCAGAAGCAATCGGGAAAACAGATAGTGGCGCTGTTTTTGTTGATCATAGCAGCCATACTCCTAAGTGTCGGTGAGAGTTCAAATGCGAGTTCAAGCGGCACCCAATCCGATAATATAGTGTTGTACGGAATAATTCCTGTTATGGTTGCCTCAGTTCTTTCTGGCCTGGCCTCTTCTCTCTGCCAGTGGGCCTCTCAGGTTAACTCATTTTTTCTGTAAAAAGTTTTGGAAAAAAAAAAAAAAATGACATTGGCTTTTATTTGGATACCTAAGTGATCTGGCTTAGCTTATTTGTTCTGTTGGGTGTCTAATTTTCAATTTTTGCCAATTTAGTCTCTAATGTTCAGTTGAGTACCAAACAAATCAAGCAGTAATTAAAGGATATTTCAAATTTTGCTATATATGACATATTGGTCCAACAACAAGCTGTTCGATTTTTTTTGTATCCTTAAAAATTACAGGTTAAGAAACATACATCATACCTGATGACAGTAGAGATGTCACTTATAGGCAGCTTTTGCTTGTTAGTAAGCATGTCTCAATCCCCAGATGGAGAAGCCATTAAAAGATATGGGTTTTTTCATGGATGGACACTGTTGACTCTGGTAATTGCCTCCATCTTTTCTGAAATTTTTGCTGATAACTTCTTATGTCAAAACTGTGACAACTCTTGTGCTTTCTGGTACTTACAGAAAAGACCCAACATGAGACAAGTATTGAGCTGCAATTTTTTTTCTTCTTTTTCCCTTTTTCCTCTCAGAAAATTTCTAAAACTCCCTTCCCTGATGCACTCAGATAGCAGAAAAGCCACCTACCATTGTAAAATTATCTTCTCCAATATTAACATTAAGCAACAGCTTTACCTCTCTTCCATTCAGCAAAAGATCTTTAAAGGGCCAAGTTTTTTGGGTTCCTCTATGAGTTTAGTATGAATACTAAATTCATTATTGGAAAAGGACGAGTGGTGAGGGTAGTTAGTACGCAAAGTTGTTCCTTTCTGCCAAACTGACATGGACACTCGTATTATGTGAATCCAAAATTAAAATATATATTGACTTGTACTTACAAGGTGGAACTTCTTTTGTTCAGGTACCAGTTCTATTTAATGCTGTAGGGGGCATTCTTGTTGGACTTGTCACTGCTTATGCTGGAGGAGTTAGGAAGGCAAGTTGAGCCTAACTTTGTGCTTGTCAACACTACTTCACACATCCTTTCGCTAATAGACCATAATTTCAACTTCACAAAATTTTCTCCAGTTTATTGAATTAACAGCAATCGTAAAACTAAGGTTTGATGAAAGAGATAAAAGGAGTAATTAGCTCAATCAACTCAGCTTATTTATGTTAACACAAAATTAGAATTGAACATAACAAATATGCGTAGCCTCAATATTGGTTTCCTGACTTTGTACAGTCAGAAAAACAAGAACAACCAAAGTTTCTGTAAAGTGCAGTTTAAAAAACATTTGAGTTTTTATGGCATTAAAGCTAAAGGATATAGACAAATCTCAAAGTTTTTTGTCCAATTTCACTTTACATATCTGATGGGTGTTATTTGCAAATATCTCATGATTGGAAAAAAAGAAAAGGAAAAAAAAAAACATTGGTTTTTTTATGGCATTTTTTAGATATTGTTCTCTTTCAGATTAGTTAAATTGTTGCTTCATCATGCATTATTGATCCAGAATTCCAATTAAAAATTGTGGATGCAGGGTTTTGTCATAGTATCAGCACTTCTTGTGACTGCACTTTTGCAGTTTATTTTTGATGGAAAACCACCTTCCATCTACTGCCTTGTGGCGCTACCTCTTGTCATCACCAGTATCTTCATTTACCAAAAGTACCCCTATGTTGACCGCAAGAAGAAAGACTAAGTGCCGCCATTCGTGAAAAAGAGCTACATATTATTACGAGCTCTTTCTATTGGTGTTGCTTGACCATTCTTCATTTGACCATTCTTGTTACCTGATTGAAGGATTTAGATACAATTAGAAAAAATTGTAGGGACTTTCGATTGTTGTAGGGTCATGTAAACGGAATTGCTTTGATTGGCACAGTGTTCCCCGGTAGAATCGATACCGGGGAATGTGTGTGTATTTAATCATTGATATTGAAACTTGAAAGCTTTGAAGTAGAGCTTCACTGTGCTATTTCTCTAGAAGCAAAAATAGGTACGGAAAAGTTCGTTACAAGTTTTTATGATTTTTTTTTAATAAAATTTTGTGATAATCATAACAACTTCGTAAATATAGTCTGGTTATAGTCTGATGATGTTAGTATATTAAATTAGTGCTGTTGCCTGTTGGTTGCTCTTTCTAAAAAAAAAATAATTAAAACATAGGATATACATACAATGACATGCCCATTTTCCCAATATTTTTATTTGAAAAGCGATAAATAATTCTTGGATTATATAATGATTCTTTTATATATATAATAACTTATCATATGAGATATACGATATAGTACAATTTATAAAATTACTAAAAAATATTTGACAACATATAGAGGTACTTCTAAATATAAATTATATACATTTCTAATTAAGGTATCTTGGACGACAGAATATATTAGACAAAACCAAATTTAGCAGCACTACAGACCAACACGACCAAAGAACACTATAAAACAAGGAGAGAGCGGAGCAAATTCTCTTTCTGAGTTCTTCTGTTTACGATCCATAAAGCTACCAACTTTCTCTTCTCTCTGGTAAGTTTCTCGAGAGGAATATACAGTTGATAGTTGACACCTTTAATCAAATTTGTTTTTGTTTATATGCTGCTGTAACATGATTTAATTTCATATCATAAAGAATATATTTTATCCAGTTCAATTGAGCAAGCTAGAAACTTAATTAAAAGCTTTGATGTGTCAAAAAAATATAGTTTGGGTAGTATATTTAGAGTTCGTTAACCCACAAAGAATAGAGTTACAATTAGGGTTAAGGAAAGGGTTTAAGAGTACATCATTCCTTTTAAAAGGCTAGTTATTTGTTATTGATTACAACATAACTAATTATAAAGAAAGTAATACTAGTGAAAATACAATTTAAATCCTCCTTGTTCATTTCAGGTTCCAAACAGAGTAGAATTAGCAAGTTGTTGCAGGCCGATCCGACGCTCAGCCAATTCATCAAGGTGTGTGTTAATGATCCACTAGAAGATTAAAACAATTTGATTTTGGATGAACAAATAAGTTTCACCTACACCATTACACACTTAATATAATGTCAAATTTAATTTTGAATGAACAAATAACAATATGTCCAGACTTGTTATATGTGGATCACCAAGGTAACACATAAATCAATTTGGCAACATATTTAAAATCAATTTGGCAACATACAAATCAATTCAATTTGGCAAATCTTATCCAGTATAATTTAGATTGTTGGAGATCATCATATCTAGCTGAATTTCCTGAAAGGCTAGATACAGTATATGCATTTCTTTCATGTTTGTAGTGTTTACAAATTCATCAAATTGCAGGTGTGTTACAAATTTGAAGAAACTTGATGGCTGACTCCAGAAATAACATCGATGCACAGCTACAATCGGTTCAAAAGGCAGATGGAGAAGATACTAGCAATGAGAAAAATAGTACTGACAACCCTGGTAAAATACATTTCTTATAAATTTTAGTTTTGAGTTTGCAATACCATTTTTCAAACAAGAGTTGCAAGTTGAAGAACATATTAAACCTTATTTGAGAGGAGCCTTCCATGATAGAAGTTGAAGAACATATTAGACAGTATCAACTTCCAATTTAGTCTCACAGAATTTGAGAGGAGCCTTCCAAAACTACTAGTTTGGAAGGCTCTTCACCCTAAGCTAAAATACCATGGTAGTAACTCATGATATGGAAGTTACAATACCATGGTAGAACCCATGATTTGGAAGGCTCTTCACTCTAAGCTAAAATAGTAACATCAAAATATATATGATAGAAGTTAATTAGAAAAAAGATTAGTAGAAGAGTTAGTTTGGAACCTGAGTTCTATGTCAGTTGTCACAATATGTATAGTTTTATCATTTCTAATGTTATGTAAGTACATTTGTTTTAGCTTTCAAATATGTAGCTTAAAAGCATGATGCCATACAGTTTGTTTCATCTGTCATGCTACAGTTAATTAATTTGTACAGTTGCATCCTCATGATTTATATACTTGATTTTATTATTTTTTTTATATACATTTTCATCGGAAAATATGATGGTTCTTGTCCTGAGTGTTTTGAAAGGTGTCTAGATTTCATCATTTCATGGTAGGCATTTACTATTGCCTCCTAAGGCCCGGTTCGGATCCATCTCATTGATACTGTTTGCTTGGGTGGAAAAAAATTTAGTCTCACAGAATTTTTTCTTACCCACGCAAACAGTGGCCAACCTATGGAAAATGCCCATGTCCGAACACACCCTAAATATCTGTTATATTTAACTACAGCCCTCATCTCATTTTTTTCAATCTCGATTCCATTTTTTTTTTTTAAATTGAGGTGGAAGGCAAAATGCCAACCATTAATTTTTCACTAAAAAAGGAAAAGTTATTTACGAATATTTACACAGTGCTTACTATATGAAGGAGACGTAGACATGTTCTAATTACAAAAGGCTAACCCATTGGTCCCGAATTTTTTTTTTGTCCATCCCTAAAATAAAAAAAAATTAATATGACTGTCTCCGATTCAAAACATTTTTTCCGGCTATCCCTACTTTCTGAACGCCGGCGGTCACATGCTCAAACTGGACGCCGGCGTTCAGACATATGCAGCTCCCATCCATATCCCAAACCTAACCGCCCTGATTTGGCCGCCGGCGGCCTGACCGCCCCACCTAGGCCGCCGGCGTTCAGAGGAGCTGTTGTAACTTCATTACAGTTCTATTATATGTTGGTCCAAAGTAGTGTAATTTGAATTACTATATTTGTTTTGGGTTTGAAGTAGTGTAATTTTGAAACCTTGGTGTGATGTAATATTTCGATGGCTGCAATTTCTGTTGCATATTTGTTTTTTTTTATTATTTTTTGAAGCTGGTCAATCAGTTTGTATCTTCCAACAACGAACATATATTGTTTAGTCTAATTGGCATCCACTGCCAATCTTTCGAAAAAAGGAAAAATCTCCATGTTTACAATTTAACCCCTTCGCACTTATTAAATAACTGACCACTGATGCTTTAATTTGAAAGGGTAAAATGTGACACTCAACAGTCAACATTGAAAATACTAAGAATCCCTCTCGTCCCTCACGAGTCGCTGAAGCGACTCTCGAGCGAAAACCCTAGCCGCCTACAGGTCACCAAAAAAAACACAAAATTTTTAGGCGGGGAGGCCACCGCGCCTCTGCCGGCTAGTCTCCCCCGCCATCCAAACTCTACTCCTCGTCCTCCACATGTAGCAGCAGCCACTGTAACCGCATCCGTCACTTTACCTCGCTGCCCTCGTTTTCACTGCATCCACCTCTCAGCCCCCTTTCGCCGCCCTCTCCATCACCATCTATGCCTTGCCTCGCCTCCATCGCATTCACGGCCCACACCTCTTCGCGTCACCTCGCCGGCCGCCGTTGCCCTCGCCTTCACCGCCCTTGTATAATCCGTGTTGTTACCATCACCTTCACCACCCGTCTAATTTGCCTCATGGCCGTCGCCTTCACTGCCTTTGTCGTGCCGTCGTCGCCTTCACTACTTCTGTCGTGCTGCCATCGCCTTCACCGCCTTCATCTTGCCGACATCGTGCGCCTTCACGACCCCGATCCCTCCGCCTCAACATACTCACCTTCTCCGCCTCCATCTCGACACTCTCTCCTTCATTGCTCTGCTTATCATCTCTCTACCTTCACTGTCCAGTTCTCTGCCCCGCCTTCACTTCCCATTTAGTTCTCTTTTTTTCTGGCGTTATTACAGCTTCATAATTTTACTTTTATTTTTTTGGGTTTTACCATTTGTAAATATCTATGTACCTTTTTTATTTTGTTTAATGAAATATTGGTAGGTTCATCTATCACCTCAAAAAAAAAAAAAAAACATTGAAAATACTGGTCACATGACTCCAATTCTGGCACAAAATGTTTTTTGTAACACTACTCTGATTTATCTTAAATAACAAAATTAATTGATAGAATATGTTGCATATATCATGTTTTATATGTATAAAAAAAATTATATCATTTTGATTTTATTTACATGTGCATCAAGCATTAACAAAAATTAACGGTTCAAGTTTTATGATTTTTTCTCCTCTCATGATAACTATCGAAACAATGTTAAAACTTTATCAGTTTTTATGTATATGTTATTAAGATAATATAAAGAGGATAGATCCTTTGACAATGTGTATATTAACAATTATGACAATGGTACATTTGATAAATTCAAAAAAAGTTTAAAAAATCTTAAAAATTCAAAAAAGTTTATTGATGTGTTCTTTAATATATAGATTGATAGTGTATTAAATTTCAGTCAATTTGAATATTGTTTGATTCCTCATCAAAATTTTGAGCTCCTTTTAACGGTTGTAATTTAAAGTGATTTTGATGGACTATTAAAGAACCCTTATATTGAATATTATTGAAAATATAATCAATCTATAAGTTTAACAATGCAACTATAAACTTTTTTCCATTTTTAAGATTTTTTAAATAATTTTTTTCAAATTTATCAAATATGACATTATCAAGATTGTTAATATAAGCATTGTCAAGGGATCCCTCTTCTAATATAAAATAAATCTAACAGTTTAGATTTTTCAATTCGTGCATAAATAAAAATATTGTTAACATGAGTACCAATACCTATAGTTATTGTATCCCTCTTCTCACATATTGAGTCTCACCTTCAAACAACAAATTAATATTCTAAGATATGAAATTTCTAACCACACACAAACAAAAATAACTAGATGAACATTTCTATTTTTTTTTTTTTTATAGGTCGGATGTATAATTTTCCTTGTCGGCTTGTCCCACATTAATGTTCCGTCAACAGCATGTTCTAAGCATGCTACTGCTTCACTATAACATGACAACAATGAGCTTGTTTCTTTTCAACAGCTCCTCTGAAAGCCGACGGATTGGGTGGGGCGGCCAAATCGGGGCGGTCAGGTTTGAGATATGGGTGGGAGGTGTATATGTCTGAACGCCGACGTCCGGTTTGAGCATGTGACCACCGGCGTTCAGAAAGTAGGAATAGCCGGAAAAAATGTTTTGAATCAGGGAAAGTCATGTTAATTTTTTTTATTTTAGAGATAGACAAAAAAAAAAAAAAAAATTCATTGGTCCCTATCCTGATGATTCGTCTACCGATAACATACACCGGATTAGTTGCCTGCGTTCGTTTAGTTCTTTCCATAAATTCTCCGTACTGCAGCGGCAAATAAAGAATCCCACGCCGGCCTCGCTGTATTCGGTAGTGTGTCCTGTATGTCTTCCAGAATGATCCGAGATTGCCTAAGTTGAAGAGGTGCGAAGGTATGCCAATCTCGATTCCATATCATGTCGAGTGGCTACGACATCAATGACCATTGCAGCACAGAGTCACAGAGAACTTAACTTGATCGACTGATCACGATTATACACGGAGCCACCTAAAAAGAACGTTGTGTGTATTAGATAGTCAAAACTCGGATATCAAACCATCGCTGGGTATAGTTGCGAAGCTCGTCTACTTTCACAGTGATGTTCTCCCTCCTGCATAGAAAGTCTTAATACTCATTAACCTTGTTCGTCTGAACAGAACAGCGTAGAGGTGGCAAAATGTCAGGTCGGGTCGGGTCGGTTTGACCAAATGGAAAATGTCAGGTCGGGTCGGGTTCGGGTCAGGTTGGGTCGGGTCGGGTATCGGGTTGACGGCTGCCAACATTTTTTCGGGTCAGGTATCGGGTTAACGTCTGCCGGCATTTTTTTTGGGTCGGGTCGGGCAGGTTTTTCGGGTTTGGTCAGATTTTGCACCTACATTCTCGGGTCGGATCGGGTCGGGTTCGGGTCAATCTCACTTTCCTTGGAACACGGATCGGGTCGGGTTCGGATCGGTTTAACTTCCCCTGAAACTCAGGTCGGGTCGGGTTTCGGGTCGGACGGGTTTTTTGGGTTGAGTCAAAATTTGCCACCTCTACAACAGCGAATACCCTTTTTTGGATAGAAGAACAGCGAATACTAAACTAGTAATCATTTTAGCAAGTGAACAAGCATGGACTGTTACTTTTCCGTTCTCTCGTACAGGGGATCAACATCCATCGTTAGTAACTTCTCTACAGTTTCCTAATAGTAACGAAAGGCTACAACTTGAACCCAAAACCAAGTTCTAATCAGACATGTATTTTAAATTTGTTTGGCAAGAAAGCTGTAAAAGACCTCAAATTAAATCTGCTCCGCTGCCGCATGGTCGCAGTTCTCAAACTGTCATTAACCCAATAGATGAGAACTGCATTTGCAACTAGCAGCATTTTGTCATAAAGAACCGAGAAATGAAAGTAATAATGTTCAGCCACATTAGTAAACTCTAGACCGATATCTAGCTACAGATTCCTCTGATATTCATCAAAACCAACGGAAAAAGAAACATGCACATCAAATCTACTGATGCACTCATTAAGAATATGGGATATACAAACTTTCATTTTCATTATGACAGATCTCATAAGACAAATTAAAATAAAAAATTCAAAAATCAAAACCAATGACCACAGACACTGATTTATTATAAATTTATCAAAAACGACCTTTGGGACTAAAATCTAACAGTTCATCAGCTAAGAAGACACTAATTAAAATATTAATTTGATGTCTTTTCAATCAACATCAAACTCATGATATTACAAGCCCACAGCAGAGATCAGTATTTTCTGCATATTGTCTTATGTAAACAAGACAGACGAAGTCGTGTTATGCCTGTACAACTTTTATGCCCAACACCATCCGTGCACATCGCAATTGTAATATAATAAACCATTATATGTCGTACCATGTTGCATCACAATTGACACTAGTCTGTGTCTAAGCCACATGTAGTTTACATTCTAGATTGAAATCGACCTCATTGGTGATAAAAAAATAAATAAATCAATTTGAAGGAACAGAAAATAATCAATCTAAAACCGAGACCATTTCAATCTCTAACCCAAATAATTCCAATCCTACCTATATTTTCTGTAACCCTTGAGGTTCTTAACCTACCTTGTATCTTGATCCAGATGCAAAGGTGGGCTATATTAGGTCCCAACAGCTTGCCAATCATGTTGCAAAAAGAAATATTAGATCATATTTTTTTCAAAATCAATTAAGATATTTCTTTTAAGTCCATAAAAGCAAATAAATTCAAGGACTCACCTGAATATATATTAATCTCAAAACCTACCACAGCAAAGCAAGCAAATATTGGTAGTAGTTTACATCCAGCAGCCACTCTACGAAAAACAAAATAAGAGAAAGAGAAAACAAAAGACCATACAACTTCAATAATCTCCATAAAAATAGGAATAGCATACAGACCATTTAGCGTACAACTAGGTTTTTCTCTAATAGACCATGGTAAAGAAAGATGCAGTTGCACTAAAGGGAGGAATTATAGGATGAAGTATAAACCTACCTTTAGGCATGTCTATGGAAGAGATCATACAAGAGAATTAGGTTTCATAGTACACACTAGTGCAAAGAGCAAGTTGGTATCATTTTTTCTAGGGTTTAGTAAGGTCTTGAGCGTTGACCACCCCCATGGTGCCGGTCAGGTCCACCACCATCACGGTAGTTGTCTCTCCTCCTATCACCACCACCACCATAACCACCACGCCTGATAATCACATAAGAAGAAGACAAAAATCACAAATCGAAATAAAGAAATTTTCATCAGAAATGTCCTGAGAACATGAGATATTGTCAGCTTCAGAAAAGAAGGGACCAACTGTTCAAGCCAGACAATTATACAAGAGGTACTTCCGAACATTCCGTAATATGTAAACATTTTTTGGTTTAACAGCATCACAATGATGACAAGTTGATAACCATGTTAAGAGCAAAAATAATATTGAAGATCAACTGATCATAACAGAATCCACTTCCTCATTATATTAATTATGATACCAAGTACAATATTAGAAGTAATACCCATGGGAGTAAGAGGATTGAGGTTTTGGAGCAGATTTCTCAGCCATTGCAACATTTATTTTGTACCCTCTCATATCGTAGTCTGCAACCAAAAAGAAAGATTAAATATGCGTAATCTGAAAGTATCATTTTCTTTCAGAGAACAGTACAACATTGTTTTAATCCAGCAAAAAGAAAGATGGAGAGTGTACTGTTGTAAAATCCACTGGCGGAATGAGCTGCTGATGGATCCTCATAAGCAAGACAAGCATCACCTTTATTTTTTCCATTGTCATCAGTGTAAATCTTAATATTATATGGCCACTGATCCTTATACCCTCTCTTCTGCTTGATTCTGCCCACCTGTAGCATTTGAACCAAAGTAAAAAAAGGACAATACAATATTAACTTTTTGTATAAAAAGAAGTACCAAATTGTAATTTCATTACATGTAATTGCCTCTTCTGCATATATTTCATGTATTTACAGGACATCTAATTTGACTGAGCACAAAAAATAATAAGTTTTTGCTTTATTGTCCTTAACTTTAATCCTTAATTCTTTAAAAAGAGAAGAGAGAGAACAATATTAGCATAAAGAAACAGCATTTGACAGAACTGCAAGTGACCACACTGGAAGATGAAGATATTACAGGAAGTTTTTACTGGAACAAAAAAATATGGATAGAAAGTATGAAACAGAAAAAACATGAAGTGTATAAACCCTTTACCAGACCAATACCACCAAATAGCTCTTGCAACTCATCAATAGTAACATCTGGGGGCAAATTGGAGATATAAATCCTTGCATTGTCACAGGTGTCACCACAATTCTCATCACACTGTTTAATTTTCACCGGGGCCTCCTCCTGGGCTCCACTACCACCACGACCTCTGTTATCACGATATGCCCCAGTTCCACTTCCCTCACCATAGCCCCCATCACGACCACGAGATGGTGCCCCATAGTTGCTACTGTTGTTGGCAATAGGCGGTGGTGCGCCATAACTTGGTGGATAAGAGTCAGGCCCCCCTTCATAACCCCCAGAATGCACCCCATAAGCATTATTACCTCCATAAGCATTTGTGTTGGGTATGTTATAATTACCAGCGGGTTCACCATACTGATGGCCTGGTGGGGGGACTTGTGCATAATTACCATCCTGTCCTTCATAACCACCATACCCGCCATCATATCCACCCATCGCACTTCCCCCATCTCTGGGCTCTCTATTATTGTAACCACCAGCATTATTACCACCATCTCTGTCTCTATTGTAGCCACCACCGCCACCGCCACGGCTTCTGTCATAACCACGGTCACCACCTCCACCACGTCCACCGCCACCAGAATTATAGTCTCGGCCTGCAATGAAAAGGCTTCAATTATCATTTGACATCTTGGAAGGTATCGGTCACAAAATTTAACTGGCTTATAACAGTTCTCCATCAACTTCAATTATAATACCTTCCTGATTCCATTAAAGACAACTGTTACAAATGTCCATTATTATTTTTTTTTTTTGATGTAGCGAATGTCCATTATTTTAAAAAGTAATCAACCAGTTCTGCCAACTTGTTTGTGCTATTAATACAAGACCACAATGGCACCATTCACAGTATAATGCATGCATTAAGTGGCACTGATATATCCCAGTGCTGATAAGTTAATATACATAATAAAATAATCTTTTTTTAAGGCAGGAAGGAGTGCTTGCTGTCACTTTATTAAGCATACCTCCTTTGTTATAACCATCATTACCACCACCACCACCAGGGCCGCCACGGTTGTATCCACCACCACCACCACCACCTCCACCGCCAGCTCTGTTGTAACCACCGTCCCCGCGGCCTCCTGCATTGCCTCTATTTCCACCAGCTGGATTGGGTGTCCCACACTTATTGCACTCTGTCCTTCTTGCAAAGTTCACATTGGCACAACTGACACAAGAATAACAGCAGTATGAGAGATACAACACAAAAAGGTCCTCTCAATTATTCACCACATTTCTAGGTTACTAATTACTACCAAATTGATCTGTTTATTCAAAATTTTTGCCTAAAACCTGCACGGGAGAACTAATTTCACAGAGCAATTTCTCTTAATCAAACAGGTAAGTAAACACACTATCACAAAATGTAAATAGATGAATTAAAGAGAGGGAGAGAGAATGACTTCGGGTCGGGGCAAAGCCAGTCGCCATCACGACCACCACCAGGTCCACGTCCTCCGCCGCCGCCTCTCCCACCACCACCACCGCCACGGCCTCCGCCATATCCACCAGGACCGCCTCCACGGCCACCTCCACCTACAGATTAACAAAATCAGATCATCAACTCCCGGATCTAGCACGCAAAAAAAAAAAAAAACTCGACGCAACAAGATTTAACAACAACAACAACAATAATAAACGAGAACCGGATAGGAGTACGAACCTCGGCTGTCGTACCCGCCGCCGCCGCCGCGATCGTAGCCTCCCGACATGGATTAGGGTTGTTGAGAGAAAGAGGAAGAGAGAATTAGGGTTTTGGGGGGGATTGGGTTGAAGAGTGCAGAACAAGAAGGAAAGAAAAGAACGGCGAGAGAGAGAGAGAGAGAGAGAGAGAAGATTAGGACGAGTCACGAGAGACGTGGAGTGGAGTCGGTTCCGCTGGTCTCTGATCTGAACGGACTATAAAAGTTGGTTCTATGTGTTGTGCCGTCTGATTGTAATTGGACGATGTGGATTACTTATGCCAGTCAACGGGAAACAGATACCAAGTCAAGAACATGGAAGACTGGCTAGGTTTTACTCTATTTTTCGAGCATTTGATGGTTTATCAGCTTTTTTATTCTTTCGTTGGCAAGAAATATAAGAACAAAGGGACTCACAGTATTGATATTATGATAATAAATTATTTATATTTATTTATTTATTTTATGAATTATTTGAAAACTAATTGTGTTTTGATCAAATGAGCTAATGTGCTAATTAATGGATTTCATTATCCAATATTGATACTATAAAATATGCATAATAGCTTATTTAAGCTGTACTAGTATAGTGCCCACGCGTTGCAGCGGGATTGACTATATCATATAATTTATTTATAAATCGAAAAATAATACTATATCACATGACGTAAATGATTTATGTATAAATAATTCACTGCGTTATTCTTTTTTTGTTTTTATATTATGATTGAATTGTCATAAAATAATGAGATTGAAAATGGCATGCATATATATATTAAAGATGTGACTCGGTTTGCGTGCGCGCTATTAAGAATTGAGACTATAGAAAACATGTGCATTAATGAGCATTTCATGTCCATCTATTGGGCCAAGTTGGGCCATGAAGATTGAAACAACAGAAATTTTTCATCAACAGTTAAGATTACATAAAACTAATTGATTCAACAGTCCATATTAGTTCTGGACAAATACTCTCTTTGAATCTCACATCAAGTCTTCCTTTTATTAGTAATAATTGATACCATAAAATATGCATAATAGCTTATTTAAGTTGCATAACACTCTACAATACAAAATGAGTTGTGCACTAACAACTTAATTTAATTTTACGAATCTACAAATTTAAACTGTCATTTATGTTTATACCCTGGGTTTTGGCATTGCGTATCTCTACTTGGCTGTTGGCAAGATGAAATGTTTCTTTTACCCTGTTTATTGCTCTGTTGTAACTTTCAAAGAAAAATTAAATATGAATAAAACAACAATACATCTCTACTAATAATAAAAGGAGGAGTTTTTTTAGATAAAAAAGAAGTCTTTGTCCAAACTCATTTCTGACCATCGGATCGGATAATCTAAACCGTTCACAGCTATTTAATATATCGATCCGCTCTTGGATTTTCTCCCCAATCAGTGATTTAGACAAAACGCGTTATTCTCTTGGATCGCATTTACTCATCCTGGCTCGATCCGAATGCCTTCCGCGACTCTCTCCTCCCTTGGATCGCTGCTCTCGGATCCCATGCCTTCAATCCGCACCGGCTTCGCTGCATTTACAGCCGGCTCTCTCTCGGCCCTTCCATCCGCGCGACGCATTCCATGGAAGGCGAACGAGAACGAGAACCGCAACCCTTACCAGAGCACCGGGACTGGTCGGATCTGACGACGGTCTGTCTGGTGAACATATTCCGGCGGCTGAGCATCTCCGACCGATGGCTGGTGGCGATGCGGGTCTGCAAGTCCTGGATGGAAGCGGCTCGGGATGGCAGTCTGCATACGACTCTGGATCTGGAGCCTGCCTTCGAGGCAGCGGGGGCCGGTAGATCCGATGCTGCAGCGTGGTGGACTCCGGCATTCCAGCGCCGGGTCAATTCAATGATGCGGTCAGTGGCTGAGTGGTCCGATGGGGGATTGAAGGAGGTCAGGGTGAGGCACTGCTCTGACGGGGCATTGTGCTTTTTGGCTGAGAGGTAGATTGAAGGGGATTGAATTTAGGGTTTGTAGGACTTGTTGTGTGCAGCATGGTTAGCTTATGATAATTTGACCTGATCAATGGTTTATTGCTTCTCATTTAAGAGTTGCTTGACATGTCAAAAACTCAAAATCATGCACAATTGCAGACTTTGGAATAGTTGGGGGGTGAAATTGCTTTAATTTAAGTCATCTTTGCATAAAGTTTTGACTTGATATAATATAATTGAATTAGGATGAGATTGTATCAAGTTTATGCTTTCTTACAAAGGATCAGATCGTAATTTAAAAAGAAAAATTGTACAATTGAACACTTCTTTACTCAGTTAGCATTGCAGCTTTTATTTTCACAATTTGGAATTAAATTTTAGGCTTACTGAATTAAGGTTTGTTTAGGGTTAATGAGTTTTGTGCCCGATGATTATCTCAATGCACTCCCACAAGATGGAGATACAGAGGCAACTTCCATTGCCAGGTAAGAATTATGGGATTATTTGTTGGTTTCTTCCATGCTATCAGTGATGAATTTTCAGTACTGTTTACATCAAGAAAGCCTTATATTGTCAGTATTCAGTATTAAACAATGCCAGATATTAACATGACATGTACTAGAGTGCCACACTCCTGCACACCGGCCAGCAGACCCTACGTGCCATTGCCTCTATGCCGGCCGGCCAACAAACCATAAGTGCCGCTTTTCTTCTTCTCTTCGCAATCGCCAACCACCGCCAGATCTTCAAGTAATCAATGCTCGATCCAAGTCCACCATCTCTTCGTTGTTTCTGATGCCAATCTTGCGAGAGGGTTGAGGAGATCATTGCCGAGCATCGCTGTGAGCTTGACTGCCTCCGTCATTTTGCCATCGCCTCTTGACAAATACATTATGGTACCATTTCTTTGCAACCGTTGTCGCCCAGATTTGGCCAAAGCTCCACTCACACCCCTTGATTCTGGTATGTCTCACTCCCGATTTTGAACCCATTGCTTCAATAGAAAAAGATATTCCAGAGACATAATAGTGCTAATTGTTATGTATGAATTTATCATTATCATTGGATTAGATTATGCTTCAAATGATTGGAATTCAACTAATTTCATCATTACAGATAATCAGGGGATCTAATTGGGGCATGATGATTGATGGAAGTATTTTCATGTAGACTCTAATTCTAATTTGGGTCACTGTACGAAAATGGAGGTATGAACCAACAAAAACTTTTTTCTTTTAAATATCTCTAAAAGGTCATATTCCTTATTTTTTATGTGAAAATTGATTTATTCTATTGAGATCTTACAATAGTACTTGATCTCTAAAGGTGAGTTGAAAATAATTTGAACAAATTATAAAGACATTGATAATTTGTGCTACATTTGCTTGAATTTTGTTACCTTTAGGACATTTCTCATATGTATATATTTCTTTTTACATTGTTATCCGCATCTATGAAAACCTCATTTTCTATTTAATATGTTTGTTTTCTATAACGGCTAAACTGGTGACAATGCAATCGATGTCTCATGGATGATCTGCATTCCAATAGCTGTGATTCATAAGTGCCTAATCCACCGTGCTGGAAATTATATCCATCATTGTGAGTTCTTTATTTTAATATATACACTAAATATTATTCAAAGGTATAAGAATATAAATATACTGACATGAATTTGACTTGCTTACAATTTTCATTCCCAGACTTTTGTTAACTGACTGTTATGGAAAAGCCATATTCCATTTACTTCTATGAAGTGAATTTTTTTTTTTCTCTTCATGTATTGCCCAATTAGCATTTCTACAGTGCATGCCCACAGCAGTTGTTTGTGCTGTAGTGTTGGTTAAAAAAAAAACTTATAAGCATAATGCACATATTGAATGGAATCAGATCGATGTGTGAAGTACATGCACAGGCTTCTTCTCATTCACGTTTTCTAGGTACTTTAATTTGGAGGCGATTGTATTATTTATGTTCCTGTCCCTTTTTTGTATTACTTGATTTGAAATTAATACAAGATATCAGCTTAAATGTACAAACTATTTGAATGCATCAACTGTGCTGACAATCATTCAAAGATGTGATGCAGGCTTTAAAATTGAGTATGAAACGGATTTCGTTTTGTCCATGTTGACAGGAACATGAATTTCTATTGCAGCAAAAATTTGGGGAGAATGCAATTGCTTGTGTAAGAGATTTACTTAATCATGCTGATTGTAATCAATGCCAGGCGTCAGTAAAATAGTGCCAAATAAATAAATTAACTTGCAATCATCGTTTTGTTATTATCTTGGGATGTGTCATTTAAAGAATGAACTTTTTAAGTTGCTGAGAGACTAATCATGATTTCCTCAAAAGAAAAGGAAAAAAGAGACTGATCATGTGGTAAGGATTCCTCTCTTGCTATGTATATTGGAGCTGAAAATTCATGATAAATGTTTTTTTTTTATCATGTCATTTGTTATTTTCTCTTTTTCCTGTATGTATTCTTATATGTCACACATAGTGATTAATAATATTTTGTTTTTTTTATTTATGGAACTTTCAATGACAAACATGGTAATTATTGTATTCTTAAATATCAAACATGTGAAATTTAATATTATTTTGTATTAAATTTTATTTATGACACCATTAACAATAGAAATTAATATTTCTTTTAGACTATATATATATTGCAATATGACAATATAATTAATTCCACTGCAACGCGTGGGCACATAACTAGTATACAGGCAACGGAAGTCTCTACCACGAATTAAAAAGGAAAACTAACATTACAAAACTTCAAATCATTTCGATGTCCTGACATTCCTTGAATGGCTTTTCCAAGAACCTCCTCTTTGCTTTGTTTTTTTCTTTGAACTCTTATTCTTCTTGCCTTTTACAATTCTTCCACTAACATTGCCATCATCACTTTGCCCTTCCTCTTCTTCCATCTCGCCCCCGAATCCCATTAACCTCTCATACTCTTCCTCATCTATTACACCTTTCTTCAACTTTTTTAGGAGTCGGTATTCTTGTTCAAGTTCCTCATAATCCTCTTTGGTTTGTATTGCACGCCGTTGCTTCCCAGTCTTCTTCCTAGTGGGAGCAGTTCCGTCGCTTCTATCTCGTTCCTTCTTGGGTTTTTCAGGCTTTGTATCACTACTTGTCCCAGCCTCTGCTTCTTTTTTCTTCAGTGCCTTTTGCCTTTGCTTCTCTCGAGTTTTATCTCTGCAAATCAGATATAAAGCTGAGACATTAGAAAAACAATAATACAAGGGAAGAACATTAATTTCAAACCTACAATTTCTGGAGTACAATGTCAATCATTAATGCATTGAATAATGGAAAATTCTAGTTACAACGAGGTTCATTTTCCTTACTGCTTATGCATGCATATGAAAGAAGGCTGATCAATGTATCCCCAATGCCAACCCATAACATGTACAGCATGATATAAGCACTCCCCCTCATTTGACTTCAGTCTTTTATTTTTTGAAAAACACACAGTATCCTTCTGATATATTTTCACAAAGCAATATTCCGATATCAAAGTAACTAAGACTTACTTGTACTTAATGAGAGTTAGGTCAAGGTCATCAATTGTACAGAAACCCTCTGTAGAGAGAGAGTGGTGCTTGACCTCTGGCATCAAAGGAATCTGTAGCAAGCCAAATCCCATTGCTAATTTTCCTACCTCTAGTTCCTTCCACCTTCAACAAGGGAGTATATTTAAAAGAATAATGTCAGCTGACAATAATCCAAAATATAAAGAAAATTTGACAAAGATTTACTTGCTTGAACAATGCCAACCTAAAGATATAAGAGCAATGATGCTCCTTGTATGCTCGCATGAAGGAAACAAACGCTTTGACACCTTTCTCCATCACATCTCTATCTTCTTTAGCTGTACGTCTTATCTAAGATCAAGTTAAACATAGAAAAGAATTGTAGAATTAATATAGTTATGTAGCAATGCTGTGTGCAAATGTACCTCAAAGGTTCTGATCTATAATCACATATGTGTTTCTTAATAGGAAAGATTTACTTGCCTGAGGTACAACATCTGTTGCATCCATGATACACTCTCTCTCTTCCAAAGGAACCCGCCTGAGATTGAGAAACTCTACATAAGCCTCTTCCTACAAGGGAAGACATCCTTTATAACAAAAGAAGAAATAGAAGAGACATTTAAGTGAGGAAGCAAATGCAGAACCCCTAACCTTTGGTGAAAGAAACACAACAGCACTTCCTTGCCGGCCAATTCTAGCTGTCCTTCCTGCTCTGTGTATAAATACATTTGGATCTTGCGGCGGATCATACTACACATAAAAAGATCATATGATAAGGATCAGCAACTCACGTTTATTGCAAGCAAAGTTTTGAGGGAAAAGGAAGTTACCACAAACCAATCAATATGATAGTTTCGTTCTAAATTCAAGTAAAACAGTCCAAGCAAGTTATTATTCCATCCATTTTTACATACCTGCACAATCCAATCCACACCTGGTATGTCAAGACCTCTAGCCGCTACATCCGTACATAATAAAATACCACTTGGCAGAGCTGAAAAGGAAGCCAATGCTTTCTCACGATTCACCTAATAAATGTTGTGACAACATAATTCAAATCAATAATGCAATTCACTGGAGTCAATTTAAAGCAAGGAATCAATAATGCGAAATTAAATCTTCACCTGTTTCATTTTTCCATGAAGAGGGATTATTTTGGAGCCCTTAAGAGCTTTAATTTGTGGAAGAACAAGCCCCCAATAGTCTACACATGCACATGTCATAAAGTATCTGAAACCACACAAAATTACCAAAAACAAAAGGAAAAAATTTACTATAAATATTTAATATTAAATGGAAAGAAAACATAAATTCTTTCAAAAGAATAGTCCTTACACGATAATTTTTTTGGATAAGTACTGCGACAAGAAGGCAACAAGCTGAGATGACTTATTTGATGATTCACATATCATATACTGCAGATATAAAATAATATTAAAAAAAAGAGCTAGAAAAAGTTAAGCAATAGTCAGACTCATGTGACTTGGGTTAAGTCTCAATCAAGATTATTGCATGCTTGAAGCTTAATCGACAACTGAGTTGCATTATAGAAATTTGGTTTTAATTTTGGTTGGTTTTGAGGAAAAAAGTTGCATATGGACAACATACTACCTAACAGTGCGAAAGGTGCAATCCTTTACTATACCAGTAGAACTCGATACTACTGCTGGTCGGTACCACATTACAACATAAAGGGGGGAAATGAGTTAGCTTGTACCTCTATGTGAAGACCTAGCGGAGTTTTGGAAGAAGCAGACTGGTCAGAATTTCCAGAATGACCCTTTGTTTTAACCTGAGTCTTCACCTCGACCCTCACAGGATTCCTCAAACCAGCACGAGACAGCTCCACTACTGCCTCAGTCTGCGTGGCTGAGAAGAGACCGGTCCGGCGCTGCTTCGGTAATCTTGCTAGAATCGACGTAACTTGTTTCTGGAACCCCATCTCCAGTAGGCGATCCGCCTCATCCAAAATCAGTATCTGTTTCAACACACAACACAATTATATAGAAATTCCATGTGATTGCCCAACAATGAAGTCGATAAGAAAATGATACAAATTGAACAAAACGACCTATTTGGTAATTTGGTTCACCTCGAGGTCACGGAAATCAAGGTTATCAAGACGATCCATGATATCGTACAATTTCCCTGGTGTACCGACCAAGATATTGACCCCTTCCTCCTCGATCTTCTTCAATTCCGACTTAATATCGACTCCGCCGACTAAAAGCATGGACTTGATTCTGGGTATCCTCGCAAAGAACGGCTCTGCAACATGGTATATTTGGGACGACAGTTCCCTTGTAGGAGATATGATCAAACCAAGCACCTACACAAAACAGAACCAATTCAATTCAATTCAATTCAATCCATCAATTTACACAAAATGTGAGTTAAAACTTAAAAATTTAAAATCTGTACAGAATTGACAAACTGACAGCTACCTGATGCTTCTTGGGAGGAGAAGCAGCGCAGCTTCGCATCACGATCTCCACGAACGGGATCAAGAAGGCCAGCGTCTTTCCTGACCCGGTGGCGGCATCAACGGCCACGTCCTTGTGGCCTAGAAGGAGGGGTATGGTCGCCTCCTGCACTGGCGTGCACCGCTCGAAGCCGCCCTCGGTGAGAGCCTCCAGGACGGGGTCGGAGAGTGGCGGGCTCAGGTCGGAGAAGCAAGTGGACGTCAGCGTCCCGGTCGCCGGTGGATCCCCGCCGCTCGCCATGGTAGAGGAATGAGGGTGGCTTAGCTAGGGTTTTAGTTTTGGTTCCGGCTCGGTGCCGTTAGATGGGGTTTCGTTTGTTTGTTGCCGCCGGTTTCTAGAAGAAATTTAGATGATGGAGCCGACGGAATATATACCTTACATCACGATAACGGTAACGGACCAATCCATCTGGAGGCCAATTGGAACTGCTTGGGCTTGGGCTTGGGGAACCTTAATGGGAAGCACTGGGAACACCAAAATTTTACTCTCCGCTATAAATTTCCTTTTCAGCTATTATATTTCTTCCAATTATATTGGAAACGCTGTAATTAATTTTGAAATATTATTATCCTTCACAATAGTATATTTGATGCAGATGGATCAACAGATTAGGAGTATAGTGGTTCAAAAAATTCATCTTTGTTGTGTGGAGTAAATTTTGAATGATATTGTATTTCCCCCTAGAAATACATGGTCCAAACTTATAAATGACAACATTATCCTTGCAGGCCTTATCTAGATTTCGATACTTTTTATATTTTTTTGTACAAATAATATTTTGTTGTTTTGATTTTGTAGAGCACTGAAAAAATTGAATACAAGTACAAACATATAATAGAAACAAGGGAAATCTCGTCTAAAATCAATATAAAAAGATGTGTTTTCACTTTTCAGTAAATTAGAGACTACCTCAGCCGTTTTGATCTGACAAGCTCAAATCAATGAAGGCCAGTTTTATTGTATAGAGTAAGTACATGTGACTGTGAGTCTGAGTTCTTCATTCTTCAATCAGTAGCTATATTTCACCCAATGTGTATTTAGACCTTCATCTAACTCAAATGATTAAGCTGTTGTCTTTCGGTCAAGAATAACATTGGACTATGTATCACAATAGAAAATGAATGTGCCATAATTATTCTTTCGTTTTTGGACCTATAGATTTTGAACTGGTTATACAAGACACAACCACATAAAGTTAGCTAGGCTAGTTTATCTTTCCCTTTTTGCACTTATTTGCAGCAATTACTGCTTGTTAATATCTGTCACACAATTCTACTATGTTCTGTCAAAAATAACAAAATGGCACAGTACTGTTATCATAACTGGAAAACTGGAAGTCAACAATTGACTATCAGTATACTAATTCTATAAGTCAATCTACAAAAGAATAAGTTACTTTTAATAAAAAGAGTTTGTACGTGTATTTTGGCAATTAACTTCCCATAAAAAATAAAATAAAATAAAATAAAATAAAAAAAACAAAACAAAACAAAACAAAAGAAAGAAAGAGATATATGACAAAGCATCGAATAGTTACTAAAAAAAATGTAGAGCCACCCATCAATCAGTCACTGCTCACTGGAGCTTTTACAACTTGTGCAACAATCACAGTTATATCATCCAACTTACCCCCTGAAAGTGAAATTAAACATGTTTAGTCAAGGACAGGAACAATACAAGCAAGCTTGCAACCATGCTGAAGTGTAGATTGTTTAAGGGATGATATTAAGTAAGAAGATGAGCATAGACAGACAATCAACAAACAAGAAGGTCAAGAAAACGTGATTCGATTCAAATGAAAAAATGAATATATAAATTTGGACATGGAACACCAAGAAGTCGGTACATCGAGATTTCAATATTGGTACATAATCCGGACATGGAAAAAAACCGAGAAGGTTACTCTTCTCGCCAGTAATCCTAATTTCAATGTGACGAATTTCATTTACTGTGATATGATGATAGAAAATACTACTACTTTAACTATTCCAGTATACTGATGCATACATACCTGTTAGCTTCTTTCCGAGTAATTTTTCCCACCCTGCCACATCAAAACCCTGCAGATGGAAATCTTAGTCATATTAACTGCATTTCGGAACACGTTTAAATAAAAGAATAAAAACCCAATGGTCAAGAATTTCTTCACTTACTCTATTTCGAGCTTCAATGGAGAATGGTGAATCAAAATAAAAGTCCCTTGAATGATTACTAGCAAGTTCTGCTAATCCCTTGGCTGCAATACGAAGTACTTGTTCAAATAAATTTGTACAGAAGTTGTAACAATAAACAATTTCACAAATAGAGTTAGATTTATAGCTCCAAGTAATTTTAATGACTTAAGAACTTTACTGCTACACATGTTTTGGACCACTAATTGAAGTTAATTCGTACTCCTTTTACTCACCTGCACTAAATTTACTTATTACGAAAGAAAGATGGTTGACAGTAAAGACAGTTCACCCATAAAAGTTGACATACAGAATTTTAGTAAATGTTAATAGGCAATTTTCTTTGGGTGCTCACCTTTTTGGTCAACATTATCTCAATAAAAGATGTAACTCTCTCCACATTCAAAATTTTTTACTTTGTCTGTAGCATTGCCAAAACAAAATTTGTATCTCACCAAGAGAAAAGATGCAACATATCCTATCTGACACCAGACTGGCAAATAATGTAACTGCATGATACCTTAAGGTTGTTATCAGTGCCATTACTTCGCTTTTGTGTACTTATATATTTAGGGCTTTTCAAGGCTATAGTGTACCACCAAGAGGGCGACCTTTGAGAGCTGAATAAGAAACCTTTTCAGATGAAATTTAAAAAATGAGTTTACCAGCCTCAGCCATGTCCTGGAACTTGGAGATTTCAGAAAGAATCTCTTGATCAAAAACATTGTCAAAAAGGCCATCAGATCCCATCACAATTATGTCCCCTTCTTTTAATTTTATGCTACATACCTACATTATATATAATATATACAGTAATTATTGGTTAAAATGATACTAAAAAGGTTCATTATATACCTTAATAAAGAATACATTGGAGAAATCATAACTCATAAATAAATACAAGTAATTCTAGCATACTTCACGCTTCCATGTACATCATGTATTACTATTTATTATAGTAGAATATGGCCAGATAACCCACTAGATATCGTACTTTTACTAGATTAAAATCCAATAAAAAAGTAGAGGTACCAAAATAAAAGAGAGACAACGAGATGTGCCAACTAAAGAAGAATGTAGGTAGAACTAGAGGAGAACTAACTGAGTGATAGTGGGATGTTCAATTTCATTTGAAACTTATTTTACCAAGACCGAACTTGGAAGGACACGGTTTTGAATTAATATTTTCAGTTCTGCAGTTCTAATAAAAACTTAAGAAAGAAACATGTACCATCGCATCTTCATATGTTTGAGCATTAGGCTCCGAGCTTATCTGGTATGGACAATCGAAATAATGCTCTTGTGGACATGTGGTGAAGACCACCTGGCCTGTTCAATAAAATTTGCAAAATAAAGCAGGATAGCTAAAACATTTTGAAAAATAAAATAAATAAAAGGTTAATCATGCAAACAATGTATTCACCTTTACGAATGATTCTTAACCCACAATCGCCAACGTTTGCAACGTTTAAAGTCCCATTCTTCTCCATCGTAGCAATAAGTCTTAAAACAACACATCAAGTAAATCAAAATAGAAGGAAGAAAACTATAGTAATAATAGGAGGTTATATCCTTCCATTGAATTGTCTTTCTGTTTGGTAGAGGCAACTATATGTTTTCAGCTACTCAAATAAACTGAGAATACCGCTTCTAATTGGCACGACAAAAGAACATAAGTAGCTTAAGGCTGATAGCTTAGATGATTTTACAAATATAAAATTTACGGTTGGATATCTGTGAGAAAATGTCAAGAAAAATATGGTTAAAGTACTGACACAGTAGCTGAACCAACAGAAGTTGTAGCCTCATGGGACTTCCTCAAGAGAATTTGGGGGTCACCATTTACCTGCCAAACAAAAAAAGAAATTACAATTTTTGCAAATATAACCAAACCATTTATTTCATTAACATTATAATGGGGGCAGCCCAGGAGCATTTGACAATTTTGCCAGAGCTTATGGCAATACACCAATACTATACACAGCATCAGTAGATCACACACCTCTTCATCAGCAAAAAATTTTGAGGCATGAAACATCAATTCACGAGAAAATAATCCAGGGTTGACCTTCTTCTCTGCCCATCTGTTCAATTAAGTAGCAACGAGCTAGAAAAATAGAAGTTAAAAATGCATGTATGGCTGATGATGCAAGTTAAAAATACATGTATTTGATAGCCACAATATCTACTTGACGGCATGTCACGACCAATAAAATGGTTATCAAAATTCGAAAAAATAAACTTACAGATATGTTCAATGCTGTTTGGATAGGCGAGATTGCATTAAATATAAACAATATATCCAACTACGGATAACATATGTGCGATTTGATTTACTTCAATTTAATTGACTGTTTAATTGGTTGTAACAATTGTCAAATAAATTGTCCTCAATATAACCTATCCAAATAATATTAATGAGACATATATATTTATTTTACCCTGAAACACCGTCTGCGACAGCAAGAAATCCGTTCTCGCCGCTCACAAAGAACGCATCCTCCCCACCAGTTTCTACCTGCTGACAACAAAATACAATCATATAAAACAAAAAAGATTCTTAATTTTCTTTGGGTTCCTGTTCCTACAAAGATGAAATGTGCAAGGTAATAAATGATTAAAAATGACCTTTCTGGGGTGGGGGATGAGAAGAGCCCCAACTGACAGAGTGACCTCGGACCTATCAACGACAGTTAGTAATCATTGATCACATGAGACATGGAAAGAGTGAGTTAAAAGGAGCGTAGAGCAGAGTGTACCTACCTGACTGAACACGCACTGCGGAGGGCGAATCGCCTGCTGCGATCGGGATTGATGTGTAGATTGGGATTGACCGAGAGGCGCCATGCGAAACCGCAGGCGGCCATCTCTCCTTTCTGTTTTCACTCGCTCCTTTCTGCTGGCGGGCGGGAGGATTGTGAGTGTGAGATGGAGAGTGGTGAAGCGGGGCAACGTTTCCCACCAACGGCCACGAGAGAGAAATAGATGGATTGGGTTGTTTGGTTCGAAACATTTCTTTCCATCCGACGGTCCCCGTTGCATCATCACTGTGGATGGCGCGATGGGTATATTTAAAGGAAAAACAAGTAGACGGTAGAGTCCACCCATCCACCCACTTCTATGTACCCATGTACTTACTACATTCGTCGCATAAATATTTACTAAGACCGTAGTGTATCTGTTTACTGGAAAAAGATATCTATTGATCGGGGAGATATAAATGTTTACTGAAAAATTATATTTGTTTGTTGAAAATACGGTGGACCGATGGATTAGTTAAGAGGGTGGACGCTAGCTCTTATTCAATTTAAAGAGGAGGGATCAATTGACAATGCTTATTTTGACAATTTTGATTATGAAACTTTTTTTTTATTCCTAAGAATACGAAAAAGTGTATGAAAGTATTGCTTAACTTATAAATTGATTATGATTTCAATTATATTTAATTTAAGCGACGTTTGATGGCTCTTCAAACATCTGTTAAATTATAATTGTCAAAAGGTACACAAAATTTTAATAAGCCATCAAATAATGTTCAATTTGATTGAAATTTAAAAAATTATCATTCTTAGACTTTTTTCATTATTAAAATTTTTAATTAATTTTTTATAATTTTTTTAAATCAAAATTGTCAAACAGTATGCATCGTGAAGAACCGATCCCTCCCCAAAAGTAAAAGAGAGATCCATGGTAATTTTGACAATCTTGACAATTATATTTTTCAAATATTTATAAAAAATAACAAAAAATCTTAAAAAAAAAAAAAGTTTACGGAAGTATTACTTAACTTATAGATTGATTATGTTTCCGATCATATTCAATTTAAGCGGCATTTGATAGCTCTTTAAAGACCCGTTAAAAAAATGTATAAAATTTTGATAAACATCAAATGATATTCAATTGATTGAAACTTGAAGCATCATCAATATATAAGTTAAATAATTTTTTAATTTTTAATATTTTTTATAAATTCTTATAATTTTTTGAAAAATTTTATTATCAAGATTGTCAATATAGTACTGTCAAGATGGTTAACATAGCCATGGTCAAGGATCCCTACTCAAAGTAAAAAGCAAAAACCAATCTCCGTTCTTCTTTTTCCCATTTCCTTCTTTGTATAGTTCTCAATTAAAACAGGCCGTGAGATTTCATTTCGACGGCTGAGATTTTTTAAAAAAATAGCATGGGTATATGTGGGTCCCATCTGCCGTTCTCACAATGGCTATAGCAGAGGATAAAAATCCCGCTTTTTGACATTTTTTCTTTTCCTTCTCGCTTTTCCCTGAGTGCCCATCCCCTAACTTAGGAGTCCACGTCCCCCGAAATGGTTAGGGGTGGAGTGATTAGAAATGGTCAATTAATATTATAGCAATCATCATTTCGAACAGCATCAAGATTCCCGCCTATAACTTTTTAGGAGGAGTATTTTGCCTCTTGTACCTGCGGTACCCCAGGTGATGTGAGTTCCTAACTTAGAGCATCTCCAAGAGACTCCCTAAAAATGAATCCCAATATATTTATATTGGGGGTCATCCTAAATTTTTTGGGAGCAAATTTCACCTCAATCTCCAACAGATTCCCTGGATCCCAATACATTTAAATTGGGCCAAAATATGGATCCCAATACATTTGAACAGTTTGGATTTGGCTCTGGTTTTGAGAAGTTGGATTGGGAGTGCCCAAAAAGGCCACCAAAATAGGGAGATTTGGCTCTGGTTTTGGGAGTGCTAAAAATAGAGATAACTTTTTGGGTATCTCTTGGAGACAGTTATCTCTCCTTAATTCCCAATTTTTAGTTTTAGGAGTGTTCTAGGGAGTCTATTGGAGATGCTCATAGTGCATTGTGCAGTTCACAGCGACAGCCGTTGGATAGTCTCGAGATCCGCGCTGGAACGAATATCTAGACAATCCAACGGCTAAAGTTGTGAACTGCATAATGCAGTACAGCAGGAGATATAAATAAATAACAAGTAACTTAACTTTAACGGGGGTTTCTTCGCATTGTTGTCTTGTCAGTTGTCTCTTCCCCGATCTCTCTCTCTGACAATCCTCGTATCGATCGGAGAAGGCGAAAGGTTTACGGCGGGAGCGGCGGGAGGAGACAGGAGAGGTCGCTGCTCGAGAGTAGTCTAACCATGTCGCGGTCCTTCAAGCGGGAGCTCCCTCCTCCTCATGCCGTCAGTCCCCCTTTTCACCCCCCTGCCTATTTCTCTCTACCCCTACCAATTTACTTGATGCTGTTCAATTGGGAACAATTGAGTTCCAGTGAATGAATACAGTGGAACTGATCAACTGAAATTCTCTTGGATCGGATTGATGCTTGATTGCTGGTTAGGTTTAATTACAGTCGATGTAGAATGGAATTCTTGTTAAATTGTTTTTTTTTTTTTTTTAACAAAATTATTACAGTCCATAGAGAAATTGGAGAAGATGGTGGAGGAAGGGAATTACTATGAAGCTCAGCAAATCTACAAATCCACTAGTGCAAGGTACAAACCTCCTTTCTTTTATTGTAAGACAGTTTGATACACGCGGCGGATGATGGATACTAGCCTTTATTATTGTTAAATTCTGTATGATATTGCCGGTAAAAGAATGGTACCAATGTATGGTGGTTGTATAATTTTAATGAGAAGTTTCAACCATGCACTTCCCAATTTTTGATCAAATAATACAGGCAAAAAGAAATCTGACCATGTCACAGGTATGCTTCTGCGCAGAGATACTCTGAAGCATTGGATATTCTTGAGTCGGGTGCCTTACTTCAGTTGAAGCATCATCAGGTGTGTTATGTACTTACTACTCATTTTCTGTTAAACCAGGGACCAGTTGGAGTATTAAAATTCCACTTCTAGTTTTGGGTACATCACCAGTCTTTATATATAGAAAAAGAGAGAGGTTGGCTACTGTACAACCAATAGTATATCAGCTGATGTACAAGTGCCTCAAAATATACTTTTTTGTATCTGGAATTTTGAAATATCGAAATATACCTCAAAATATATACAACTGTTTAATATTCGCCAATGCAAGAAGTAGAAAGATAGATGGGAAATTGAAATAAGCTGCAGACAAAATAGAAACTTTGCATCAGACTCAGACAGTATCCATACCCAATTTAGAAGCCATCATTTTAACAAATTGCATTTCAGGTCACATGTGGAGGAGAACTGGCAACACTATTTGCGGAATACCTTAGTAAGGGCAAGTTTCCGTACACTAATGAAACACTAGGTACTACAATTTACCTTTTTAGCTTATTTTCTGTCAGAAAGGATGCAACTTTTGTCCTTCCAAAAGCAATCCCAAATTATCTGCGTTTATGCAAACTGTTCAAATAGTTTTCCCGGTGTAATATTTGGAAGCCATAGGGAATGTAAGGAGTTGCTGTATCCTTTGAAGAAACTAAGAGTGGCTAATAAAGTTTATATTTTCGAACATGCTTCATGTTAGAAATGAGATTTTGGGACATCATCATTAAATGCTGAATTATAATAGCACCTATAAAATTTTAATAGTTATGCTATAATTACGTTTACTAAATTGTTCAATGTCTTGGTTCTATCCATCGGTAATACCCACCTCTCTTTAATTGTTACTCTTGAAAACCTTAGGTCGCATACGTAGGATATTCGAGGCATTTCCGAGAATATCCTTGTCATTGGACTTGCTAGTAGAAGATGATGACGTGCAGAAGCTGTCGGAAGCTATGGTAGCAGCTAAGGCGAGAGTCGAGAGCTGCGCTACTTTCTTAAAGACTGCTTTGAAGTAAGTGCTATGAAACTACCATTTGTACCTTCACCTGCAGCAGCCAACTTCTTGCTTTAATTTGCCAGGAACAACTAAATATTGAATGATATTACTGAGAAGAAAATCGAATTAAATAATTTTTTTCAGTTTCCACTGACCAGAAAGCATCATACTTTACCACTCTAGATGTGCAATGATTTGTCGCAGGTAGAGTGTACTACTGATAAGGTGAAAAAGATAAAAACTGTGTACATCGCTCAAATAAAACACCCACAGATGTATTATCATAAGTCTCAGTGGTTATTAGCTGTATATCTTAGTTTCATGCTTACACAGAAAGTAGCAATTCTTTCCTAATCTTTTTCCCAGTTCTCTTGTTGTATTTTGGTTTTATCGTGATCAGCCACATTAAGACTTTGTGATTTGCACAAGGAATTTAGCTAGTTAGCTTGTTATCTTTTTCTTGCTTATAGGTGGTCTTCCGAGTTTGGAGCATCAAGGAATGGTTCGCCTGATTTTTATGAGATGCTTGCCGATTACATGTATACCGAGTCTCCTGAAACAGTATGTCTGTGTCAAATATTTTTTTCAACAGAGAATTAGAGATAAATTTTAACCCCTCAATATCCTTTGATAAGGGAGGTTGCGGTACAGGCTGGTCATTGGTTATCAATTTATGTAAAGATTCTCATTATTTTAAAATCATGTTTTTATATGAATAACATATTGTGTGGTATGAAGTACCCACTGTTGTCATGGGTTTCTTTGATATTTTTTTTGTTTGTTCGGAATCATTTGTTCTTCTTGTTTTACTCAAGTACATTGAGTAACATGAGAAAATATAGATATATTAAAAATGAAAATTTGAATTAGTGTCACACCGAACGATAAGGTTAACCCTTAAGGATAAAAAAGAATCTAGAAAAACCACTAAGACTGCTTATCACCTCTTTTCCATTTTTTTTCCCTATAAATTATATAGATTTTTTCCAACCCTCAAAACAGGGTTAGACTTTAAGACCTTAGAAGCCTTGGTTATTTACAGGATATGGCTAAAGTCTCGATCTACTTTGTCAGAGGAAATAACCCTAAGAAGTTTGCTAAGACGCTTGTCAACTTCATGAGCAAGGTAGGATGTAAAATTGACATTTTTACTGCGTACTAGCTGCCATGTAATAATGTTTCAGACTTCAAGTAAATAGCAGTAATGCATCATCAAACCAGCACTTAGGTCTGTAAAACTGTGTCAGATCCTTGGAAATATCCATTTTTTCAGTAGCATGTCATTCTAAACTGATTGGGATATGGCTTCTATGTGTTGTCTATTTCATTATAATCTTTTGTTGTAACACAGTGCTATCCAGAGGAGGATGATGTGGCAATTGCACGTGGTGTCTTAATGTATGTGCCTCCTTTTTTCCCTTTCATATGACACGAGTACTAAAATCCTATCACAGCATTGATGTGACTCTTTTTCTCTTGGAAGGTATCTTTCGCAAGGGAATCTAAGAGATGCCAACATCCTTATGGATGAGATCAAGCAGCAGCTGGAGCTGGACGAACTTGAGTTACCACAATCTGAATTAATGCAATTTATCGAGTACCTTTTGCTAACGTAAATATTCAAGCTGATATTATCAAATGAAATCACTCCTTTGTTGCCTTCCGAACTCATCTTTATCCAGTCTCGTCTTTTTGTGATATTTTTCCCTTTTGTATATTTGCTGGTGGTAGGTTGGAAAGAGATGCATACCCCGTTATGAAGGTTTTAAGGCAGAACTTCAAATCAAGTATTGACCGTGACCCTTTGTTTGATGAGGTAACAAAAGTTATATTTACTTCAAAAAGGAACTCTTATGTAATGATTTAGTGAACAGTTATATGTGGTTGATAAACTTACAGAAAATTATTTGCTTTATTTTGGAGTATGATTATACCCTGGGAATTAGTACTAAATTGTAGTGTAAAGCCTCCAGTGTAACTGAAACAGAATTTTCAGACGTCTCCTACCATTTTTTTTTTTTTTGACTATTTCTCATTCTATGGCTATGTCATATTTCCTTGTTGTGCAGTTGTTAGATGAAGTAGCCGAAAGATTCTACAATGTGAAACGTAGATCTGGTGGCTTACAAGGTCTTTTTGGCGACCTATTTAAGGTAGAAACATAATTAATGTTAGAAGTAATTCAATACAACTATTACAACCTTTTTTTTTCCTTGAAATTTCACATAGATTCGAACCCAAAAAGAAACTGGGAACCTCTGAAATTTGTTTCAAATGATTTTTTGTTTCTCTATCGGAAACTATCTTTTTAAGAATTTGCCTTTGGATCTCATTTTGCTGCATAGCCGATCTGCACTTGTTATGACCGGAGTCATCTGACACCAATATGTCCATTCGGCCTTGTCAATGTTTTCAAATAATGCATACCATCCTTTTTTCATTATCTTGTAGATGCCGATGATGTGAGAGGTCTGTTTGAAATTGGTAAGTTGCCAACTAATGAGTTACATGATCAGATTGAATATTTAGCTAGCATTGGTACTTTATACGCTGCGGGGATTCATCACTGGAGCGGGGAGCTGGGTTTATTCTCGGGAATGAGACAGTTTTGTAATTTATGTACAATTCTTTGGAACATCATTATGTAAGTAGGAAAACTAGCTTTTTAAGTTTTAAACTCTTTTCTCAGGGATTAAATGAAAATCATGTTGTGTAGTTCGATCTTAATGGTCTTTTGTTTCGTTTATTGGAAAAAGTTCAGTCTCTGAACTATATGTCCATCTTATTTGATACAATTGAGTTCCTGTATATATTAAACTCATAAGATCCCTTTTGGCTATCAACGTTAGTGCTAATGTTCATTTAGTCTCTGTTGAACCCGTCTCCCGGCATCTTTCTTCCCTTCTCCACTGACATTCCAACGGCAGTGCGCAGACCATGATGCCTCCTTTCTTGTGCCCTCGCTCACCATCCCCCTCTTTTACCACTTTCTTGCTTGTATTGTGAAAATTGATCGTTGATACCAAATGTTTGCATTTTATAGAGGGATCTTAGAATACGCATATATAGTAAGAACGAACAGTAATACGTCTGGACTTTTGTTACATGTATGTTGGGCTGGGCATTGGCTATATCCACAATTCAACAGTCTAGCTAAATGAGATGAACATCGTTCGATACGTACTGTACGAGCTCTACATGAATAATTGGAATGCCCTTGCATCACATAAAAGTTTGCATCGGTTCGGAACAAAATCACCCCATACAGTTATGTAATTTAATTTTAAAAAAAAAAGCAAAGAACCTAATTATGTATATATATATATATATATAGTAAAACTATGGTGCTCCTAAGAGCACGGAGGACTTCCGTGCTCCTAACTCGAAAATCATACTAGACCATCTCGAAATTTCGATTTATGGGTCTCATTAAATTCTTTATATCAAAATATCATAGGATACAAAATTTTTCCATTTTTTGAGATTTTTAAGTATTTGTTTTGTATTTTTTTTAAAAATGACATAGTTTTATACATTATTTTATTATTATTTTGATGTCATTCTAAAAAATTACAAAACACATACTTTAAGAAACTCAAAAAATGGAAAATTTTTGTATCCTAAGAGATTTTGATATAAAGAATTTAATGAGAATGATAAATCAAAATTTCATGATGGTTTAGTATGATTTTTGAGTTAGGAGCACGGGAGGCCTCCGTGCTCCTAGGAGCACACTAGTTTTACTCTATATATATATATATATATATATATTTTTTTTTTTTTTTTTTTTTTTTGTAGCAGGTGATTGCGTACTATAAATTTTCATTAAGTAAATAAAAAGGAGTTGATATAGATAAGAAGAAATTAAAAAAAAAAAAAATCAACCCAGACAAAAAAAAAAAGAAATTGAAGTACAAGCATCCCCTAACCCTTTAAACCACTGTTATTAAAACCGGACCGGACCGGCCGGTTCATCCGGAATAAACCGGAACCGGACACCGTAACGGATTGGTTAGCATATAGGACCGCACCTGCAATTGGACCGTTAAAAAACGAGTCAATTAGCCGGTTCTGCTTAAAAAAACCGGATCCGATTCATTAAAAAAACAGATATCGAAACTGGTTCAGCTTTTGAGGAGTGGCTTATTAAGTATTGAATTGAATGAGACATAGAGAATGGGGATCACGGCTTACGAGGCATGTATCTAGATTCCTATAGGTTCACTGTTATTGGTCTTTTACTTATTGGTCCTTGTACTTCTTTTTTTGTTTTATTTAAAGAATATTAGGTCCTCCTATTTTCCAATTTTATACAATCAACACACCAAATTATATTTTAGAAAAGAACACATATACATTCATGCTTACCAATGTATTGGTTTTAGTATTATTTATTTTTTTATCTTATTTGTTTAATTCTTATCATAAGTTGAGGATTTAATATATTATATCACTACAAAATATTTGTTCGTTTTTAACAGATAGAAATTCAGAAACATAATTTGTATGTTATTTTTAAATAAATAGAAGTTTGTAAAAATACTTTTTCCTATAAATTATAAAACGTTTTTATTTTTATTTGCATGATAAAATTATAAAAAAAAATTATATTTTTGAATATACTTGTAATATGTAATTATTAATTTTGTCAAATATTATATATAAGATATGATTTACTTTATAATAACGCATATAAAAACATATATACAAATAATATGTATGGTTAAAAACCAGCGGTTGAACCGGTTGGCCCAACGGTCTGACCAGTGAACCATTGACCCGAAACTTTATCGAGTCAATGTCCGGTCCGGTTCTGATAACATTGCTTTAAACCCTACAAACCCTGTAAATTATAAGACACGAGCTCAATCTGTCGACCCTTTAATCCCTAGAAACACTACAAACCCTGTAAAATATAAGACACGAGCTCGATCCATCAATCAACTGGCCCATTGTAGCATCGCATGCACGAAGGCACACCGGTAGAAGTGGAGGAACAACGAAGATCAGCAGGAGAGGCAAAGGAACTAACCAAGACAGAGGCCGGGAGAAACTAGAAAACTTAGGTTCTCACTCTTTTTTGGCAGTAACTATTTCATTTTTCTCCCTGTAACAATGATTATAAACCCAATAATATCAGTATCCAGTATCCAGCAATGTGCCAGGAACCCCATAGAAAACATACCAGTGAAGCACAATCAGGAGCGCAACCCGCCAACCCCATAGAAAACATACCAGTGAAGCACAATCAGGAGCGCAACCCGCCAACCCCATAGAAAACATACCAGTGAAGCACAATCAGGAACTACTGGTATTGCACATCAAACAGAGACAATTCACAATACCCAAAATTTTTTTTGAGACAAAATGAGGGTCAAGCCACTCAAAATTTAAATGTCTATAAAAAACACCCCATTCGGGTTTCGAAACCCGCAACCCACAATACCCAAAATTAAGGCCAGGAGAGGTCATGAGTAACCCAAGTTGCTAGCACAAACCAACTAAGCCGACTAGACAAGACTCAACAACCAACAAGGCTCTGATCTGACCCAGGATGCTGCTAACAATGGCGAACGGAATGGTTGTTATTATCAAATATTTATGTATCTCTTTCATCAACAATTTAACATATATTATACAAATAATATAAATGAAAATAACAGGGATATGAGGCTTACCAATATTTTTTTTTCTGTTATTTATTTCTGTTGAGAATCAACGCTGAGGCCCAAGCCCATCAAGCCCAATCAAAAGAAATTTCTAGAATTGCCAAGATAAATCTAGCTCATATCTTGTGCTAGATAATTTGGTAATAGTTGAGCAAATTCTAGAATATTGTATACAAAATATCTAGGGTCTAGAACTTTCTATAGAACTAGTATAAATAGGGGTGTGGAGTTGGATGTAGGAAGCAAGCAAGCAAGGTAAGGTTAGAGCAACACATTCACTTGCTAAGAGTTAGTAGTAGGTTGGAGGTTAGGATTGTAGTAAGAAGCTAGGGGTATATGGAGGTGTAGTATTTGAGTAGTAGTAGTTGTAACAATATTTTGAGATATAATAGAAAATATTGTTATAGCTAGTGCCTCCATACTCAACAATCTGGTATCAGAGCCGGAGTTGTCGGAGCTTGTTCAGAGTCGGTGGTAGGGGTCAAGCATAGAGCCGGAATTCTGCCGGTGTTCCGCCAGTCAGTATAGTGGTATCGACAAGTTGTCGAAGGAGCCGCAGCTTGACGACAGTCCGGGACTGCGAAGTGCGGTGGAGGAGAAATCTTCAAGAAGGCTTACTAGACGTCGGCTGTCCTAGTTGAAGCTATGGATTTCTCAGGTACGATTGGTGGAATGAAGAAATTGAATTCTAGTAATTATATATATTGGAAGGCATGCATAGAGTCCTACCTCCAAGGGCAGGACCTATGGGAGGTAGTAGGCGGGTCTGAGACGACCCCGCCGAAAGTTGATACCGTAGAAGAGATGGTATCGGAACAAGTTGCTGGCCCCAAAACGAAAAAGAAGAAGGCTTCAGAGAAGCCAGCCGAAACTCTGTCCGTGGAGAAGCAAGCTGAAACTCTGCGGAAATGGCGAATCAAGGCTGGGAAGGCAATGTTTGTACTCAGGACAGCCGTTGAAGACGAGCTACTGGAGTACATCAGAGAAGTGCCCACGCCGAAGGTAGCCTGGGATACCCTAGCAACACTCTTCTCAAAGAAGAACGACGCGCGCCTCCAACTACTTGAGAAGGAGCTCATGACAATCTCACAAGGTAAGATGATGATTAACCATTACTTTACAAAAGTAAAATCTCTTTGTAGTGAGATTGCTCAAATAGACCCTGAAGAAAAGATCAGCGAGCAAAGGATGAGAAGGATTCTCATCAATGGGCTAAGACCCGAGTACAGCGGGTTCATAGCAGCCGTCCAAGGTTGGCCAACGCAGCCAACACTATTGGAGCTGGAGAATATGCTCGCAAACCAGGAGGCTCTAGTGAAGCAAATGGCCGGAGTCTCGTTGAAGCAAGAAGAAGAGGCCTTGTTCAGCAACCGAAAGACGGGTCGACCTGACCGAAAGTCAAGAGGTAGACCCGAAGGAAGGTCTAGCCAGCAACGAAGGCCTAAAGAGAAGACTAATTCTTCAGGGGGAGCTCGAGACTCGTCCAATGACGATGAAGACGATGACGATCGGTGTTATAACTGTGGCAAAAGAGGGCATTACGCACGAGATTGTTGGCGTAAGAAGAAGAAAGGTCATGGCAATGTGGCGACCTCAAGAAGCCAAGACATAGTCCATGAGAGCAGTAGTTGTGAAGAAGAGTGGGATGCAGAAGTAGCACTCACGGCTGCAATCGTGGATGATGAAGAAAGCCTCGCGGTGACCACAGTGGAGATGGTGCCGGAGGAGGTCCCATATGAAGAAGATTGGGACGCGGTGACGACTGTTGGAATACAGTCGGTAGTTGGCATAGAGGTTGTTGAGGTTGATGAGCCAGAGGAAGAGGAGTTCGACATGGAGTCGTGGCCGATCAAAGATGAAGAAGATGCCATAGAAGATGAAGAAGAGATCGACATCGAGGCTTTGCCCATCGACAATATACGAGACATTGTAGAAGTTGATGAGCTTGAGGAAGAAGACATCGAATCGCGGTCCTTCATCAATGGCATAGATGTCAAGGAGGCCAGTGATCTCGAGGAGGAAGAGATCAATTCCGAGTCATCGTTCTTCACGGAAGACACCGAAGATGTCAAAGAGGTAAGTAAGCTTGACTTTGAGTCATTACCTTTTAAAGAACCAATTAAAGAATTGGTCGATGAGGAGACCAAAGTCGTAAAAGAGGCCGGAATCATGAGCTGCATCATGGCTGATGAAGAGAAACCACAAGAGAACGACGAGGTGGAAACCATCACTGAGAAAGGTGATGCTGTTAGGATGACACATAGAAGTATCACTGTACCTGAAGGACGGGAGTCGGTGCAAGGAGCTAGAGCCTGTCAGGTGATCCGTCGAGAAGTCGGAGCTCGACAAAGACTAGCGCCGAGACCACTGCAAGCACCACAAATGACTGAGTGCCAAGCACTGCTAGCACGAAGGAAAAACTACAAACATGACGATCCGGATGGACGCGGAGTACCGAAATCAGAAATGCATCAAGTCAGCGTTGAGGGGGAGTGTTGAGAATCAACGCTGAGGCCCAAGCCCATCAAGCCCAATCAAAAGAAATTTCTAGAATTGCCAAGATAAATCTAGCTCATATCTTGTGCTAGATAATTTGGTAATAGTTGAGCAAATTCTAGAATATTGTATACAAAATATCTAGGGTCTAGAACTTTCTATAGAACTAGTATAAATAGGGGTGTGGAGTTGGATGTAGGAAGCAAGCAAGCAAGGTAAGGTTAGAGCAACACATTCACTTGCTAAGAGTTAGTAGTAGGTTGGAGGTTAGGATTGTAGTAAGAAGCTAGGGGTATATGGAGGTGTAGTATTTGAGTAGTAGTAGTTGTAACAATATTTTGAGATATAATAGAAAATATTGTTATAGCTAGTGCCTCCATACTCAACAATTTCCTGAACATAAAATTATTGTGAACAGTTATGTATTAGCTCACATTCATTATTGGCAACATATGCACTACTCAGGAGATTAAAAAAACCTCGATAGTATAATATGCTCAACGGACCATTGAGACAATTCTCTATGGGGTAGAACTCCAGTTCAAACTCATTTCTCCACATTAAATTTGAAATTACTCAACTCCTGTCGATGCGAAAGGTTGTAATGCCGGTTCTTTCTGGGTTTGTACAAACTACACTGTATAGATCACTTCCAGCACTTAGGATCTAAACGTGCAAATGTGTAAGCACATAATATGTAAGTAACGTACACAATCGATGCAGCAATAGCTCTTCACACCGAGGATATAGTTTAAATTTTACTTAAAAAAAGAAGTATATTAAAGCTATCACGCAAATGCAGTTGGCCACTGATATTTTTTTATTTAATTTCCTGTATCAATTATTCTACATGTAGAACTCCCCCAATATTATTTACAGACTATTGACCATTGACCAAGCTCAAAACTCGCTCTCTGAGCCTCTCCATTACCTGCTTACAGGAAAAAGAAAATTATCAAGATAAGATAGATTTAATTAACTAATATAAAAATTATAAGACATACCAAAGGAAAATTTACACAAACACAGATGGCATTTCCAATCTATTGTATACCAGAAAATTAACACAAATGACATGCTCCAAAAGTCTTTCACGTATACAGTTCTATATATGCTGGTTTGTTACCTTCGATGGCAAAAGAATTCTTTCTAATATACATAATACATTAGGAGTGTGTTTGGCAAGTGAAACACCAGGCATTCAGTGTTCAAATTAGATGAAACCAAATGGAGGTGCTTTAGGAAGGGATGAAAGTTAATTTAGCGCAGCGCTATAGCAGAAAAAGTGATTCAGTGACTAGTCATGTTCCACTAAAGAAGGCCTTTAGTTCATAAGAAAGACGAAGGCTCAAATATAATGGTAGATTATTGGTCATTAGGTAGTATGCCCAGTTATCCAATGGCAAGTACTTTCATACATCCGGTATTTTAGTCCAAAGGGAATTGTTAGACGAATTTCCTATAATACAAGGGTCGTCTAAAATGCAGATAACCAAATTGATTGCTAAATCATACCAACGGAGAGCTCTTTGCCCATCTATCAGCTGACATGGCCACATCCTTTAGATGAGATGCATTAGGCAGCTGTGTAGAAAGAGAATAAGTGGAGTAATCTGTTGCCTCAGCCACCCAAATATTCTTTCTTTGGTCTCTAGCACACTTTACGAGATTTAAGAACCCAACCTAGGTCAAAAGATGAAAAAGAAATAATTGAGAACCAGTGACAAGCACATTGCTTTTGGGCATTGAGGAAATTTTGACAGGCAATGCTGGTATAGTCAATATCATAATATTGTATCTTTTTTTCTTTTTTAAGATTGTAATGCAATGTACTAGTACTGAACTACTACAAGGTCTCAGTTCTCAAAGCAAAGTAGCACGTAAAATACAAACAAACATCAAAACCTGTGAAATTCCTTGCTACTTATGCAGCACTGAAAATACCCATTTTTATAATTTTTTAAGATCACCCCATTTAAAAGCCATTTATTAATAGCTTGGTCTCAATGCAAAAATAATCAGAACCTAAGATGAAATTGCATCAACTCTGAAAAAACATCATTTTTTTAAGGAATAGAGAAATATTACCGTGCTTCCTTCAAGTGTTTTACTAAATAACTCAAATGAGCAATCATCTTCTATTACTGGCGAAAAAAAGCTGACAGCGAGAATACAATTGCCAATTTCTCCTGTCTCCATCGTACATCCCGGCTTGGATCCAGACCCATCTGTTATGAAAATCCATTGCCTCTTCTGTTGACCAGATAAATAAGCATCTCCCACAAACAATACCACTGCTGCTAAATCAAATTCACTGAAAGAGAAAAGCATAATGATACAAATAAGGATTTTGGGTTCAAATATAATGAACAAAATTAATTTGGCATTCATGCCTCAGATTCATCAACTTTTTTGTTTTCTATCTTACATTTGTCTGATTTTTCTTTCTAAATAAAAAAATTTCATACCGACACAAATGTCATTTTGCACATGAAGACATCTTATCCAAGATTTTATGAAGCATATATATACAATAATTATGAAATAAAAAGAAGTTTTTAACATCCTAACCTTGCTAGAGGTACTTGACCCAAGTTAGACAATTGGACAGCTTTGCGAGGTGCAAAAAAAGATCTGTTTCATCAAAAATAAAGTAATAAAAAGAAAACATTCAGGGACTGAAACAAGTAGGACGATAAAGAACCTTACAGATTTGGCCACTCTAGTCATACAGGCTACCAGTCTTCAGAATAAAAATTAACTAGCTTATGAAGATGCCCCCATCAAAAATATGAATAATATGACAATATGCCATATTTAGGAAAAACAATATATTTTGTATTCTAAAACCTAACAAGAGCAGGCAAGTACATCATGTGTGAGAATGAGGACAATTTCCTAGATTGCCTTGCTCAAAGTAGCTCACCAACAAATTTACAAGTAATATAACAGTACGCCACATTTAAGAATAAGGGCATAAATACTATTATATATAGTTTATAGATTAAAATATATAGTCAGAGGAATGACAGTAATAAATAAACCCAACAGCCTAAGTCATTACAAGAGCATGCAAGTGTGTCATGTGTGAGAACGAGGACAATTCCCTAGATTGCCTTGCTCAAAGTCGTCCCCCCAACAAAATTACAAGTAATATGACAGTATGCCACATTTAAGAATAAGGTTAATAAATACTATGTATATATAGTTTTCAAATAAAAAATATATTGTCAGAAGAATGACAGTAATAAATAAACCCAACAGCCTAAGTCATTCAAGAGCATGCAAGTACATCATGTGTGGGACAAGTTCCTAGATTGCCTTACTCAAAGTGATTTGCTTGCACAGGTGACAATGGTTTCCATATAGAAGAGGATCCCCTGGCTTGCAAATAGAGAATATCACCACTATAGTTTGATGGTACCAGCCCAGTTACATGGTAGATTCCCCCTTCAATCAGATCCATTTTCTATCAAATAAAAAACAGAAATAGCAAGCAGTCAATGAGGAAAGAATTTTTATAATAAAAAGATGTCTCCCACAATGTGCACCCCTTTTCCATTTCCTTGCAATGATGGTCAATATCAATTGTAAAGAGGATAGTCAAGAGGTTTCCCAATTGTTCAGGAGAACACAAAATATAACAAATAACTTATTCATGTTAAATTAAGTATTAATCCCCAGACTGGATACAAGGACTTGCCAATAATAATCAGAGTGAAGAGCAGAGAGGACAGCTAAAAAACTTTTAATCTGCTGCAGGGAACTGAGATTTATGCAACTTTTATAGTGTTAAAGTTTTGAGATAAACATGACTATCAGAAATTGCACCCCTAAATACATATCAATGACTAGATAAAATAGACAGATAACCCTTGCTGCACATAAATTCAAAATTAGAATAAGATAAACAAAGTATACTGGGAGCCAAAGAAAGTAGAGTTTGATGAAGTATGTTTGTCAACTAATATAAAATACCATTTTTCCAACTAACAAGCAATATCAACGAGCAGCTCGCTGAAACAAATGTTGATTGCAATCTGATATACTACTACATCATTTATTTTAAACTCAAATCACGCACTTGAAAAGGCCTGTTTACAATCTGGTAATTGTGGCTTATTTCTTTCTAGAATGCTGGCAGAGCCTAACCATAGAAGTAGATATGAACTTACATGTTTTTCAGTAGGGCTCCATATAGTAACCAGACCTTCCTTATTTCGGCTTTTTCCTGATAAGCTTTTCTTGCAAAGACCGACAACTCGAACTTTCATAAATGACGAAACATCCCTTGAGCCAAGCCCAGCTTGTTCGAGGGCATTTTCAATTCTCTTGCACAAGTTTTTTTGTCTAATATCCTTCAAAAAACAGGGATTGAATGAATCTTTTTTGGAGCTACAAATTATAATATGCTGAAGTTGCCAAAATGGCTACTTTGGCCTACAGCCTTAGATATATCTAGAATGACTATACGAAGTGCCCTTACATCCTTAAAAAATCAGAATCTACATTGTAACTGTTACTTCTTAGAATTGGGAAAATGCACAAGACACCATTATGGCAACTTCAGTATGTTATCAAATTTTACAGTGGCTTACAGGCAAAATTTCTAAGAAAAAAACCTGTTTCTTAGCTTGATAGGAGGAGAATGTTTTGAGCTGTTCGGATGTCATACCAGCCATTAAAACCTCTGGCTCGGCTGATCTCTCTATAAGCTTTGAAATCTGCGCCCCTTCACAAGTTTCAGATGAATATGAGTCGGTACAAACTTCTTGTGATTTCAAAGATAACTCCTCTGCTAAATTTGATCTCCTGTAATTAAAATATTTTCATGATGAGGTCACCATATCAAATTGGGACGGTGACTGCCGTAAAAAATTGGATTGTTTCTTAACTGTGAATAAACAAAATGAGAACAAAAACGTAAGAAACAAAAAAATAATTGAATCTTAAAAACAAAGAAAGGTTAGACCTCTGGTGATACTGTTGAAGTGCTTTTATTTCCCTTCGCTCAGACCTCACGACAGAGCCTCCATTACTAAGTCTGAAAACACGACCACATGCACACACCAGAATACACACACACCAGAAAACACAAAAACACGTAATGATCAGTAAAAAGTAGTATTGATGAAGTTTGGACATGCAGGTAACTGACTGGTACTTTATCATTAGTAAGAATGGATAGTTACCAGTAATCTCACCTTTCCTTGTAAAGAAGGGGATATATCCTTTTTATCCCAACAAGTGACAAGGGTACAGTACCACCTGAGCTTCTGATGCACCAAAATGCCAAAGGAGGTCCCATTTTTTTACCTATTGTTTGTCATCTTATAAATTATTACCATCTAATGGAGTTGGGCTTCCAAGTCTAAAAAGAAATAAGTAGCAAAAACAATATCGTACATAATCCAAGTGTTTCATCCCATCTTGCTCTGCATGTCCCATTTATATGCAATGAAAGGCTGACAGTACCAGATGCCTGAACATGTTAAGAAAGACAAAAGGTAAACATTTAATGAGGACACACATTATGTCCCTACATGTATTCTTAACTATTTATTTTATTTTCTTCAGAAAAAAAAAAAAAAAAAAAAAAACCTCAAGGAAAGAAACAGGTCCAACCCAACCACACAGAGACGCGCCTGAAATCTACACAAAATTTGGAAAAAGCATCAATGAGTAATTGAATATTAGACTTGATTTAAATAACAGAACACCATATTATAAAAATATGCTTTAATAAAGAAAATAATGTTAGATTAAGCTTAAACTGTATCTACAGAGTGCCTGTAAAAGCCTAGAGTCTAAACATGTCATCACATTTCTACCTTTTCCATCAGGCCATCACTTTTCCTTCTATAATTACATGCATTTAGATTTTGCTGGATTGCATTTGCATAAATTAGCGAAAAGAGTGCAGCACATGTATATGGTCCTGAAGATTATATGTGCAACATTGAGTTCCCATTATTACCCGAATTTTCTGTCCAATGAAAATCTTCTTAGACATCAACTGCTTAGTGAGTAATGCATCTAAAAAGGCCCCAATCGAGTACCTAGAACATAAAAAAAATAATGAACCAAAGAATAAACGCCAGCATGATCATATCTTTCAGGTACAATTAACAGTTGAAGACAATTTTTAGTAGCAAATTGTACATTCCTCAAATCTTAAAATCAATAAAACTGGCAGCACATTTCATGCCTGGTTCTGGACTAATTTCAACATCAACTTTAGATAAATTGATAATATAATGTTTTTCTTACCATCCATCGGTCAATTCAATCGTCATCCTGGGGCAAGTAGTTCCACTATTCTTAATTGAGTCTTGACTATTCAAGTCATTAATTTTATCATTCCGTTCAACTAAACTTGGATTGGCACAAGAATTAATATTACAAACACAAAGAACCATCGCCGAGGCTGGTGAAACATCCCCATCTAATATTTTCTTTACTGCTGATCGGTGGCCATAGTTTACCTCCCTCTCATACCTACCATGAAGGAAACAAGTCAATAAACAATATAGAACAATTCATCATTCAAAAACACGTAGGTCAGTCTGGAATTAGTTTATTTTTCTTTATGTGATCCTAATACTAGGGAATAAGCTAAAAATAAAAAAAAAAATGCCTCCAAACAATATTCATGGATATATCATATATGGGTCAAATTTTAACTATTTTGCCCCTGACACTGATAAGAAAGAAGAAACACAAATCCGAACCAAACAAATATTTCGGGTAGATCCAATTTTAGACCTAAATAGCTAATCCACTAATTTATTCGCATGAGAAAATCATATAAAATGATAACAGTGAACTCAGAAAACAAATGACAATTTACCTGTACTTTAATTCCTCTAGAACATTAAAAATAGTTAAAAATTTGCCGGCAGCAATTGACGGGTAGCATCTTTCATAGGATGCAAGTTTCCACACAATCCACTTGTAGTGATTTTTGACCCACCTTAAGGGAAAAAAATGTAGAAAAAAAGGAAGTTATTTTCCAAATTGAAGCTAAGCCTAGTCATATAATAATGTAACTCATTGAAAGACATTGAATCTGATAAACGGCACTTTATTAGTACTCTGCCCACCAAACTACAAATAATACTGCAGACACAAAAGACTCAATAAACAGATAAGATGATGATCCCCAGTACCAGAGGTAAAAGTTGCATCCCCAACTCTCCGCCAAGACCACATGAATATCAGCAATGATAAAAGAAACCTTACTGTTTAGTTGCCTGTCCTGACAAGGCACCAGACTGGATCAGCACAGCATGAAATTCATCAGAGCCAACCTGGTTGAACCCGAACCCACCATTTTTAAATATAAATTTCTCAGCATTATTTGCATTTATTTGTTTCACCTCATCAGGCACGATTTCCTAACAAGTAAACAAATAGCTTTTAGTTATTTTGCCAAAAACAAAGAAGAGTTTGGGACTAATTTCAAAGAAATCCTTTTACCGGGTTCTCATAGAGGGGGGGCCCTCCAAAATATTCTTTGATGGTCTTTCTTTGCAAGTAAAAAGGATAATGCGTCGAGACACGTTCTTTCTGACATCTATTTTGTAATTTAAATACCGAGGATGAACCTAATAAAAAGAAGATTTTTTGTCAACTACAAGCGCATTGAGAAAAATAAGCAATATCCCAAAAGTACATATTAAATTATAAATAGAAGCCTGAGTAGAGAGTACATTCTAAAACTTTGGTACATATAGAATTGCAATCGAGCACATTTTAATTAAGATCCACATTTTTCCAAATATGTGATTTTGCCTATATTAACTTGTGTAATCAAATAATAAATAATTTATCAACTTTATATTTGGTTATATAATTTTGCTTTGATGTACTACAAGTTTACAACAAAGTCGCCATTTTACCCGTTCAAACAATTATGTCTCGACTACACCAACAAACTAAAAAGGTTTTGAGAAACAACAAGCATTCAAAACTTGATATGTTTTTTTCTTTTTTGACTTTTACAAAAGCCTTCCGATCCTTTCAAGGTAAACACAAAACAACCATGCAACAGACCTTCATCACAAATGTCTTCAAAGGCTATCTAGGGCTCAACTTAAAGTGAACCAACTGATAGAAAAAAAGATGGACCGATTTGTCAAATTAATGACAACAAAAGAAGATTCATACATAAATTTTAATAAGCTACTGAACGCTTAATGTGGTTGCTTACCATCCAATGCCAAAAGTGAACTGCTGTTTAATGGAGCAACAAACCTGCATCAAACATTAAGCTTGAGTTAAAACAACAAGTTGTGCCTAACATACAGGATTTGACGTACATGGCTCCAAGAGATACCAATTAGATAAATACCATGATGTCTGTTAGTTCATTTATTATATAAGTCACAAGCATGGTAACTTGTTAAAAGTTATCATGTAAAATGGATTAGATAAATTACAATTTCTGTCTAAGATAGTAGGCAGACCTTTTCTGTTCTTTATTCATCTAGAGTTAATCATAGATTTTAAAGATGTATAAATTTACAAACAAGGTTGGCAGCAGCAATTTGTTTAAAAGATCCTATATACATGTGATGCCATGCAATTGCTCAAGTATGTTTATCTTGGTGGCAAAAGAAAAGTTTCAAAACCGTAGGACATCTGCAATATTAAGAACTACAATAAACAAAGAAGTGGGTCGAAACAAATCCCAATTGAAGTAAGGAAATTTTAAGTCAAACCTGGAACTTCGAGGTCTTTTAAATGGAGTAACTGAGTTCAGATTTCTGGGTTTCCTCTTGGAGGCAAAAAGATTCTCTTTTCCTTTACCACACTCCTCCTCAATTTGATGCAGTACCTCATTCGCAGGCTGACCTGTAATTCTACTTTCATGAAAGTTTTCTTCAAAAGACATTGGTGCTATCTCCCTATCTAATATCTCGGTATTCATAATTATCTCATTTTCCGGTGCTAGATCACTTAAAAGGCTCTTAGCACGAGCAAGGGCATCCTTAGAGATTGCAATAGGCTTCCCACTAGCAGTGCTCAGGCCTCGGCTTGCATCTGGATGCAGTTGGATTTCTGGCAAGATTAACTTACATTGATTGTATTTTCCATAATTGGACAGCTGTGTGACTGAAAGGTCATTCTCATCCAATCCCAATAACGACCTTGCCTTTGCGATACCATCTGAAAATGAAAGCCTCCTATTAATGTTAAAAATTCTTGATAAATTTGTGCTGATGATGTAACTTCCATAGATTGATTTTCCCAATGCAGCTCTGCTGCCAAAATATCATATAACATGTTTAGATTTGAGCTTGGTCATGAGGGTTCAGAAGCTAGTTATGTGGATACTCATTTTGGTACCAGTTACCAAGCTTCTCATTCTCCTGGTATTCAATGAGATGTATTACTATTTCACCGAACTGGACCTGAACTTCTTTATGCACTAATTTTCCAAAACCTTGTACTATATACCTTGGTAAGGTACTGGCATCACTGGAACATTCCAGACAGAACACAAGAGGGACTGAAAACATGTTAGTTGTTGAACCACAAATTATGCAATTCCTGGAGATAGATAGTAATTGAACAGTACATTTTTGTCATGTTCCTTACTGTTGGTGGAAGAAATCTAGCTCACCAAAACAGTTGGCTAGATAGAAAATTATACAATGGAAGCTGTGTGATACTATATTCATGGACTTTGTCTAGTGGTGTGAGAATATAAAGTCCATACCTATTTTAAAGTTTATGAATCTTTCATAATTCTAAGCACACATAAATGGGAAACTGCTTTTACTACCATTCTATTTGGTGGAACAACCTTTGCCTAGTTGACCAGGTTCTGCTGCTTCAAATAAACAGATTGGCCTGGCCTGTTTGCAAAAGTTGCATTGCATATCCTTCAATTGAAACATAAAGAACATTTCTGTGTTTTTTCGGTATCTCTATTTTACAAAAAGGATAGGTCTAACAACAAAAAGGGAAAATGCCATACCACTGTGGACATTTGAAATCAGATTTTCTGATATAGGTTGAGATGATTCTGTACCAGAAATTGGCACATCTTGATGAACTTCATCTAGAAAATTAAGTAACATGTTACATGAATTGATTATCGTTTAAATTTCCTTTTAAAACATGAAAGTTCCAAAGATATAAGATTTTGATATGAAAGTTGGAAACTTTTCTAACCAGACCTCATCACACCATAAATGTGAATTTCTAAAACAGTATTTGCTGCAAAAAGTGAGTTCTGGTTGTAAAAAAGAGGTGGGCCTGAACTACTTGCAATTGTTGGAACATTCCCAGATCCATGTTCTAGAATAGTCAGTAAGAAAATCCCATAATTATTCAATATATGTACAACCATCAGGGATTAAACCATTACTGATAAGAATAAAAAAGAAAGCAATTTGATACCATTATTGTGATTTTCCAATAAAGCCCGTGCCTTTTGGATGGAGCTGTCATTGATAGAAACAGGACGACCTGATCCGGTTGAAAACATTGGAATATCTTCATGTACTTTATCTAGTAGAACAAGTAAGGCCATTAGAGACTGTTATTTCAACTGTCAGAGATACTTCTAGGAATAAAAAAGAAACTTACCATTGTGACTTCCCAAAACAGCCGTTGCCTTTTGCAATGAGCTCTTCTTTACTGAAACTCGTTGACCTGACCCGGTTGAAAACATTGGAATATCTTCATGAACCTCATCTAGTAGAACAAGTAAGAACTTCATTAATATTTTTAGTTTAAATTATGGAGATGCTTATAGTTGTAGAAAATAAACAGGTTAGTGTACCATTGTGACCACCCAACACAGCCTTTGCCTTTTGCAGTGAGCTTTTCTTTACTGAAACAGCTTGGCCAGACCCAGTAGCAAACATTGGAATATCTCCACGCACTCCACCTAGTAATGCAACAGGAAATTATATGAAATGCATTAATGTAGATAAAATGTTTACATAATACTGATTAATGTTTTAAAGTGCAGAAATTGAATATGCACTGGAGGGGCACTGCCATGCCATGGGGAATTTGACACGGTAATACTTATGCGGTTTATTTATCAAATTTTGGACAAAATTCAAACATTACAACTTTGATAGAATTGATAATATAGAACACCAATGTTCTGAAGGATAAAAGCAGAAAATTTAGACACCTGTGTTGTGATTTTCCAAAAAATCCCTTGCCTTTTCCATTGAGCTTTGGTTCACTGACACAGGTCTACCTGATCCAGTAGCAAACATTCCAACACTTCCATTTCCTTCATCACGAACACATGTAAAATTTATAAGGGACAACATCAAAGCCTGATGGACATATGGAAATACTTCTATAGAGAAAATATTGATACTACTTTTGTAATTTCCTACTGCATCCCAGGGCTTATTTAGTGTGCTCACAGAACCAGGTTCAGCTGACCTGGTAGAAAATACTGGAACTTCTTCATGTTCTCCATGTAGCAAAGAAAGTTAATATGCACATTTCATATCTATTTGGCATCTTGGAATCTCTGTGATAATTAAAATGATAGAAAGAAAAGATAGTTCTTATATGGTTTATACCATTGTTGTGATTTTCCAAAAGAGCACGTGCCTTTTGGATTGAACTATGGTCCACCGAAACAGGTCTACCTGATCCAGTTTTGAATATAATATCTTGCATACTATCATCTTCCGTTCCTCCATCTAGCAGATAGCATGGTTCATTATCCATTTAAAATAGAAACAGGTTCTGAATCAAATTGTATATAAAGCAGAGATGGAAATTTGCAGACCAGATTTCTGATTTTGATAAGCAGTCCTTGTGTTATTCACTGAACCACCACGTCTAGACTTCAACAACAAAAGTTCTCCCCCAGGCGTTTTAGCTCGAGTTTCTTCCTTGTCAATAGGTAAAATAACACAATGTAAAGATGAAAAACACGAACTGATAAAAGAATCTTTGTGAAATAATGAAACAAAGTTTTTCAAGCCTACCTGCTCCTTCTCCAACAATGCTCTTGCCTTGTCAACTGAGCTCTTATTTACCGAAACAGGTCGGCCTGACCCGGTCTTAAACAATTGAAATTGACCACCATCTGGAGTAGTGATTTCTATTAAAAATATTTGCAATTTTGCATGTATTATCAAGTGAGATTACAATGAGATTGTTTTAAGAATAGAAGACAAAAGTCTAATACAGTGTTATGGTTTTCCAAAAGAGCATTTGTGTTCTCACCTGAAGTTTGCTTTACTGAAACAGATCGACCTGTCATGGTTTGGAACAATGGAAGTTCCGCATTACCATTCATACATCCTCCATCTATGATAATGATAATAAAAATGCTTGTGTTAAAATTTAACTTTTTCAGCTATAAGGGTTAAAAAAGTATTCCAACCAATATTGTGATTACCCAAGACCAGTGATTCCTTGAGAGAAGAGTTTAGAGATGCTGAAACAGGTGGCCAAGATCTTCTTTGAAGTGTGTCAAACTGAACACCTCTATCTACATGGCCTTCATCTGAAAAGCAGATGAGTCAATTTTCAATAGAGGAAACGTTACACCCAAAACACTGTATGTGTAAGGATGCTAATAATATGTACAGAAACGAAGAAATCTCAGCATTGATAGAGGGAGTAAAAAATTAATTTACCATTGGTAACCTCCAGAACAGCTCTTGCCTTCTCCATAGAAGAACGGTTCACCGGAACAGACCTTCCAAAACCGCTAAAAAATGATGTACACTGACCTTCATTACCTACACCAAGACCAAGAAACAAATGTCTCTGTCTGTCTGTCATACTCATACTATTGCAGAGGTATAGAATATATACATTATGGAGTATGGGCTCTTAGACCAATTTCATTTTTTGTTAATGGAAATGCATCATATAGAAAATTGATTACCTGTTAGCTCATCATCTTCCTCATTTACTGATGGACCCTCTTCTTCTCCTTGGACCTTTGGCCAAGCTGAAAAGAGAGTAAGAACTAAGAAACAGGTCGATGATTAATTGACATGTTTGATGTCATTCATTCTGGTCGGTGGCTTTAGAATATTCTATTTTTGGCTTATTGATATCAAAAAGGCTAAATCCTGTAACTATTGGTTCAATCTGAGACTTCCAAGTCAATAAATCAGATTGATCGAGCTTATAAAACACCGGAAGGTTGATCCGAACTACCGGATTGGAAGAAGGGAGTATAGATAGGATCATAGGAGACGACATGGGATCAACATTTGAGTGATAAGAGCAAGAAGTCACCTTGAAGCAACAGCTCGTCCATCGAGCATCCTAGGGTTTCGGTTTCGGTTTCGGTTTCCTCCGACGGCGGCATGTCCCGGGGACGCCCGCGATCGACGGTGGCTGACACCCATCGCACGTGCCCATCCGACGTTCCCTCGATTCGCCACGCCTGCATCTCCCTCCCTCACTCCCTCTCTCGCTCTCGCTCTCTCGCACAGTATCAATCAAAGTGCTACGATTTGTCGTTTTCTCTTCTCTCTTACTTCGCGCCTCCGCGGAAGTGAGGGTTCATCCCCTGACTTACTGCATTGTGCAGTTCACACCGTCAGCCGTTGGATGGTCTCGAGTTCCGCGCTGACACGAATCTCCAGACAATCCAATGGCTGACGCTGTGAACTGCATAATGCAGTACAGCAGGGGATATGAATATTCTCTTCGCGCCCCCTTCGAAGTATCTCGAGGAAGAAGTACGATGGCGAGTGTTCATCCCCCAGACTCACTGCATTGTGCAGTTCACAGTGTCAGCCGTTGGGTCGTCTCGAGATCCGCTTTAGCACGAATCTCGAGAAAATCCAATGGCTGACGCTGTGAACCGCATAATGCGGTACAGCAGGGGATATGAATATTCTTTTTTTTTTTTTTGAGAAAGGATATGAATATTCTCTTCGCGCCCCCTTCCAAGTATCTCGAGGAAGAAATACGATGACTGCAGTAGGAGCATACTAATGTAAAAGTCCGTTTGTCTGTGAAGTAGCTTGTGTCAGTGATACAGAGTGGTTCGGTGCATGGTCCTCCGCGTGTTGATTTGTTGTTAGAGTTCCCGGCACTGTGTTATTTACATGCGCCTAAAGCACTAGACCGTCCGCTGTGTTATGGTCCTGTCGTCCTTGTCGGCCCCGTGTTTCATAGAGGCGGTCCATGTTGTTAGCGGTGAAGCGGATCTAGTCGATTGTTGTGTTGTGGAAATGGCGGGAAAGCTGGAAGCATGTTTTGCCGATTTTTTTATTTTTGCGTACGTTTGATTTTTTAACTGAAAATTTTTCTTCACCAACAGGCCAGAAAATGCTTGATCTCAAACGGCCCAAATGTTAACTGACTAGTGACTCATTCAATTTTAGACCACTTTGCATACTCCCAAGTCAAGGGGTGTAAACGAGCCGAGCCGAGCTCAAACTCGGCTCGTTTAATTAACGAGCCAAAAACACGAGCTGACCGAGTTGGCTCGTTAAGCTCATTTATTTTTTAATAATAAAATTTTAAGTATGTTATATCAAAATTTATATAAAAATCCCTCTTCCCTCTATATTAAAAAACGTCTAAGGAATGGACGTGTCCAGTGGTCTCATGAAAAATGGTTAGATAGAGCTGTATGGACGGTTCAGATTGCATCTTCCTGTCGGATCAATGGTCGAAGATGTTATCTCTGAGAAGATCTACGGATGGCATTAAACGTGGCCCATCTTTTGTCTCTTCTCCAGTCGAACTCTGTTTTGTCGCTGCATCTGTGTCGCGTCAACAAAATCGCTTCCGAAGAGTTCGAACCGGCGCCTTCTCGGTGAAATCATAACATCGCTTGCTCCCCCTCTCTCTCTCGAATTCCCTCCTCTCTCCCGCCTCTTCGCAACTTTTCCCTCTCCACTCCGCTCGGCTCCGACCTCAACCAAACCCTGTGTGCTCGCTCCGCCTCAACTCGATCACCAGCCCTTGCTCCACCTCATCCGTGGCTTCTCTTTCTCCCGGACCGTCACAGTCTCGAACGCCCGTCTCAAACTCGAACCCCTACCTCTCTTCTTCCTCTCGATGCCGCGAAAACCCGCACGCTGCCTCGAAAACCCTCTGCGGAAACCCGCACCGCTGCCGTCAAAAACCGCTGCCGGTTGCCAGCGATCCTTCCAAGGCGACGCACGATGGCACGAGAAGATCTCCCTCACGGAGCCTGGTAAGCATGGTCTCCCTCATGGCGGCAGCGAGAGGAGAGGAGCGCTGTTCAGTTGTCTCCCTCTCTTTACCGATGCTCCAAATGAGTACAATTGATATAAGTACTCTTTTGTTCATTTTGAATCCAATGCATGGGATCTATGTGATTTCCATCAAAATGTTGACTTATTTCCCGAGCACATTTTTCTGTTGTTTTTGACGGAGATGGGAATGTAATAGATAGCCATCTCCTTTTCTTTTTCTTCACATGTTGGTAAGAAACTTTTTATTCAGTCTTAACCAATTATTTTTTTTCTGCAGACATTCAACAATGTCGCGGGAATGCTTCAATTTCTATGCTGATTCGGTAAGAAGCAGTAATGAGCGAGACAAGAAGGGTAAAATTTTTTAGAGCAAGCAATCTTCTCAATTGTCCCTTCAAAATGGCAGAAATAGAGAAATTAATTAATCGACTAATGGAAGTATGGAACAGGTGATTCTCTTTAATTTTTTTTTTCTTGGCTCATACTTTGCAATTGAGCCTGTAAGTGTCCCATGATTGCTTTAAAGTTAGTTGAATCAAGTTGGTTTCCCAATATTGGTGAGCAATTGAATTTTTACCTTGATGTTGTTCAAGCATGGTATATGTTTGATGAAATGTCCGAGAGAGAGAAATTGAACATGATGTCTCAACTATACTAAGCACTTTCACTGTAAATTTATTACCACATCTCAATCAACCTATTTTATTAAAAAAAATGAAGAATACAAGTCTCGGCAATGTTAAGGATTTGAATTGAAGTTTCCTCTTGCTGAGGGGCGATGGTCGGTGTGGCTGGAGTTAAAGGAGGGCAAGGTCATGGCTGGCTAGAGAAACCCCAACTCCACGGTCTCCAGCCCTTGCCATAGGGTGCTTCTCCACTTGATGGCCACAAGGATGTTCCTCAACTTCTATAGGTATGAAATGTTTTAAATATTCAGTTGACTATTTAACTCTACAAGATCCCGTATTATTCCAGAATTTTGTTCGTTGCTCTGGATAGACCTATTTCACTGATTATTGGTGAATAATTCTTATTATGAAGTCTGTTTGATGATCTTCATGCACAACTGTCCACAATTGCTTGAAAAGGTGAAATGATATCTCAATTTGTTATGGATTACTTATGGAGGGATTCTTGGTGCAGGTTGAAGGGAAGTAGTTATGATTTTATTTTTCTTTTGTTCCTTCTAATTTTAATCATCCGGGTATGTGTACCAGTTGGTTACAATGTATGGATAGTGATCTGGTACAAATATGTGTACAAGCCGTTTCCCATATAATAATGTAATTGTTTTACTTTTGTTTATGGTCTGCTTTTAATATCAAATAATCTAAGTTAAAAATTAGTTTCAAAATTTGTATCACTTGGGTTCTGATTGGTCTGCACTAAAAATTTTGATTTGGCAGTTGAGAGTGGAGGTTGCATTAGCCCATATTGATGTGATCTCAATGGTAGTTTTGATTGTTAATATTCTTTGTGTCTCATAATTGTGATCCGATCTGACAATATCTTTTGTAGGCAAGGCCGTAATGGTGCATAATTTGAAAGAGAGAATCTCTAAGATTGGGTCTGGCTAAAGGTGCTTAAGGTCAGAATATGCTTACTCCTTTGGGAGCAATCATGCAATATACGCTCAGGTTTTTGTATCTTAAAATTTGATATTGCGTCACTTGGGTCAGATGGGGCATTGCAAAACTTCATCCAGAATGTCATGGTAAATTATGATTTAGAGATCTCATCTTAATCGTGACGAGTTATACCCTTTTCTATTTAACTTTTTTTTTTCTTTCAAAACATGTAGGTTATGGTGGTAAAAATGCTGCTGTGCGTGAACAATCATCTGTGAAATATAATTGTGAGTCACAGGTTCTTTTTCTGGCGCAATTACATCATTTGGTGCAGCTACTGCAACATCCTCTTATTTTTTTAAATTTTATGTTCAAAAAATATATTTTGTTAACTGCGATATTTAATACTTTTGACATTATCTTTTCTGAGTGCTTACCAGCAATGAAGGAATGTAACAAAGATGAAGCAGGTGTTATCGACCTGTATGGTTTAAGTTGGGTCGACTGCCTCAGCATGTGTTATATTCCAAAAACTGTTTTTTTTTTTTTTTTTTTTTTTTTTTTTTCTCATATTGGCAGTTTCTCACTGTGGCAAAGAGGGTACAAGCCTTGTACATTATTTAGATCCTATTAATTTCAACAATGTTTGGTTTTTCTTTTTTTTTTTTTTTTTTCCTTTTTGAAAAAAGTGGAGTACTCCACCAGTTTAACAATGTTTTGTTTTCTTCTTGCTAATTCTTTTTTTCCTTTAATATTGTACTTACCACTACATTTATGCTAGCATGTTTGTCATTGTAATGATCTTCCTTGGATTAATTTGTGTAGCAAAAGTATTAACAATGGATCACAGGCTGGAGTTGACTAAAGAGCAACGACATATTATGTACTATTCTGAATATGGGATTTTGTGTAAATTTTTCGGTCTGACATGGTTTTTGACTGAACAAGTGATCTGGCTCATGCAAGATATTATGCAATCAAATACTTTGTGTGACTAATTTAAATGGTTATGAATATTTGTTGCATCCGATCCTATTTTAGTCTTTTGTTTTATCTTTTTGTAGGGAACCCTGATGACTATAACTAGAAAGAGGTTATATGGTATTATGGTGCATCCTTGCTAGCTTGATACAGACTATAGAGGTATCATCAGATAATCAGAGTGATACATAGCCAGTACCAAACTGGCACCAGAATCAAATGACTTGTAGTACAATGCTTATTTTTAGTGGATTTTTTTCCTTGGCACTGTAGGAAAATACTGGCATTTGTTGTGGTACAAACTTGTGATCAAGCCAGATGTACATGGAGGAAACTCCAGTTACAAATTTCATCAACAGAAAAACGCAAAACAGTTTGTGAATATAAGTGAAGGATAATTTGGTTTCTGATTTGTGAATTGCGATTGAAACATTTTGCATATATATAGCATGAGAGAATTTTATTTCCTTCCAAATTCTTGTTGGAGAGCTCTATAAGAATGACAAAATTATACAATAGGAGACTGTTGTATAGTGGTCTTGGGATACCTACCGGGAAACTTTTATGATGACTTGATGGCAAACCATTGTGCTCTAAAGCTTTAACCAATTTGATAATAAATTTTGGATAACAACAATGTTGATTATTTTCATAACATATAGATATTGATTAAAATAGATTTCAAAAAACACTTATGAGATTTGTGTATTCTGAAAGTGCTATAAGCATTAGATGTAGAGAGGGTGTAATCTGTTACACTTTTTAATTAAACTATGAATTATATATTAGAGATAATATCTCAAATGAGCAAGTTTAGGAATTAAAAGGACATGCAATTAAGAAGCCCGCTGCATGGCGCGGGTCGACTACTAGTTAATATAAAAGGACTAATAAATATATGTTCATACACATTTTACATAACAATTTCATATATATTTGACCATGTTGTATAATATATTAATAATTTACGATAAGAGCAGTACAAATTGCAATTAGTAATAGTTTATCGAGCCAAAAGAGTTTAATGAGCCGAGCCATGCCAAGCTCAAGCTCGGCTCATTAGCTTAACGAGCTTAACGAGCGAGCCAATAACGAGTCGAGCCCGAGCCACGAGGCCTGAGTTTTTTTGCCACTCCTACCCAAGTCCTAATTAAAAAAGAGAATAATTTCCCATATATAAAAGTATAAAAGAAATTACTAAGTGTCCTCATCACTTTAGCTATCAACATGTCTACAGATTTATAATAAATTTTAGAGTAAATTACACGAACGGTCCTTAAAGTATCACCATTTTACCAAATTGGTCCTTAAAGTTTCAAAAGTACTAATTTGGTCCTTAAAGTATCGATTTGCTACCAATTTGGTCCCTAAAGTTTGGGATGTACCATTTTGGTCCTTAAAGTTTCACTAACATATCGTTTAATCCCTAAAGTTTTAAATACTTATCAAATTAGTCCCAAAATTAAAGTATTTTAATTAAAGTTATTATTTTCTTTTATCTTATACTAATTTTTAGCATTACAAATATCGATAATATGATATTAAAAAAACATAAATAATGTACAAGTATATATATATTTTTTCATGCTATCAAATACTTATTAAGTAAATTTTAGCATCAATAAATAATGATAGGACTAATTTGGTATAAATAAAATACTTTAAGGACCAAAACGGTACATCCCAAACTTTAGGGACCAAATTGGTAGCAAATCAATATTTTAAGGACCAAATTGGTACTTTTGAAACTTTAAGGACCAATTTGGTAAAATGATGATACTTTATGGACCATTGACGTAATTTACTCTAAATTTTATAATATCTCAAATTTTATAATTTTGTAATAGTGTGGACACGTGGACACAAATTTTGAGAACACTAGATATACTCAACTATAAATATGAAAACACATTTGGCATTATAGTCCAGTAAGTCATGCCTATTATCATATACATACAACTATACAAGTACCTATATAATATGCTCATATATACTTGCGACAATCTACCTAGAATTTAGAATTATTCAACCACTTACACACTTAACCCCTCATTATTCTATAACTAATTAGTGGTTACTTATCATTCACAAGGGACTAATTAACTAAGCACCAATTGTTGTTCAAACTTCTAATACAGTTGCTTAATTATAATCCTGGACTGTTAGCTATATATCTAGTACCCTTTTGAAAGGGGAAGAGAGACACATTCTCTGAACTCCAGTTTCCTGGTCTCACTGTAAAAAGTTCTCTGCTTGTTAGGCCAGTATGTCAGCCAAATGCACCCGGCAATTTCCCACTGTGTGACCCTCGATGCGGTGCTCGAACGCATCTTCCAGCACACACTCTCTCCATATTCATCCCGCGCAAAGACGACCCCGCCGTCCCTCGTGAACGGTCGGTACGCGCTTGTATACCTGTCCCTGAACCATGCCCGGGGCTGAAAGATCGAGAACTTGGAAGGTTTTGATGAAACGACCTCCCGACCATTGGTCCCGTCATGCAGAGACCAGTCGAGAATAGCTCTGCTGCCGTGGACCAACTGTTCGAACTTCCAGGGTTTCATGTTCACTGCAACGTTCTCTGCTGTGGAGACCCGTATGCCGAAGTAGGAATTCGGGGGGTCGAAGGACGCCTCCATGGCATTCTCGTAACCGACCTCGTGTGTTGGGTTTTCCGAGGATTTGGTGACTGAGACGGATATTATATCGGATTGTTGTAGAGGTGTTATTTGCAGAGATATACGCGACGGGAAGTGCTTTTCTTCAGAACCGTAGCCTCGCTCCGCCATGAGTGTTTCCGAGACGAGCGAGGTGATGTCGCATCTGTTATCAAAATATAGTGCTTAGTACTTTTTCAGAAATTCCTATCAAAAGAAAAATCAAAAAGCAATAACTAATTTTGAGAAATTATTCATACAATTGAGAATTAGTTTGATCGCAGATCGATACGATGACGAGCAAAAACTAACCTTATATTATCAACCTTAACCTCCACATCGACCCAATTCGCCCTCGGTGTTGTCCTGTATGCTAGCTGTATCACCCCTTCGACATGTTGGTACTTCAAAGAAAACGACAGTCTTTCGTCTTGAATCTGCGAACTAGAATCCTCCACGTTCGTTCCTACAATGGGGCAGTACAATTGGACCTTCCACAGCCCGATAGCCGACACCGCATATGAAAACAAAACTGATGGTAGTCTATAGGAGCCGCTGGACGAAGTGATTTCACTGATCCAATTGGTGATGGCCAAATTCAGTGCTCTCATCCATTCCTCTTCTAGGTTCGAGCCGAGGATTCTCACAAGGTACTTGGCCACCTCCTTGGCATTCGAACCAGTTAACTGAACCTTTAATGCGTCAACGCAGCCTCGCCTGAGGTCGTGAGGTGCGGCCTCGTATATGCATACTATGAAAACCAGGGTGAGGCATGCAAGATTGAATACGCTCCGAAAATTTTCCTTGATTTGAATTGCTCCGTAACGGAAGGTATATCTCTTGTTTGGACCATATCTGGAAAAAAAAAATACCAAAATATGAATCAAATAAAGTTCAAAATGTTTTTTTTTTTTTTTTTTGGCCTTAGTAGCTACTAGTTTTAGCATTAAAGTTGACAGTTACAAAACCAGCTGGAATACCTATTATTCTGAGAAGTGTTCTACGATAACAATCCAGTGAGAAAGTTTTATTAAGATCCTAATTAATGGGCACAGGTTCTTTGTTTAACTGGAATGTTAGCATTCTAGGATGAAGGATTATCTTGTAGAACCAGAAATAAACTCTGAAGTCTGTATATTTATAATTTATTTTGATGGAAAACCTTCGGAGTTAATCAACATGTACAATCATATAGAATTAGAACCTGAGGACCCAGTTGACAACATCAACAAACAGCAGGACCATCTCAGGCTCATCAAGAGTTTGTTGCATCTTGTTGCTGAGATGGACAGGCGAGGAGGTCCAGAGAGACACCGGCACGTGAAAGTTTGCGATGATAGAGAGGGTTACATGCGTGGCGGAACTTTTGTTCAGTGAGAGGAACATTGACGGTTGTTTTGAGGTTGATGTGCAGATGCACAGAGACATGGAGCTTGTTTTCCACTGAGAGAAAGGGGGAAGGTTGCTTATCCAAGCCCATATGTCAGGTGCAAATGCTGGTGCATTCATTTTTACTTGAATTGCAATGAAACAAATATGTCAGTAAGTTTGAGGTGAAGAGAGGAAGGAGGGTTACTGTCTTATTTAAAGAGGTCTAAAAGGGAAATGCCAAACTTCAGATTCCACCAGAAAATTGGTCCATAATTGAGACTCGAGACTTGATCAAAAGTTGGTTTCTTGATTCTGATATAGACTTCTATGGAGCCCAAAAGAGACAAGCTTTTTCTGTAATTTTAAAAAACCACTTAAATTTTCACAAATCCCATTAAGATAGTAGTTAGAATTTATAGGGAATATATTTATATCTTATCTTCTGACATGACTACCTTCGCCCTGTAGATCGCTAGTTTTTTAAAAGATAATTCGTATTAGAAGTCTGTATTATTTGCTATGACAATACAATTATCCTTATCATCATCATATTAACAATAGATAAGAGTGAATGGATGCCTATTTCCCGAAAGCAATTCATAGCAGAGGGAATCGTTGAAGTTTGAATAAGTACAAACATTATTGGCATCTCTAATAAACCCATAATTTATGCCTTCTCCGAGGTTTGCCAACCATCCGCTAAAGAACAGAAATAAACATGGGCCCTCAGAATCAAAGTACAAAACTGTAGAGATTAATTTTACAGCCAGAGCTTGGTGCATCAAATCAGAAAGCTCAGATGTGGTTTCTTGTAATCTATACTAACCAACCATTAGTGATTGTTAAAGTTATCTTTACACTATTGAAAGCATCACTAATTGATCACATGGCTCTTCTTCAAGAAGCTAACTAAATTCCTGGCCTTAAACAATAATTGAAGTACCAAGTAGTTAGGCAAGATTAGGTGCATATTCTCTCCTTCAAGTTAGACTATTTTGAACAACCCCCCCCCCCCCCCCCCCACCCCCCAGCATTTCCTTTTGGCAGTGGGGAAAATTAGTAATAGAAGAAAAACCAAAATTTCAGCCCCTTTAGAGATTAAACTCTATAATATATAGTCATTTCATGGCTTCCAGTATTAATTGTCGAGCAATGAAGTGTAAATATGAGTCCAACATCAACTCCAAAAACTGATAAAAACCAGGAATGGCGTGGAGAAATTGACAACTTAGCTATGCAATATTTTTTCAAAAGTGGAGTAGGATGTTATACTCTCGTGTACCAGTTCTATACAAAACATATTGTAAGAAAAACTATATCTCAAGTTCCCTTAACTATATAAGACACTGCTAAACCAACATATGGGTGCATAACTAGGAGTCAGACTCTATTCTCATAGGATCAGGGAAAAAATTAGCATCTCTACACACTACTTCAGATGACAACAGCAGAGAAGAAGCACCTTTTCCCAATGGATTTGAAACCAGGGGCATGCCAGCCATTATGCTCATCAAAACACTCCACCTGAGGGAAAAAAAATTAAATGGAAATATTCAAACATTGAAATGTACTCCACCAATTTTATTCATCAGGAGTTGGATGCAAATAGTATCACTGATAAGACTAATTGAATTGTTTGAGAAAAAAATAGGTTTCAGGGTTTAGATGCAGTAATTTAAATTGAAACTATGTTCAACGGACTCCTTGAAGTTATCTTGCATCCAGAAATACCCATAAAAATTATGATCTCACAATCTATTTCACAATAAATGCATGCAAATAAAAGATCTGTAAGATTTAGTGCTCTTCAAGTACTCAAGTACAATTTCAAAAGACCAAATTATGAACACAATCAAATGCAATTCACTTAACCCATACATATTTTGATCACCTTGATTTTGTTACCAATTGAAACAATAAATCTATGAATTTTAAAGGGCACCCATGGAACACCAAGATCATTATCACCTATTCACCTCATCATTTAAATTTGAGGTATTGTAGAGGTTATGGTAACTCAAGGCACAAGGACCTCAAGATAAATGCACAGACATTGCCTTAAATTAAAGAATCCCAAAAGTTAATGAAATATCATATTTTCACGAGTACATACAATTTCGGTGACTTCATCCTCATTTGAGAGACCACCCATCATGTAGAATGTTTCATCGATTACAGCAGAAGCAGCATAACCTCTTGGTTTCTGCATAGGTACGCCTGGGACCCACAATTGCAGCCGTGGATCAAATATCTCCAGACTTGACACCATCTTCTTGCCATCAAAACCTCCCACTGCATATCTGATAGGTACTTAGAGAAAGCAAAAGAGGAAGAGAAATGTGCATCTTAATAAGAGGCAAGGAGCAGGCCAAATCCAAATCACCTATTTAAGTTTTCTACTTCAGGGCGGGTCTTGATTATATTTATTCTCAGACTAAAGTTTTGTATTTTAGTTTGCTCCTAAGAAATTCATCACAAAACGTAAAAATACTAAATAAAGAATATGTATATATGCAGTATGGAATACAGTTTCTCATTAATTGTAGCTAAAGAGAGGCATCCCCTGCTTTCAACCATGCAAGGAAGTCTAGCCCAATAGCCTTCCCTTGGATCATATCTCTCGGCCGACCTGGAAGCAAAAAACACACAAATCAGTTCAAGAGATGGCACAAGAATGATTATGCTAGGAAACTTCTTCATTGCTGTGTATGTGTGGATTTTGGTTAGGGTGGTTGGGGTTGCGGTTGGGGTTAGGGGGTTAGCTAAGGGCAAGAGACAGAGTTCTGATTACCTCAGGTAATGTTTCCCATCATATCCACCAACAGTGTAGATAGCCCCGTTAAGTTCTACAGCTCCTGGAGCAAACCTCTGTCATACAACATTATTCAGTATTTAGAAATAATACGTAAAAACATGACTATTTTAATTTAATTTGATAAAGCTTAATGCATGATCTGGTAATAACATTCATGGCATTGGCATTGACCAGCACTGGTGCTGCTACCTAATTGTGTTCAATATTGCCAATACAGTAGCTTTTGATCACAGTTCTCTTTTGGTCTAAAATCCTAGCCTACATTCTATGAAATACAAGGATGGACAAAACAGAACAACACCCAAAGTGCCACCAAGTACATTAGACATTCTGCTGCCTACTTGGCCAAACAATCTAATTAAATTTTTTATTCTTTGGTCAAAGAGAGGCTTGCGTTACTAGACATGCTGACCACCCTTGTTGGATCATACTTGATTATATTTCATAAAAAAAAGGACAAACCAAAAGCGCTGCTGTACACCATTCAGCATGTCCCCACAAATTCTAATACTCTTTTTGTTTTTTTCCCTTATTTCTTATCTTTGAAAATTAACTTTTCTGTGACCTTTTCATTCATGGACTTGCTGATGACCCACTTTCCAACAGATGCATCCAGCATCTCCATGCAAGAGAAGCAGTTCTGCCCGTCTCCACCACCAATGGCAAAAATCTTTCCTTCAAGTGCTACTCCAGCAAGGCAACCCTTCGCGCAACTCAGGGGTGGGCACTGGATCCACTCATCAGCACTTCTACTATAGCATTCAACTTCACCCAAAAAGAAAGGGAAAAAAACACGTTAGCTTCTCGATCCATCAACTTGTGCATTAAGGAAGAGAAATGGATATTGTGTTTAATTATGCAAAGCTATAAATAAAAAAATGTTAAACTTATGTCCAAACATTTAATTGTTCGTCCTTTCTTATCGTTGCTGTCATTATTATCATTTTTTTAAAGCATCAACGTTTTGTTAGTTGAAATATTCGAATTCAAATCCCAATTCTCACTTGTCAAGTCACAACAATATCTCAAAAACCAATCCATAATCACCACCACATTGAGTGAGTGTATCAGTAAAAAGAGGGCCGATGGAGCCACTTGAGTTACAGTTAATGACCAAAACAAATACTGAATATCTAACCCAAATATGTTTGCAAAATTGTTACCCAAATCAGACCACAAGTTGCCATCACCACCACCAATGACGAAAATAAGCTCTCCAAGTGTGGCCGTTGAGGCATATGCTCTAGCACATGACATGCTCTTCAAAGGCATCAGCCGGTCCTCGGATGCCACAAAGGCATCAAAAGAGGATAGCCAATCTACGTTGTTGAATCCCCCCACCAAATAGATGAGTTTTTCAGACTGGTCCTTGTATCGGGTTGAAATGCCAAGCCCCTGCTCCAGCTCCTCAAGCCGGCCCTCCAGTTGAAATATCTTTTTTTCTGATTGATTCGCTATGTTGTTGAGCCATTTGACTTCTTTGTCAGACTCAATCTGGTAACAACATTATCATTTGCCATTAACTCAAGGTGCATTAGCACAAGATCAACTCTTCTTATAAACATGCCATATTAAATCTTGTAAAAAAAGAAGAACAGAGACGTGCTGGTCATTATGATTGGTGCCAGTTTACATTTGAGCTGTAGGGTACTTCTTCCAAAAAAAAAATGGTAACTTTCTTTATAAAAATATATATACATAATGAGATTAAAGGATGAACCTGCTTCTTCTGCATTTCTGTGACTCGATCCATCAGTTCCTTGAAAAGTTGCATGAACTGCTAATTATCAAACACAAAACAGAAATCCCAGTGTTAGAATATGAATAAAAAAAGACTTGCAGATGTTCCTATATTTAGAATGATTCTAACAAAATGAATAAATAGCACGTACGTCGTAATTCCCAATGGATTGGGACAATTGGAGATGACAAGAGGAATCTACAGGGACCTGTAGCAATTTCGACTCAGCATCTAGTGCACGTTCATTTTCAGGACTGTCGCTTGTGCATCCTATTAGTTTCTCTCTTTCTAATGCCAAGGCCCTCAGCCTATTCAATACAGTCTGTTCATCAAATCCACTGCATGGGGCAGCATCAAACTGGGTTGTCCCATACAGGTTATTGTTATCATAAACTGCATCATGTCCTGTTTCGGCATCATTGTTGTAATTATTCTCCCATTCCACCTGACTGTCCCATGTATATTGCACCTCAAAGTCATCTTTCACATCTGTGTCACCAGCTCTTGCCTTGCTAGGACTTCCATTATCTTGTGCAAGTGCTGATGTAGAGTTGGAAGGGTTTAGATGATTGAGAAGGGTTTGCTTGTATGAGAGGTTTGGTTGTGCATTTCCTTGAGAGGTCGAAGGTATCTCTACAGAGTGAGGTATGCTTACAGGCGCATAACCCGGATTGGTGGGTTTAAATAGAGAGATCAGTTTCTTGGTTTGGGCACGGTCAAGTTCAAACCAGAAATGAGAAGGTGTGTAGTAATTGTCTCCTATTACTTTCTTAAAACGGGGCTCACTCAGTGGTAGGTATGATTTCTTGGTGAAAATTTGTACCTAGAGAAACAGATCGAGACAGACACATTAACACACAGAGAACAAGGACCTCTTAGTAGATATTACAAAGTGAAACTTTCAGATTCAGGATACAAATCATACAGTACGAGCATTCAATCTGTGACCTCACTGCAGCTCATAATACCATTTAAAAAAACCATATAATTCGTACAGCTGCCACATTCACCATTCAAAAACTAAAGTAAAATGATCTAAGAAGTTCAATTTAGATCATGCTGATTATGCTTGTGCCATCATAATATGATAGGTATAGTTAAACAAAACGTAATTAGTAATCACTGAGATATGGTAAATTGAACCACCATAGACCAAGTTCAAAAAACATTCACTACCAACCTGAGCAGGGTAAGGGGTTCTGGCAGTACCATCATCTGACCATGCATAGGGGTCAATATTCAACGCCCCAGGTCCTGCTGCTTCAAAAATACCATGCATTTGTCTGTCACTGTAGTTAAAAAGAAACAGAGGCAGCCCTTGATCTATGTTCTTTATGTATGAATAGTGACTTGAAGGTAAGCCTGCCAAAGATAGAAAAAGAATAAGGCTGGTGGTAAATAATGACAATGATAAAAATACCATCAGAAAAATAACAATGAACTCCCCATTATGTAGCAACTGTATCTAAAAAATATTTATTGTTCAGTCCCAACTTCAACAAGGCTTATTTTTTGAGCTATAACCAATGTTACTTCTACAACACTAGAATCAGTATGAAATATCTCCCAATTTATTGAGGCGCCTTTCATTTACTAGCGTGCAACTCAGTTGGTCATGAATGAAAGCATGTCTGCATCTTGTGATTGAGGTAGAAATGTAACCAACACTCAAATGTAATGCAATGTAATGTAATAAAATGGTGGAGACAAGATGAGCTGTGTGAAGTACCGAATAACTGCTTGGTAAGGCATTCGTTTATGGTCTCATTCTTGCAACCGAAAATGACTCCCCCCAAGTCACATTTCTGCAAGTTGCGAAATCCGTGGAACGTTGAGTTGTAGCCTGATGTTGCCGAAGGCATGCCTTTCGGATGGGACGGTGCGTAGAATGTCTCGGTCTTTCTTCCTGCACCCATTCTACATGAACAGTAAATAGATAGCTCATGAGCAAATAGCAATCACGTTTTATGTAACTTTCTTGGAAGGTTGCACAGATCAAGTTCCAAGAGATATCATCATATTCGCATTGATTTTGATATTGTGATAGTTTTGCACGAAATTTGGGCAAATGCTGACCTCACTGGTCCTAAAACCACTGAAACGTACATTGAAAGGGTTCAGGAAAGGATTGCATGAGCATAACAAAAATAGAAAAAAAATAAATAGAAAATAGAAAAAAAAAAAAAAGGAAAAGAAACAAGAAAAAGAAGATTGTTGATCAAACACTTCTAATGGCTTTAATACATTTTACAAGGGGTGATCGGGGGAGGAAATGGCGGATATTTCATCAAATCAAGCATTTCTGTTCAACAAACAATACAATGATCAAGCAGGAAAAAACATCATCGTCGGATGTACTAAAAAAGAAACATTACACACGCCGATTCCACGATCGGTTCCTTGAACATAGCCAGCCACATTCTCCCCCTAATTCCGATCATAAACAATCATTCAAGCGTGTAGAAAATTAAAAGCGAGAAAGGGAGAGTGAGTGATTATATTACATTTCTTGCAACTGGAGATCGAGCGAGCGAGGGAGATGAGAATCGAGAACCTCGCTTGCTTGCTAGGGTTTGTTCTAACCGCTTAACAAGCGATTTGCGAACTCGGCACACTCTTTTTGTTTTTGAAATGGCAAGCGGATGCCCTGTTGAGTGAGTGAGTGAGTCTCACTCTCTTTCCTTCTTTGATACTGGAAAAAGAATTATTTGGAGAGTGGTGTAGTACATACAGCTCAGAACGGAACAGAGCAGAGCAGAGCTTTTTTTCTGGAGTGCTTATCCTCTGCTGCGCAGTATTTTACTGCGAAATACTGCGCAGCAAATCGACGACGAGGATTATAGGGGGATTTTTTGAGATTGATTTGCACGAATCTCAAAGCATATGTAACAGTTGAAACGCTGCGCAGTAAGTTACTGCGCAGTAGAGGATATGAATCCTTCTTTCTGTGGTCTAGTCTAGTCGTGGAGGCTCGAGGCCGTATCTGCTGTTATTTTTGGGGAATGAAAGGACCTGTTTGTCCAATACATACCGTCAGATCAAATCGGACGGTTCAATCGGCCTAATTAAGTTTATGGGAGGACCTTGTTATAATTAATCTCATCCGTTAGTTTTGATCGAACGGCCCAGATTCGGATAACGGGTCCTATTATCCAGATTGGATAACAGCAGATGTGGTTGGCTCTACGGAACTTGACTTTGATAGTGACGTTCAACAACTTACTCCCGGACCGCGAGTTTCTCAATTTCGCTTTAATCCCTCTCTTGCTCATTCTTTTTATTTTATTTTTAATAAGCAGAGCAAGAACAAAATATAGTAAGTTAAAACAGAGCAAGAGCAAAGCAGAATAAGTTAAATACAGTTTTACTGTAAAACGTTAACTCATCTATACTACATTATAAAGCACGTAAGTATTGGACGTCTCCATTTTTTTTCCTCCTCCTTCAAATTTTTTTAATTCTCGTTCTACCCCTTAATCAACGGTAAAGATCAAAATGCATTGATTTCAAAGGTGTTGATGTTCTCTAATTAAACAACTTTCTCTCCATTTTGGTTTTTACAAAAATGAAAATATATCAATTTTGATATGGAAAACATCAATTTGATTATAATTTACATTAATGGGGAATTAATACTTTATATTTTAAAATTCAATGAGTTAATTAAGTGTAAAGATGAAATTTGAATGGTAAATAATTAGCCAAAAACTAAAAGCACGTTGTATGTATTACACGACATGGGCTCAAAATTTGAAACGCCCGCAAACGGGCGGGTTTGTTGCTAGTATAAATAAAAACAATAGTGTTGGGTGGTAGTAAAATAAATAGGCTTTCATATCACCTGCTGCGCCTACGTAGGACAATACAGTGTGTCTGCACGATTAGTAGATTTTCTCGGGGTTCTTTGAGATTTAGGAAGCACAGTTTTCTAGGCACATCAAAGGGACTATACTTTGCGCAGTAAGATACCGAGCAAAGATAATGGGTCTGTTCGGCTAACAATGGAAAAGCGACGGAAAAGCGGAATTATGGAATTAGGAATTGTTCACTCTTCCACTCTATTCCAAACATGTTCGGCAGCCTCAACAATTGGAAGAACGGATCAGAAGAGCAATAAAATATGATAGAAGTAAATGGTCAATGTGCGTCATATGCTGCCAGCTCGAGTAAAATGTATCTCTAATGAAATAGTTGAGTAAAATATATATCTAATAAACTATCATAGATATGTATATTTATGGATAAAAATTATAAATATTGACATAGACTTATAACACAAACTGCATGGCTTGGTCTTTTTTGTACATATAAGCATATACTGGCAAACTGTATGCTAAAAAAAAAAAACTCGAAAATGATAGAAGTCTGGAGACAAGAAAGTACATTGAAATATTAACTCCTATTTAATAACAGCTACCAAATAAAGCACCTAATCTGATTCTGTATAAGACCTCAATTGCCTTCCATTTGGACATGTCCTGATGAAATTCCGAGTTGCTAATCTCCTATTGGCTAAGCCTCAAGGAAGCAATTACAGCTCTCTCCTATAAAATTGTTGCTAGTTCGCCTTGTAAGGTTGGCTAAGCCCCCATTACCTTTCTACTGGCATGCATGTCTGGTTTGATTCTTGTCCCTAGTCCTTCCATCAATGCCAGAATCACCATCTTAGTATAGAACATAAATTAATTTTTCTATAAACTCAATTGTTCTTCATACTCTAAAAATAATTGAAAAGTAATGAGACCTGTAAATCAGACAACAATCCCTGGAACCGGAAGAAGGGGGCAGATGGTGCTGTAACACCTTCCAATTTCCATACATGAGCAATAGCAGGAAGACCAATAATGGAGAGCTTCATTTTCTTTTCTCGTCACAAGAGAGATTGAAATAGCAATACAGATCTCATTCAAAAGAGAAAATCGATTACATAAATTTGGTGAAACTTGATTCAAAAATCTCCAAGCAATTCGTCTAAAAAATGGTTTAGATTAATGGAGAAGAATAGAACTTCTCCTCTGAAAGTGTGTAAGAAAGGAGGAGAGAGATATAATAGAAAAATGAAAAGTCATGTGCCACATCAGCAATGAAGACTAAAAGTAACGTTCTCTCTCCTCAATTCTGTGCCTAAATCGTAATTCCAAGCTCCCCCTGGAATTGGGAAAAGGGGAAAAGTGCTCCTATTCCGCGTCTCTAATCCGTACTCTTCCATTCGTGTTCGTTTGGATTAGGCTCTCTCTTCCGGTCTATTCCTCTATTCCGCCTCTGCCAAACAGGGCCAATATGATTCCAGTGTATAGATGAAATAAAGTAGATGATATGGATAAGAGATGTGAAATATTTATTATTTGTTTACAATGCTTCTTTCACTTCCATGTAATGACTGTGACTTCAAGTGTCTTAAATAATTTTAAATCAACTTTACTCCACTTTCACAGTCCTAACGAACAAAATGATTTACAAATAACAAAAAAAAATAATTCATTTAATAATTCCAAATAAATCCAACCCACTAGGCAAAAGATGATTCAATAATGTATGGGGAAAAAATGAAAAAGTTAGAGCACAGCTACAACCTAAGCTACTAGTAACTAGTCACTAGTGTGTAATTAAGTTTTTTCCTCTTTTCTGCAGGTAGATGAATTGGCATGAGTGCTACTTTGCGTCTATAATCTATAAAATTTATAGGCTACAAATTTAAATTGAAAGTAACAAAATTAATGTAACTAAATTTATAGGCTACAAATTTAAATTGAAAGTAACAAAATTAATGTAACTGTTACAAAATTTATATATCTATAGACATATAAATAGTTATTCTATGAATGTTTGATGTTTCCAAATATAATATGAGACCACACGTACTACTCAAAAAAGAAACAAGGTGTGATTGCAAAGGAGAAAAAAAAAAACCATCATAGCATGAAAAATGCGTGAATGGGGGAGTGGTGTTTTAGGCACCCTCCAAATTGTTTCGAGCACCAGTTTTATTGACTTTGGACGAAGTTACCTTTACTTCTGTTGTGTGTCCGTATCTTCACAAATTTGTGGAAGTGTTTTTTCATAGAAAAATATGAGGTCAGGCCATTAAAATTTTAAAAATGTTTATAAAAGATTTTCATCTGAGTTTCAAACCATTTTGAAAGTATATTTTAGAACCAAAGTCATAAATATTGTATGCAAAAAATAAAAATGTATATTTTGTCCTCGTCCTCCCGCTATTCCGCGAGCGGTTCGACTCTCTGGCCCTAGGAAACGGGTGGTATCTCAGTTGGCTATGAGCGAAGTAGTAGGGCTGTTGTTTACTCAAAGGTCGAGAGTTAGATACCTGCCTACGAAACTTCACAGCCACTGCAAAGAATTTCAAAACCAAAAAAAGAACTCTCTGGCCCTCATAATTAATAGCAAATACAAGCTGATTTACTTCTTTGACCCTTCATTATGATCTATAATTTATTAGCTGGGCCCCTTTTTGTTCATGTTGTAAGAATATGCATTAGTAATCATGGCAAAAAATTAAAATCCGACTGATCGAATTAAATGTTCTCAATATGCTATTTTTCCCTGCGTTTGGAATCAATTTTACTACGGCTACCAAACGCAGAGAAAAATAGCATATTGAGAACATTTAATTCGATCAGTCGGATTTTAATTTTTTGCCATGATTACTAATGCACATTCTTAAATCAATTTGAAGTCACCAAACGGAAGTGATTTAAGGTGTAGTAAGTTAACGCAGCTATATAAGTGTAGTAAACTAAATCACCAACATTTCACATCTTTTACACATAACATCAACTTTACTTCACTACCACCAAACACCACTGATTTAAAGTGATTTAACGTTTTACTCCGTTTTAACTTATTACTTCACTTCCCAATCGGGAGGTTTGTACGTAAAATTGAGTTATTTTTCATTGAAAAAGTATGTCATCCTAGTTGTCACTTCGAAGGTCATCTCTGTCTAGTGTCTACTTTTGCACGGGTACCGTACCGGAGCCTCTTTTACGTGTCCATTTTGGATTTATTTGCAATCTCATCACACTGTTGGGGATTTGGGGCTGTCTTGTGACTATTGTCCTTTGTGAGTTGTGTTGTAAACTTGGGGCAATTTTCTTCATTTCACTGGCCTCCTTTATACAACTGAAAGTAGAATTGGGCCGAGACTTAAACAAGGAAATTAAAATTAGTTAATATGTATTTCCTTTTGAGGCCCAAACAACAAGTTCTCTAGAAGAAGGAAAAGTTGTAACTTGTAAACATCCATACAAATAGGGAAAGGCCACACTCACACAGGAGGTTTCTTTTCTTTTATTATTTGATAGAAGGTCAAGGTCACACAGGTGGTTAGATGGGAGTAGTGCTCAACTAATAAAATACTACACAACAAAATAAATAAATAAGGGTATAAATTTAGAGAATATATTCCAAATTGTCATAATTTGAATGCAAATATCAAATACGGATATTTGTCCTTGTTAACTAAATTTGGGCCAAACAAACAAACATGCATGGCATGCTACAGAATCTTAGAGGTGGCAAAACCCGACCCGACCCGAGAAACCCGTCCGACCCGATCCGGAATTTTTCAGAAAGTCAAACTGACCTGACCCGAACCCGAACCCGACCCGAGATCAAATAGCATCCAATCCAACTCAAATCAATATACGATCCATAAAAAATAGATATTGAAATTGACCCGACCATCACCCGATCCAACCCGACCCGAGATAAGCTAGAAGGACAAACCCGTCCGACCCGAACCCGACCGCCCGATTTGCCACCTCTCCTACAGATAAATGTAATTGGCAAAAAGAACTTTCGTGATGCAGTGATGCTAATAACTTGAAACTTTTGTCCATCTTTTTGAATGGTTGACATGACAGAGGCAGATGCTGTCAACGTTAACCTTTTTTTCTTTTGTTGATTTTGATTTATAGAATCTGTTGTGGCGATAGCTCGGCCCAGTGCCAAGCTACCTACCAAACACGTATTCATTCATTAAGTCAAAGTGAGATCATGCATGCAATTTTAATAGGAAACATGTTGAATATTTTAATAGCGTCCTGAATTAAAAAATTTTCTTGTCCTATGAAGGATTTTTTTTTTTTTTTAATGTTTTGTTGCATGAATACATTGAAAATAAATAAATAAATTTATGTGTAAAGCATAGAGTTGTCAGAATTTCAAAATTAATTTTAAGGTTAAATATATTACTGATAAAATTTAATAAAAGGAATTAGACAAAAATAAGATCCTCAAAACCCAGCGGCATTAAACAAAAGTTAAGGTATTATTGATAAAAATCAGGTAAACAAAACATATATAGACCTCAAATCTGATTGCATGAAATAAACAAAATCGCAACGATATAAACAACAAATAGATAAATAATCTCTCGTGTATGTTACATACTTGCATTACATTACAAGTACAAAAATTCCTGGAATAAAATAAAGAACACGAAAGAAAGAAAGAATCATTTATTTATGTATGCGCACAAACTCTCATGAAATGAGATCTTCTTCTATAACCGAGCCTTTCCTTACCCTTCCTTTCAGCCGTCCAGTCCGGATCAGAATCCGTTACGATCGGACGGTTGGGATCAGTTGCCGCACCGATCTTAAAGTATTTTGATATTTACTGTACCGATCTCAACGTACTTTGATGTCTTTTAACCGTTGGATCAAGAAAAACCTGCTTCTTTTTTTTTTAATAGAAAAGCATGGGATCCCCGATCCGTCCAGTCCTACTCCCCTTCCCTTTCCCCCAATTAATCCCATTCAACCCAATCGCACTGCAACACGTACGTTAACGGCCGTCCTGGTTAAGCTAGCTCGGATTCGCTTCTGCATCTCTGTAACACCGTAACCAGGAATCCCCTGCTGAACTGCAATGTACAGTTCACAATTTCATCCGTTGGATTGTATCACGATGTGTGCTAGCGCGGATGTCGAGACGATCCAACGGCTAATGTTGTGAAATGCACATTGCAGTACAGCAGGGGATGAGTACTCTGTAAGGAATCGAGACGTGTTCGTCCCGCACGCGTTTTATATAGAGGCAAAGGGCCCACATGTCAGTGAGAACTGCTCTCCGATTTATTAATATAAAAGTTGAAACCTTTATCTGGCGACTGGGGTTCAATGCACGCTGACGCTTTTGTTTTGTAACTTTTGTTTTATTTGTCAACGACCTCCATTTCTCTCTTTCCTTTTCTCTTCTAATAATTCTCTCCTTCTCAGCTGAGCTGAGAAAGAAATTGAACTGACAGGGAAACTCAACAGAGAGATATAAGGAGAGAAGAGACTTCATCAGTTAGTTAATCCTGGAATGAGAAGCCAAAGACAGAGCTCTCTTCCTCTCCATCTCTCAACAAAAGTTACAGAGGAGGTTTGTTTGAGATCTGGTCCAATTACTTCGAAGGAAGAAAACTAATTGAGATCGATGGGGAATTGCATACGGCGGTTAGTTTGCGGAGAGAGCCTGGGCAAAGCTGACGGCGGAGGGGCAGGGCAGCAGCCGACGGGACCCAGACCTGCAGCCACTACGGCCGGCGTGTCGGCATTGGCCGCCGATCTGCTGCATTTCGACATCACGAATCAGGTACGTCGCTGCTTGATTTTATCAGTTATAATTCTGCAATTAATATTGTGTCTGTTTTCTTATCGTGATGGGAATTGAGAGCTGCTGGCTGCTGACAGACAGGTACTGAAATGACAGACACCGTGCACGTGTCAGAAAATTGCGTCGGTAGTTACTAGTTAGTTGGCATTGAATTGTGTAATTCTCCTCAGCTACTCTGGTGGTGATGGAATTGAATTGGAAAGTGATAGCTTTATCTTTATTAGCGAATTACATGAAGAGTAATACCTAGCATCCATAGAATATCTATCCGTAGCGTTCATAGGTTACAAAATCAGATCTATTTGTTACAAAATCGGATATATTTTGTTACATTCTGAGTGTGTCTATGGACGTATGGATGCATTCTCAATGGACACAAGATGTTTCTCTTACATGAACTGCAAGCTCCCTAAATTTGTCTAGTTAAATTAATAAAAAAGTTCCTAAATTTTTTACTGCATGCTGTAAGATTGTAAGGTCTCAATTATAGGAGGATTTTATTTGCAACCCATAATCTGTATTTTGTTCTGACACATTCTCTACTGTATCAAGATTTTCTTTTGATTTCATACTGTTGTATATGTAATTAATAGGTTCCTGAAGGGCTCAGTCAGCATGTAAATTCTTCTAAGAAGGCTCAAACTAATTGGTATGTATATGTTCTTTCTTGATATTTTAGGTACTAAGAAAATATTCTCTTGTCAACATGTAAATAAATTCTTAAAATGAAAAAAAAAAATTAAGGTACAGAAAGTTATTGGAGGCTTGGAGAGAAGCCAAACCTCCCCCGAAAACAGGAGAAGAGGCTAGTAAGCTCATAGTCCAAACTCTCAAGAGACATCAGAAGGCCGATGTCGAGGTAAAGTTATATTGAATATTTCTCCTTGAACTTAATTACTGCTGGTTTATGCAAACAATTAACAATCCAATTGTTATGCTATCTGATAGCATAATAGTTAAACGGGGATTAATGAAGTTAAGCTTTAATATATATATTCTTTTTCTTTCTTTTTTTTTGGTTGGCGTAGGGGCTACTACATTACTACGGGCTTCCCCTCACACAGCAAAGTAGCCCGGAGTGCGCAGCACATCATCCCAATTCTTCTTTTGTCAGTTCAAAGACGAAGCCTGATGGAGTCAAGTACGAACTCAACACTCTGCCTGTCAGTCTCTTGATCTCTCTCTCTCTCTCTCTCACTAACTATTTAATTTCCTTTTTTTTTTAAAGTTGAAATTTTAGGTGTATTCTGGTTTTATATGCCTGATGAACTCCGGCTGTATGTTATAGGTCGACATAAAATGTATACCTGATGGTGACACGATAACTGTCTATGTTGATGCGACAATACCGCACGAGTCTTGCAAGGTGCCTCCAGAAATTAAGCGGGCATCCAAAGAGTATGCGAAAGCAAGTGCAGCTAGAAATATTCAGAGGGCAAACAACCTTCGAAAGACCATAACTGATGCAGGATATAGGTACATTGAAACAATTTCCCCCTCGCCCCCTGCATTCTTTCCTTTGCTCTCTGCTTATCTCGACTCTTTTGTAGGATGGTATCATCTCAAAATGGAGCTGAAATACTCGCAAAGAAGTATCGAATAAGATTGAGGTACAGTTCCTCTTCTTCCTTCTCAAAGCACATTATAAAGCATCAACATGCATGTATCTGTAAATCAAGTATCTTTAGTAATAAAATTTATTTATAATCTAATAGGGGCATAGATGCACCAGAGAGTGCCATGCCTTACGGGAAAGAGGCGAAGGAAGAGTTGGTGAAGCTCATCAAAGATAAAAAGTTGAAAATTTATGTGTTCGGAGATGACAGATATGGTCGGTGTGTTGGGGATGTTTATTGCAGAAAGCTCTTCATACAAGTAAGAAACAGTGATTATATCCATGATTCAATCTCATATGTTTTTTTCTTCCTACTGTCACGATTCATCGCTAAATGTATAACGCAAGTCATAATTTGCTCGGCAATCTTAGGAACATATGCTAAAGAAAGGATTTGCCTGGCACTACACAGCCTACGATCAAAGGCCAGAGCTTGAAACGGTAAGCATACAATATTTTAAAAATTGAATACAAAATTTCGAAATGACGAATTGTTTTGATCTAGAAGTTGCTGAATTTTGTGAAATTTTAGTGGGAGAAAGAGGCGCGAACTGCACGAGTTGGATTGTGGGCACAGAAGAACCCCGAGAAACCATGGGAATGGAGAAAGGAAAAGCGCAACGGAACATAGATCGAACAACTCGATCCATGTATAGATTTTTTATGATAATTGTTATTAATTAAGATTGGTAAACACATAGATAGATTGAGTGTGGAGTGTGGTTTACAAAAGCATGGTTTGCATTTGTTAATTAATTGTATTTGTATTTGATGTAATTGAGCTGTGACAATCAGTTCTCTAACATATAAGCTTTCTTCTTTTTCTCATTTTCCCTTTGAGTGAATCAAGTGGAACCTGATTGCTACGCATAAACAGATATGCCTTTTGTTCTACTTGAGAATCGATTGATTAATAATGTTGAGAAGCTGATTGCTACACTCAAACAAATATGCTTGGATTCTACTCGAGAAGAAAGAAACCTCTCAGGGAGGATTGGGGGATCGTACAGCCAATATTTGATTGCTACGTTTTAATCACCCAGTTTGGAACAATATGCTCCGTTTTTTTTTTTTCTCTCTAATTCTTACTACTATGAAGTCATGAACTGAACCCCGTTTGGTAGTGTAGTAAGAATGTAATAAGGTGTTTTAAGTTATCAAACGGAAGTAATTTAAGATGTAGTAAGTTAACGTATATATATAGGTATAGTAAACTAAATCACCAACATTTTATATCTTTTACACATTCTATCCACTTTACTTCATTTATTTACTTCACTGTTACCAAACACCACTACTTTAAAATGATTTAGTATTTTACTCCGCTTTAATTTACTACGTTTGCCAAACGGGAGGTTGGCTTTTAGTGTTCACATTTAACATTTACTGTCGGGCCGGATTCATGTGGCAATGATCAATAGGCCGTAGTCCTTGGGCCCTTAATTCAATCCCTACTAGGATTTCTTCTGTGTTTTCAAACTCGTTTAATTTCTTTTTTTTTTTTTTAATTTTTTTTTTATTAAAGTGAGCCAACAAACTCACCATCTCCCATTTCTTTTAAGGAGAAAAAACTAAGTTCTTACAATCCTAATAGATCAGAATCCTAATTATAGGAAACTGATATAAGTACTAAATCTATTACAGAAATTAAACTCATAATTCTGCACAACAACTCGTTCGATTTCTTATATCATGATTTTATGCAAGCAGAGCACAAACATAACAATAAACATTCGGTCCCACGTAATTGTCTGAATTCCCACCCAAGGTTCGAAACTTAAAAAGAAGGGAAAATAAAGTCTTTGAAGAATAAAAATAGAAGACTCATTTACATGAATTGGGCCCAAAATCGGCCCAAGTTCAAGTTCATAATCTAAACAGGCCCAATTTGAATGAGTATTCTCCGACCCATTAAGCAGCTCAATCCCCGTCTCTTCTTTCTCACCATTTTCGCCTTCCCTTCCGAGTTCGGCGACCGTCGCGGGTCGGCACCATCCCCACTACTGCAGTCGCTTGCTCGGTCGGAAATCGGTCGGGTGGCCAACATTTCGGAGGTGATTTCTGTGGATTCCGACTTAGTTTCAACATAGCTGCTCAATTCATTCTGTACGATGTATTTTTCTATTAGTTTTTTTGTAGATTTATGTTGAATGTCAATGGCCTTCCTGGTTTCTTTGCATGTATTATCACATTTGGCTTAGTTAGTTTTCCCCTATGCTGTGAGCTGTTGTTAGCTAACTCTGCCAGTGTAGTTAATTGTATTATTAGTGATAGATATGCAGCATAAAATCTGTAATTAATTTGTAGGTATTGTGATGCCAGTTTTCTGATAAACCAAAATGTTGTTCTTTTCAGGGATTAGTTGAGTCAGGGTTTCATAGGATTTGTCAGTGACCGGATTGGCTTTTAGAGATAAATCTATCCAAGTGAACCTAGGGTTCAATAGTTTGTGTTGTGTTTCCATGGTTTCTGGTGCGAGAAGATGAAAGATGGAGGGGCTTCTCTCGATACGTACAACTATGTGCGAACTGATGCAAGTGCTGTTAATAAAGCGATAGATGTACATGATGTCTTTGTCAAGAGGAGCGGTCTTAGGCTTTTCTTCTCTTATATTGGCCGCCTTTTTCTTCTTGCCAATGTTTTGTTGTTGCTAACTGAGAAGGTAATTCCAATACAAGTTGAGTAAGCTCGTGTTTTTGACTACACAAAAACTCTGTGAGATGCTGATTTAGTTATATTATCTAAAAATTAATTAGTATCATTGATGTTTCAGGATAAGTTCAGTATCGGTTCCTTTTGGAGATTATTTCTAGGTGTTACGTTTGCTAAGGTTTTGCAGTACAAGCCCATCAAGAAAGGTAACAGAAATGCTTTCATGGCTTATTTGAACAACATCTACACAGTTTTCTGCTATCTTTAAGACAACTGCAATTGCAATAACATCTGTAACTTAAAAATTGTATAACGTGTTAGTGGAATTAGTTTCCTTTTTACAAAATACAAGTGCTAATTAGTGTGCTAAATTCTCCTTTTCATTTTCCTGGCATCTGTAATGGATCTTTATATCTTTAGTTCCCTCTCATAATTCCGTACCTTTATGATATCCAAATATTAAGTTAACTTGATGAGCATAGAAAGACACTCATAAATGAATAAAATACAATTTTGTAAAGGTACAGGTGAAATTCACATTTTGGTATCTTTTGTTATTACACCTCTCTAATGTATTCTTGTTTTCTATTATGTAGAATCTGTTGTTATCATGCCGTCATTTGGGGTCCAACTTGAAACTCATTATTGGAGGTAATATACACATTTTCTGTATTTAAACATTCAAATCTGTTAATTTTCAGTTGTATATTTTTGTCCAAACTTCACCATTTATCAGTTCCCTGGTACGGTAATTGATACATAAAGGCTAGATCAGTGTCCTTAACTGTTACTTGGACCTCTTTTTATTTTTCTGTTGCTTTGTGTTTCTTATTATCGAAGTAAGCTCATAACCTGTCAGCTTTATTGAACTGCTACTGATAGTAGGATGCTACTTGTATTTGTTGAAATAAAAAATTATGCATGTGGCACTCTTAATATGTAATTGTTAACAAGTATATTATTCTTTGGAAGCTGTTACTTTCCATTTCTCTTACAAATGTTTTAAACTTTTTAGTGGCAAAATTGATCGCAAGTTTATACCAGTGGGAACGATTCTAAAGCCAGTATTGAATGAATGTGTAACTCCAGTTACATGCTATTGGAGCCTCTCATTGTTATTACAGGATGAAGACCAACTCATGCTGGTTTTTCAGGTAATAATCTGGTGAAGCTTTTTCCTTCATTTTTGTTGATAATCTCTTGAATGTTGTATTAATTAATTTATGCTGGTTGTTACTGGTGAAGTTTCATCTTGGTAATTTTGACTGGTTTAAATTATACAGTTCATGTCAGTGCTGCTAAATGTTACAGTAGACTGATTTTGAGGGGAAATTTAGTGGGCAATTTTATGTGGCCAAGTGGATTGACTCAACATAATAGGCCAAAAGAAAACTAGAAATAGTAAATTTTGCCAGTATTTTGGTACTAAAATATATAGGATTGTATTGTACCTGGTGTTTCGGTTGCCTTGTTCCTGCATACAAGGCAACACCTTGATTCAAGCATTTAGGCCACACCCCAATGCCCTTTTTAAAGTATTAATAGTTCCCGTATGATATTTGAAATAGTATAATTTTATTTTTGGATTTGCAGAAACTGAAGCCACCTATCAAAATTTTGGTATCCATATGGAGGGCACTGTGTAAAGCAATCGATTTGGAAAACCTTTCACATTAGTTGAATAGTTCTACGGAATCCCATTTAGTAAGTAGAAATTAGTAGATCAGTAACTTGTTGCCTCTTTTGTACAAACTGTTGCAGGTTATACTTTTCATTTTTCTACATTAATTTTATTATAAATTTGATAATATTTTTTATTTTGTATGCAAAAGGTCGTGCAACCCATTGTAAAGAGTTATACCTAGCTAGCGTCCATAGAATACCTATCCATAGTGTCCATAGGCTACAAAATCATATGTGTATGTTACAAAATCAGATGTATCTGTTGCATTCTTTATATGCCTATGGATGTATGGATAGATTTTCAATGGACGCAAGATGTTTCTCCATTGTAGAAGCCATAAAATGCCACCCGCAGTCTTGCTCACACTTTTTTTTGAGTTATGTCCATTTTCAGCCTTATTCACTACATATCTTCTATGAAAACCAATATAATATGCGATTGCATACTCAAATTCTATACGGATCAATAATGTATATGCATATATTACCACATATTACAATATTTTTTTGAGATAAAAATGAGGGTCAAGCTACTCAAATTTAAATGTCTATAAAAACCCCCCATCCGGGTTTCGAACCCGCGACCTCCACACGGAGAGCGTTGCCCTTAGCCACTAGACCAAAGGCCGGTTCTTCACATATTACAATATTGATTTCACTTTTTCTAGATATTATAACAACTGAGCAAGCTGGGTGTCATATGTTTGCAAATTTCAGTCCATAACAAAATTATTATTATTTGATTGCCTAGTCATAGTTAACAATAAAAAGAACTTGCAGTAATCAACACAAAACCTTTTTTTTGAGAGGTTGGCAGTGGCTGCCAACGAATCAACACAAAACCTTGCATCAATTAAAATTGTCATGATTTGACTAGTTGGTCACACAGTTAATCAATAATAAAAAGGTACTTGTAGTGATTAACATAAAGCCCTGTATCAATTAAAATTATCATCAATTGATTGGCTGTGGCTGGTCACAGTTAATAATAAAAGAGAACTAGTGGTAATCACCTTACTCCCACATTTTTGTTCAACCTTATTCACTGCAGAGTTTATATGAAAACGGAAAACCAATATGCATGTGCGGCCGTATAGACCACATATTACAGCACTACTTCACTATGAATGATTATATATGAGAAACATCTTGCAACTATTGAAAAACTGTTTATACGTCCATAGACGTACAAAGAATGTAACAGATACACCTCGAAATGCAACAGATACATCGTAAATGTAACCTATAGATGTTATGGATAGTTTTTCTATGGACGCTAGGTATTACTCATTATATATGGACACACAAAGAATGTAACAGATACATCTCGAAATGCAACAGATACATCGCAAATGTAACCTAAGGACGCTATGGATAGTTTTTCTATGGACGCTAGGTATTACTCAATATATATATATAGTAGGATAATCTATGTTTCCTATGAAGTGTACTTACATGCGAATAGCTTTAATTTATTAGATGTTTTACTGCTTGCTTGTACCATATTAATTTAATTTACATATATAACCCAATTATTTTTTGTTAATTAACAGGGTGTCACACATAATTACATAATTAAGCCACTTATACATAGCTTGTTAATTAATGGCTGCCATATATACTTATTACAAGCTAGCGCGTGTAGTTGACTGTCATCTACTTATTTACATAGCTGGAAATTCTGTTGTCTTTTTCACTGGCTTTGTTATTATCCTTTTCTGAATCCCACCGTCTATGATCTTTAAAAGGTGTATAATATACGTATTGGTACCTATCAATTGAAGACTTGAGCATAATTAAGAACTATAGACAATGATACCATGCCACAAACTTTGCCCTCACAACCCTATGATAAGGTGGCATGTGGGTCGGGTGGGTCATTTTTGTAAAATTTTCAGGTCGGAGGGTTATTTTTGCAAATTTTTTTGGGTCATTTTTGTAAATAGTTTTCTAGATATGGTCAATTTGTAAATGTTCTTTTGAAAAAAAGGATATTTCTGTAAATTTTCTGAAAAAGAAGATATTTTTGTAAATATTTGCCATGTCATCGTATGGTGCTGGGAGGCAATGTAAGGGGCAATATATATTTTTCCTAAGAACTATATATATAGGAGTGTATATATTGTACGGGTAGTTCAAGTGTCCTTAAAAGTACTCTTGTATTTGTATATACTTAAAATAACTTCATCATGTTTTAGTTACAGGCAAAAAAAAGAGGATATGTATTAATGCAAGTTTAGCGATCAGTTTCTTTCTTTGTTGTCTCATTCGAGAACTGTATGCACGTAATTAATCAACTTTTGTATTATGACTTTGTGCCTTGAAGATAAAAAATTACTCTTAAAAACTTCTCTTAATGCTGCAAATATGATATATTATGACTTTGGGCCTTTTTCTTCATACGATTTACTTCACCAATCTAAGAAAATCAAAATACCATATTTATTTGTATTTTTTGGTGGACGGATTTCAGCAAGAGAACCAAAACATGCTAAAACTAAGAGCTAGTATAGTTGAGCTTCAAGTAGTAAGAATTTTGAAAAAAAAAAAATCCTGAATATATCTATATATATCCTTATCCTTACTCTTAATAAAAAGAGGAGTTGATTTTACACATTAAAAAGACTGTCTGTTCATAACAAATTTCAGGCGTTGGATCAATTGATTTGGCTCAATCATATCCATTCACATATGGATTTTGTACTTAATTTCGATTTTCAACCCAGGGCGATGCATATCCTTAATTGCTCCTTTATGCGCCGCCCAATGTCCAATGCCCATTAATTGCTCCTTTAAATCTACAATAAATAATGGCCCGCGCTTTAGAGCGGGTATTATACTAGTACTAATTAAAAATTGTGTTACTAATTTTTCACGAAATTAATTTGAAACTTAAAATATGAAGCTAAAAAAATATTTGGTAAATTTAGCTTAATTAGGAAAAAAAAAAGATGGTAGATTTATTGAACAACAAGCAACAACGTTTAACAATAACCTACTGTTAATTTTTTTTTTTTTAAAGAATTTTAGATACTTTCTTTTGTAGTTTTGTGTGTGTGCGCGTGCTTTTGTTTTTGTTTGTTTGTAATGTAGGCACAAGAGCCACCGTTGAACGGATTGAAAGGATTATTGAAAGAAGAAAAACCAAAGATAAAACATAGTAGATTGACACTTAAACGATATATAATATGAGGAGGGATCCAATGACACACAAAATTTTGACACAAATGTTACACTAAATCATATAAATTTTTAAAAAAATCTTAAAAATAGAATATCTTTACGAACATGTTTATTTACTTATAGATCGATTGTGTTTCGAATTTCATTCAATTTGAGTGTCATTTGATACTCTATCAACGACCATCAAATTTATATAGTAATTAGAACGGTCTAAATTTAATGATTCTCGATGGAGTATCAAATGACACTCAAATTGAATAAAATTTGACACATAATCGATCTATAAGTAAATGAACATGTTTGTAAAAATTTTTCCATTTTTAAGATTTTTTTGTAAATTTATATGATTTACTGTAACATTTATGTCAAAATATTGTTATGTCATTTGATCCCTCCTCATATAATATATGTATAATAACTTAATTAATTAATAAGGGTACCGTCCCTATCAACAATTCGATTTTAATTAATTTATATTGGTGATTACCCATTTTCTGGAGAATATCTGCATTCATTTTAATTATTCTACAGATTTCAGCTTTAAACTAGTGGCTGCTATCGAAATATATTAATTGTAGTTAGTCTTTGTCTTTACCCTCCCCCCAACTTTTCAAGGCCATTATTCTTAAAAGTTAATAAATTATATATGAAACAAGTTTGTGTCATCTATAAAAGCCAAGTATATATATATATATGTATTATGCAGTAGTAAAATTCTATTGACAACATTTGACCAACAAGCTAGCAACTGAAGTTGAATCAGAATTTTTCTTTTTTTTTTTTTTTTTTTGGCATATGTGGATGTAGGTGAATTGAATGAGGATTATGAGATCAATGTTTTCTATTTTCTCTTTTAAATGAGAGTAGGGGTCTTGAGGATTGTTATTCGATCGACAATTAATGTTTGAAAATTGGTATTCAAATAAATTCTAAAAAAATCTGAAAAAAAAAAGATTATAGACGTATTCTTGAACTTATAGATTGACATCGTTTAAATTTGAAGCAATTAGTATATCATTTGATAGTTTATCCAAAATTTGTGTAAATTTGAATTGTTCAAATTTTGTCAGTCTTTGATTTAACTATCAAATATATTTAAGTCGCTTCAAATTTGAAAACATGTACAGTCCATAAACTCCACAACATTTTTATAGAATTTTTTTTTTTTAACTTTCACCATCTTTTAAGAGTTTTTTCAATTTTTTTTTAGAATATCCATTAATCATTAAGATTGTCAATAGATCCCTCCTCTGTAAATAATAATTAATACTTTGGAGTACTATTGTCTTATAATAGATCCTCATAAACAATCGGCATTGCGTTTATTAATTAAATTTGATGATGATAATAGATTTTTTTTTTTTTTTTATAGAAAGATGAGAGTCTAGCTCTATATAAAATTCATTTGATGCTCATAGATACTTAAATTCACAACCTATATTGGAGTGAGCTACCACTTGAGCTACTAAGTCATTTGCAGTGACGATAATTATCTTGATACTAGTCTTGTTATATACCTTGATGTAAAATTAATATCACCTAAGTAAAATCGATAAAATTGTGGGAAATTGGACTTCAATTTTTTGTTTTGGCAATGTTAATCAACTGACTTTTACAAAATCAGACTTTTCAATTTTTAATCGGGACCAGAATAATTTCTTAATTAAAAAATGAATCGTAATAATTAATAATAATATATAGTGGCTGTAAATTAAGGATTGCCTATCAAGTGCATGCTCGATTTCTCACACTCGCAGAATTCATCATCTAACGAATAAATGCTTAACCGGTACTAAAAGTTACCCTCGAGAGCAAGTAATATTGCACTGTGAACAGTGTGGAAAAGTCAATTAATTAATATTTAATACCCAATAAGTTCATTAAAAATGATCACATTGAGGGTTATTAAATGATATATATTTTTTTTTTTTAAAAAAAAAGCAGGGGACATGTATATGTTGATTTCCATTTCTTTTTAAATGCATATATATAATTTTAGGGTTAACATTTCTTTATCATTCCTTGTGATATTAATTCTTTGAGCCATTGCTTAAACATATGTATGTGCAATCAACCTATACTTAAATTAGTGCCAAAGTTTAACAAACTGTTTTTGTGATTTAAATGATTCTTTAATTTGTTTGTCACCAGTTGTCAATATAATACGAGCCTCACTGTTGTAATGGTGGCAACTTTTGAGTGTTTTCATCCTTCATTAATTAATTGTGATAACAACAGTTCGCAATAAAAGATATATTTAATTAAGAGTATCTTCCATCTCTTAACCAGTTCTCAATTAAAAGTAGGAAAACAATTAATTAATTGTATACAAATAACTGAATTAATTTAATATATATATGGTTGAGGCATATTTTCTAAAAAAAATGTATTTTTGTTCTAATTAATTAGGAGCACATATATATGGTTGCCAAATAATTAAGTTGAAGTGCATATATGTGTGTATGCATATATGGGGGTTGTTTTGCAAAATTAAAGAGCATGCACTTAATTAAATAAATAAATAATCAAGGAACATGAGTTCACATTTTAAGGTCTAATGTTCCTTAATCAATCACTTAGACTTAGTGCACTATAAAGGCTCGTCATATATATATATATAGCTCATGATTTATTATTCCTCAATAAATTAAAAAGAATTTATAACAAAGTAGGTTACACCTGCTCCTGTCCTTTTGTATGTAAGCACGTTTGGAAATGTTCAAGTTCAACTAGCTAGTATTTGTGTGCATAGACGCATAGTATTATATATAGTATCGACCGGCGAAATAAATCAATAGAAATTAAAGTAAGAGTTGAGCTATAGTATTATTAATAGTACAAATTGCGCTGTACTATTGGCTCATATATCTCCAATTTCAAAATATTAATAGTCGATTCAAACCGCTCACTGTGATCTTTATTTGTATACAATTTTACTTGTAAACCAAATTTATATTTTTTAGAACTTTTTTCATAGTTTTTAAGATATTTTGAAATGTCACTTATATGTATATATACTTATATAGTCTACAACTCGTACAATTAATATTACTAATTAAAATGGGTATTGTCAAATTGTATATGTAATTAGTTATATACGATAGCTCTCATGATGATGCTCTAAATTAAACGTACGCGTGCTGACATTGGTTTTAGAGGCTTTTAGTTGTACCTGATCATTTTTATTTTCCTCAACTAGTTTTCAGCACCACGTAATTAAGTTTCGAATGGTGGAATATTTCATAATTTCGGTTGAGAGTTAATTTGATTACGTCAACCATCCATGGTACATATATATATATACAAGTCAATTAATTAATACCCAATAAGTTCATTAAAAATGTACTTATAGGACATTTACTATATCTCGCTATATAAAATGCAGCATGATAGATACATATATAGTACAACAGTACAGATATAATACTTTTTATTTTATCAATTTGTAATTAATCTATTACGTACGTAATTAGTTAACAATTTAATCAGAAATTTAAGAAAAGCGTTTCTTTTTCTTTTTTTTTTTTTTCCAAGGTAGTAGGCAATCACCTATTGATATTTTTTATCAAAGAAAACAAATTAAAAGTGCTTCAATTTGCTTTAGGCAAGGAAACATAAAAGCTGGGTTAATTAATTGTTTAATTAACCAATTGTTAGTTGGATAAAATGTACACACATAAATACATACATATTCCCTTTTTCTTGTAAATAATTTTCTTGCTCTTTTTATCTATACTATATTATAAAGCACGTAAGTATTGGATCCGTTCATTTTTTTTCTTCTTCTTCTTCAAACTTCCGTAATACCCAAATTGCCCTACATCAAACGATTAAGATTAAATTTAACTAATTCAATGACCTGGGTTACGTTCATTTCTACATATTCTTCTCCATTTTGTTTCCCATATGAGCGCTCTCCCCGTTTGGAAGGATTTTGCTTGCCATATTTTTCCCTCTCCAAATTCCAACCCAAAAATATACACAACCTATGCACGGGGTTCTCTGCTAGTGAATAAAATTTAAGTAGGCTGGCCTACTTCTTCAAAAAAAAAAAGATACATATATATTCCCTTTTAACATTAACGCGGTATCCTTTTTTGACAAACATGCACAAATTAATTAATTAAGTACGCAGTGCCCGAACTAATACACCTATAAATGTTTTCTAATTAACTTGCACTTTCAATATCTCTAAAGTAGGTCATTACTTGTGTGCTTGGTAATTAAAAAAGTCTTTTCTAGAAAATTAAAAGACGACCAAGTCTTCCCTAGACAATTAAGAGTCAACATGAGCTAATTATAAAATAGCTAACATATATATTGTTTCCTAAAAACAAATAGCTAATATATTGAAAATAAAAAAAGGGGAAATTTCACCTCCTTAAACTTGAAAAAAAAAAAGAGGGAAAAAATTGAAAAAGTCTGTAACTTAACCACTCATGGTGACTACTACATATTTTCGTAGTTCAAGTTAATTAAAACACAGTATGCAGTATATATATATGCAGCACCTCAAATATATATCATTAATCAGTGCACCTCACACAAACACATCACAATTATATATATACTACAATATAATATATAACAACACATTACAAGCACAAGACATGCATTAAATGAAAAAAAAAATGTATTAAATTAAATCCCTACATTTAAGAAAACCTACATAATCAAAATCAATATACCTTCAATATGGTAGACTATTATCATGAGATTAAATTACAAATATATGCATATCACTGTAGCCGGACTCTCTCTATATATATATGTATGTATGCTACCGGCGTGGCCCGAAACAGGGCATCAAAGCATGCACTCCCTCCTCCTTACTACTAGAAGAAAAATCATGTGTTTTAGGGGTGGAGATCTTGGCAGTAACAGCGCGCCTCTCGCGGGCTTTACAACCTACAGCCGGTGAAGATGGCTCGGAAGAGGAACACGACGAGGACGACGAATAATTAGATCGGTACGTACTCAAGTTCGGTCGCCTTATGATTAGGGTGAGCTTTGGCAGTATGATGTGCAGAAGGTTGTGCGACTTGGTCGCCGGCTTCTTCTTGATCATGGATTCCGACGATGGATAGTAGAAGTAGGACGGCGGTGGAGTCAGGGGCGGGAAGGCGTGCGGGTCGAGTTTTGTCGTGGTGGAGGGGTGCTTGGGAGTGCCCGGTTGCGACTCCCAGTTGAACGGGACCGAACCGGCTGCACACTTGCCATAGTAAACTCTGAAGGAATTAGGGTTTGAGAGCTGGGAGGTGGTTTCTTCTCTTGTGAGGAACTTTGAGGGGATCTTGTGTTCATGAACTGGGCTCCTGTTCTTGTCTGAGGAGGAACTCATTTTGCATGTGTGGTTTGTTAAGGGAAGATGGAGAGTGAAATGTATTAGGGGAGAGAGGCTAGTTAGGGATATATAGTACTAGGTCATGATATATATATATCCCCGTTTGGCAAGTGTAGTAAGTTAAAGCGGAGTAAAATGTTAAATCACCTTAAATCAGTGGTGTTTGGTGGGAGTGAAGTAAATCAATGAAGTAAAGTTGAGGTAACGTATAAAAGATGTGAAATGTTGATGATTTAGTTTACTACACCTATATAGCTGCGTTAACTTACTACACCTTAAATCACTTCCGTTTGGTGACTTAAAATTGATTTAAGAGCTTAAATCAATTTTAAGTCAGTTACCAAACGCAAGGATATAGTGTAAGAGTAACACCCAGCATTTATAGAAAAACCATTCAAAGCGTCTATAAGTTATATTTCAGAATGTATTTATTACATTCTTACACGTCTATGGACATATATATGGACGGTTTTTCAATGGACGCAAAATATGTCTATAATAGTATAATTAGTAGGATTGTTAATGTAGTGTTAATTTGTTATGTGTATATTTTATCAAAGAATGGAAAAGGTATATATATATATATAATATGGGTTTTTTTTTTTTTTTTTGAAAACTATATAATATATGGGTTGGTTTGTACTTTATGTATGGCGCTATATATATAGCTAGTGACTTGTAGTTGTCTGTCAATTGGACCGGGTCCCATCGATCTGCCTACGACCTGATCAAGCTATTAAACTGGTCTTAGCTAGGGATTTAATTAAGTGATATTTGATATATATCCTTATCGATCCTTACTCCTAATAAAAGCATATTGGAAGGGATCAAATAACCATGTTTTTGGCGATCAATCGGTGACCATGAAATTAAATCTGAAATAACTACAATTTAAACTGTTAAATAACAAAACTAATTGATAGAATGTGTTGTATATATCATGTTTTGATATCATTTTGATTTATTTACATATGCATCAAGCATTAACAAAAATCGATGGTTCAAATTTTATGATTTTTTCTCCTCTCTTGATGATTATTGAAACGATGTTAAAATTTATCATTTTTTGTATATATATATTATTTAGATGATTTAGAATACATCTAACGGTTTAAATTTGTCAATTTATATATAAATAGTGAAATGGTCAAAGTTCATGGTTATTGGATCCCTCCTCATTGGATTTTTTGACATCAAAGGTCTATCTTCACCAAGAAATAAACCTCAGCCGTTTATTGTTTACTTAGATTGATCACTATCGTTGACGTACGTTAATGCCCGTTGACATTCTCAGACCATTAAAATTTAAGGCCCACATAAATTATCTCAATTTAAGACCCATTACATATTATCTTAAAAATTTATTATAAGAAATAACAATTTTAGCCCAAAGCAAGGCGCACATTTTTTACTAGTTAAGCTCAAATTGAATTTGGAGACTATATATATCTTGCTTTTGCATCTTAGTTTTCCGTTATTTATTTTCTCATTTAATTAATTAAATCAATCTGATCAATAATTTTTAAATTAAAACTTATTGATATGTACTTATTTTACTTACATAGTGTGTGCGAATTTAATGCGATTAAAAATACTATTGATACTCCATTGCAAAAGTATGTGTAACAAATATTTATATTCAATTTAATTGCCCAAATTAATCAAATAATGTCCTAAATAAAATCTTTAATTACTGCAATTATATATTAATTACTGATATATATATACTCCATTAAAAAGTTGTATGTGTAACAAATATTTATGAGAAAAGTCCGATTTTGGTTTCTTAACTATTGCATTTGGTTCAAATTGGTCTTTAAATTATTTTTTGGTTCAATTTGGTCCCTGAATTATATGGTTTGATTGATATTACTCCCCATTTTAATTCTATTTATGCTAACTGATATAGTTTAGGAATGAATTTCAGTATCAATTTGTATAAATAAAAGTATCTGGGAGGGATTATATATACCAAAGCTATATGTTTAAGGACCAATTTGAACCAAAAAAATAGTTCAAGGACCAATTTGAACCAAATGCAACAGTTCAGAGACCAATTTGAACCAAAAAAATATAGTTTAGAGACCAATTTGAGCAAAATGCAATAGTTCAGAAACCAAAATCAAACTTTCCTCAATATTTATATTCAATGGTCTTTATGGTATATATATATAGATAAATTAAAGTCAAATTAAGTAAAGTCCTAAAAAAATCTTTGTCAGTAGGTGGTAGATAAGAATACCAATAAATACCCTATATGTATTTTGTCAATCACGCAAAATTGGTGGCTGAGATTGCACAAGCCTTTATGAATTCCCATGTCAAATGCCCACACTTGACAAAATAGATCATACATGTATATCTACACATGTCAGAAGCTGAACTTGGTTGATTAATGAAGGTAATTTGATAGTGAGAGGTAGCATTGTATCATGATCTAATTAAAGGCAAACTCTTGGACTACAATTAATTTGTTTGTTTTCAAATATGGGATCTATTATGGAAGATAAAGATCAAAAAATCGGATTCTATTTAAGAAAAAAAAAAGTGCATATATATATATATATATAAGTGGCTGTATTATATGAACATGATTTCAAGGAATACGAATTAAATCAAGCCAATTATATAGATAGTCATCTGCTTCGTAAAAAAAAAATAATAAAAAAAAAAAAACTAAAAATGTATGTTAATGAATTAAATTCGGACACTACATAAGTTAGTTGCATACAAAAATCATATATATTGAATGGATGGATTGACTATTTATTTATTTTTTATTTTCAAATATAAATAGTAGAGACAAGGAGCTACACTTAAATTGGATAATGTGTTTGAAATAGTGATAGTTTTTAGAGGCCTTAGTGAGCAAGTAGGTGTCGATATGTCCGAGTGGTTAAGGAGACAGACTTGAAATCTGTTGGGCTTCGCCCGCGCAGGTTCGAACCCTGCTGTCGACGATACTTTTTTTTTTTTTTACTTTATTTTTCCTTTTGCTTTTCGTCTTTGATAAGTCATTAACTGCTAGTTGCTACTATCTGTGTCTTGAAGCAATCCACAGAATTAACAAACAAACCCCCCATGCCCCATGGGCCATGGCTACTTAGAACCTTCATAATTGTTCTACCTGAGGAGGGATCAAATAACCATGTTTTTTGTGACCGATCGGTAATCATAAAATCAATCTTAAATAACTAGATTTTAAGTTCTTAATAACAAAATTAATTGATAGAATATGTTGTATATATCATATTTTATGTGCATACAAAAAATTATATCATTTTGATTTTATTCCTTTTTTTGAAAACCTTGGCAGTGGCTGCCAAGTATTGTCATTTTGATTTTATTCACATGTGCATCAAGCATTAACAATTATCAACGGTTCAAATTTTATAATTTTTTCTCCTCCCTTGATGACTATCAAAACAATTTCAAAACTTTATCATTTTTTGTATATATGTTATTAAGATAATATAGAATACATCTAACGGTTTAGATTTTTAAATTTATGTATAAATAAAAAAATAGTTACCATGGACACCAATGCCCATGGTTATTGGATCCCTCCTCATATATAATTAAGCTGAGAAGCCTTAGCTAGACCCAACGAGACATCACCTTGGAATAGTAGCGTGCAAATTAACTGGTACTTATATACAGAGAAGTCGTAGTTTTGTGCAGAAAAGAAATAATGTCAATCAGGGCCGGAAGCAATGTGGAATGTTCTCTGACTGTGAGTGACTGTCAATGGCCAGCTCCGATCGATGCGTGAATGTCCTCTACTGCGCAGTACGGTACGGCGCGGACGGACGACCTTTAGATTATAGGAGGGTTTTTTGAGATTGTAGTCAGCACGAATCTTAAAGCGATCGGACGGCTCACCTACTGCGCCGTAAGGTACTGCGCAGTAGGTGGTAGCAATTGCCGATCGACCCAGATTAATTGTAGACTGCTGAGAGTGAGAGGAGATGCAAGAGCAAGGCAACCAGCTGAACATTTCTCACTCAGTCACTCAGATGGGAATAATTAACAGTGAAGTACAGAAATAGCTAGAGAAGAGATGTTTTGATATATGTTGAATGTGTATTAATTGTATTTCATTGTGTTGTTTGATTACATGACTGGTTTGTATATATAGATCAGAAAGATAAATTGTCAACTCCTATACAATGTATTGTATTTCATTGGGCGATATCCGTTGGAGGTCGATATAACTGGAGATGTCCAGGTTATCCTTAACAAACAGGCATGTCAGTTTTTAGGGATTTGCTGTGTTGCTGAATCCTAGTTCAGCTAGAAATTGAAATGGGCCTCAACATTCTTATATGTACGAGTTTCATAGGCCTTGTATATGTTGCAAGTTTTTTTTCTTTGTTTTGTATTAGCCTGGGGGGACTAGTTATAAATTAAGAAGGCCCATGGACTAAAATTAAAAAAAAAAAAAAAAGGAACTCGTTTCTAATTTCCATTTCTTTGTTTTATTGGGCTGTTCAGTGAAAGGGTGATAAAGAGTACAAATTGGGGAAGAGAAGAGAATGATGATTGGTGTCACTCTTCCTAGTTCCTAACATAAACAGAACCTTGATATATGTCAGTTATATTACTCTTCTGTTATTCTGTTATAAGACATAAGAGAGAAGTATCAAAGCACTTAATTTGAAGTATGAACAGTCCGATCGAGCAGAAGAAATTCGATGAAATTAAGCTGTTGATGGACTGACTCTTTGTTTTGGACCCGCGCGCGTGCTCGTAGTGGCTACTAGCTATATAATTGACACATTATTATGTACGATCAATATACCGACACTTTGAGTGGAAGGAGTCCAAGTTTCAAATGATTAAAACGTGAAGTTAGTTATTAAGAGAGTAACTGATTCTGAACCAAAACAAACAGATCGCAAAATTCTAAAGTCAGTGAGCATATCTTATCCCAGGGAAAAGAACATGTGCATGAATATATGATAGAGTACATATATGGACACTCTGTTATTTTTGGAACATTGCAAACCTGGACCCTTCGTCAGGATCGGGATCACCTGCTTTTCTTGATCTGACGGTTGAGAAACACCAAAATACTTCGAGATTGGTGCGGTAAATACCGAAGTACTTTGAGATCGGTGCAGTAACCGATCCCGACCATCTGATTGGAAAAGCAGGGTCTGCTTTTCTCAAAAGAAAAGGAGCAGATTTATATCCCCTTCATCAGGTCAAAGTCATCCAACATATACCAGTATATATATTGTGTACCATTTGAGATATATATGCTAGGATTCCTTCAGGGTACTGCTCCCAAAATTAAGCAGTTACAGCTATTTGTCAATCCTTATCACCTGTTGCGCAGTAATCTACTGCACAGCTTTCTGTCCGTCCAATCTGTATCGAGATATGTGCCCATCAATCTAAAAAACCCCCCCTATGAGCCTCATCCGTCGGATCACTACGCAGCATGTTGTTGCGCAGTAGAGGATGAGCATTCGCTAGCTATTTGTAGGTGTTTTGTCATACACAAGTTTGGTTTTGTTTTATTGATTCTTATTAATTAAGGATTCCTTTTTTATCTTTATTGCAAAATTAATGAATCATATATCATGAATCTACTATGTTCATGATAAACTTCTAGAAGAAGAATAAGGGGAAAAGAAGAGGAGAAGAGAGGGATTGAACGAAAGAGAGTCAATCAAGTAATCAACACTGTACTGAGCACTGACATCTTCACATTACTTTCGGTTGTTTTACAATTACAAACAGTACATATATTTTGTAAGAATTACACATGAGCACCTATAAACACAAAAGTATATCATAATTCATTAATTCATAACTTCCTAGTAACTTCAAAGAAAGCGAATGCCGAATTCATATCCCCTGTTATCCTATTTAGGATAACAGGACCCTATTGTTCTATGCTGGGCCGTCGGATTAAAATCAATGAATCAGATTTATTTAAAAAGGCCCCCTATTATCTAAACTGGGCCAATCTGGTCCGTCCGTTTTGATCTAACTAACGGTTGAGTATATGGAATAACTGGATCCTGTTATTCTCTTAGAATAACAGCAGATTCGGACTCGGCCAATGCCTTCTGCAACTTTGCTATTGCCATTGGAAATGCGGCCAAATTGTGCATCAAAATTATCCTAAATTTTCATATTACTGAATGTAACTCTTCTTTATTTATGTTATAGGAGATAATCCATTTGCTATCATTACCTTCCGAAGTTTAGTATATTAAGTATTAACTGTATGAAGAAAAGGTACTTGAGAATCACACCTGATCATAAGAACATACAAAAGATCTAATTAAGCTGATCACCTCAGCAAGACCAAACGGGACATCACCGCGCAATAGTAGTGTGAACTGCTACTTATAAACAGAGAAAATCAAAGTTTTGGACCACAAAAATCAAAGTTTTAATTTGGACATCACCGCATTCAGGAAAGTGTTTTGTCATTGACCAGCTGACAGAGTGGAGAACTATAGATTGTTGAGAGGAGAAGAGGAGATACAAGAGCAAGGCAACCACAACATTTATCACTCAATGGGAATGAATAACATGTGCAAACTAAAACTGTTTGATGTTTTTTAATATGAAATGCTGAAGAAAAATGCATAATTAAATTAATAATCGATCAGCTTCTTCTGTAAGAACAAGTTTGTGACCAAAAAAAATAAATAAAATAAAAATAAAGATTTTTTGTTGAACGTCCTTTATATAAAGAAAAAAACAAAATACTTTTTGTTAAACTTCGTAGTTCATCTTCTAAAGCAGTGGTGTCACTTCATGACTCAAAACTGTTAAGCAGAAGAAATTCGTGGTTATTCTCTGTTTATACAGAAAAGAGAAGTATCAAAGCACTTTGTTAAGACTGAGCAGTCAGATCAAGCAAAACATTCCACGCGAATTGTTGACGGACTGTTAATTTGTTTCGGACCCACACATGATTTTAGTGACTACTAATTGGCACTTTATTCCATCAGTAATAAGTCCCATTTTGTATGTCATTCGACGTGTCTAACGGAGAAAGTCATTCAAGATCTGTTTAAAGTCTCTCATTATTTGTTCAAGAGAACACGTAAATATTGAATGGATCGAAAAGTTTATTGCACCTGATATACAAATTTTATGTTCTAAATTAGTTAGCATACTTATGTTCAGCCGATAATGAGCGATTTTTTACGTTGCACGCGTTGGACGACACAACTATTGGACTCCAAACATCTACGATAAGAAAATAATTTGACACTTCATTATGTACGAGTACGGTATACTGATGCTTTAAGTGGAACTGTGGATGGACCGACTTTAAAGTTATACAGCGACATCTTATCCGAAGAATAAAGAACATAGAGCACTACGTACATCGCTCTGTTTGAAACGTGGGAATTGACCTGGACCTCTAAGGTTTGGGTCGTCCAATACTGGTACCTACACTGTATACCATTTGAGCTGTCCTAGGATTCCTTTATAGAATTATATGTACATGCCCTTCACTGAACTAACAAAACAAATTGATTAAGGTATCATAAAACACAAATACAAGAAGAAATGGCAATGGTACTGCTCCAAATCTTGATACTCTTTCTCTTGAAAACTGTCCAATCTTCTGAGAGTTATAGCATCTCTCTGCCTGGGTGTCCAGACAGCTGCGGTGGAGTTCTCATCCCCTACCCTTTCGGTATTGGGGATAAGTGTTCTTTGTCTGAACATTTCAATGTCACTTGCAGTATTTTCAGTGATAAACCCACTCCTCACGTGAACGGCGTCGGTGAGATTGTGGATATAAGCGTTCCTTTGGGCCAGGCACGTATTGAAATGTTTATGTTTTATCAGTGCTACAATACAACCACAAATAAAGAAGATGTTTTGCCCTTTTTGATCGGATTCGGGTTCGATGGGTCACCATACATGCTGAACAGCGAGAAAAACGAATTCACAGTCATTGGGTGCAATACATTTGCCACTCTCGCAATTAACCATTCTTTAACATCTATGGTAGGGTGCCTTTCTACATGTGATAGCGAAGAAAGCCTGAAAAATTATGGACCATCCTGCTCTGGAATTGGTTGCTGCAAGACAGCTATCCCCAAAGTAACAAATGAGTATTTTATTGGATTTGATGAGCGATACAACCATTCCAAGGTGCATAACTTTAGTCCTTGTAGCTACGCTATGGTTATTGAGAAGGATGGCTTTGATCAGTCTATCACCCATTACGCCTTATCTAACAAGCCGATGGACCATAGGGATGTGCCGGTCATATTTGATTGGTTCGTAGGAAACTCAACATGCAAAGAAGCACAGACTAACCAATCCACCTACGCGTGCAAAAGCGATCACAGTGTTTGCATAGACTACAACAATGGCATGGGTTATCGCTGCAATTGTTCTGATGGTTATGAAGGCAATCCTTATCTCCCAGGACCTCGAGGCTGCCAAGGTCTGTCTCTCATATATTATTTCACTAAATTAGTTATTAGCTTAGCTTATCATATATTATTTTCCATAGGTTAAATTCTTTCACTACCAAAGGTCAATTACGTACCTCAGTCCTCATAGACTAATTAAATTACTAATTCATGCAGACATTGACGAATGTTCTACCGGAAATTCATGCCCTGGAGAAGCTAATTGCCACAATCTCCCGGGAAAATTTCTTTGCTCTCCACCAAAATGTGCTTTTTGGATGCGCTTGCCCAGTAACAGTAACTCTACGTGCGAACTCAACTCAACCACTAGTTGCAGGTACATTACATTTTTTCTTAGTAATAACTTTGATTTATGATTTGTATAATTTATGTGTTATCTTCCTGTACATCCAAAAAGTTGCACGGTCTTAATCAGTTTTGTCATAAGTTGACGTACCGTTTAGTCAAGTGCAAGGGCATTTAATTTTTTTTAATAAATTATAGAACTTCTTGATTATTCAAACATGCATAATTGACATCAATGCAAGCTATTGAGACAATTAATATAATAAAGGGGAATTAAAGGGTCTTCTCTCTGCTGCCAACCAAAAAAAAAAAAAAAAATTTGTACTGGCAATTTTATGTAGTTTGCGCTGAATATTGTAGGAAGTTGTGCCGGTTTTGTAGCTCTTTCGTTTTTTGGGTTTGCTATGTACATCATCTTGCAAAGAAGAACTCTGTCTAAATTAAAGCAGAAGTACTTTCGACAACATGGAGGATAGATCCTGTTGGAGCAAATTAAATCGAACCAAGGGTTTGGTTTCACAATTTTTATGGAACAACAAGTAAAACAAGCAACAAACAATTTTAATAATGCGAACATTATTGGTCGCGGAGGAAATGGAACTGTATATAAAGGAAAGTTGAAAGATCAGATAGTTGCCATAAAAAGATGCAAGATAATCAACGAGAGCAAGAAGAAAGAATTTGGAAAAGAGATGCTTATTCTCTCCCTAATCAACCACAAGAACATCGTAAAGCTCCTAAGTTGTTGCCTAGAAGTCGAGGTTCCTATACTAGTATATGAATTTATTCCACACAGAACTCTATATCAATACATTCATCACAAAAAGCAAGGATCATACGTTCCTCTCACTATCCGTCTTAGGATTGCTCATGAATTGGCAGAAGCATTTGTCTACTTGCATACGTTAGCATCTCCTCCAATTATCCATGGAAATGTGAAGTCAGCAAATATTTTATTGGATCAAAATTACACAGCGAAGGTGTCCGATTTCGGGGCATCAATACTAGCTCCAACAGATGAAGCTCAATTTGTCACATTTGTGTAAGGAACAGTAGGTTATCTTGATCCAGAGTACATGCAAACCTCCAAACTAACAGACAAGAGCGATGTGTACAGCTTCGGTGTGGTTCTTGTAGAGATATTAACTAGCAAACCCGTGATTGGTTTTGATTAACAAGGAGGAGGAAGGAGTTTAGCATCTCGGTTTCTCTCTGCTATGCGAGAGAACAGACTGCAAGAGCTTCTAGATGATGAAATCAACTACAGAGATGACTTGGAATTGATCAGAGAAGTTGCAGAGTTGGCCAAAGCATGTTTAAGTATGAAAGGGGAAGAGCGACCAACAAAGAAGGAAGTTGCTGAAGAGCTTCAACGAATCAGCAAGCTTAAGCAGCATCCGCGGGAACGGGAACAGGAACAGGAATACAATTCCCAAGAAACAATGCTTTTGCTCGGAGAAGGATCCGGCTGTGAAATAGAGACTAAGCATACTAGCTATTCTTTCAATGTAGATAAGGAAGCCGAGGAGAGCATCGCTACCGGTCGCTGATTAGCAATGCTCCAAGCATTTCCTCACAACAATGTATTAATGTATTAATGCCATCTATTTAGTTATGTTTTATTGTATTTTTTTTTTCTTTTTCTATTAGTTTTACAGTACTATTTACTCTTATCTTTGCGTTGGTTATGTAACTATGTACTCTTTCTTTTTTGGGTTCCTTTACAAGATTATCTTGTTGAGAATATCTTCTCTTAATATTTTGAGGGTGCATCTGGATTGTCAAAGAATAGTACTTGCTCGGGTTAGTAAGTTATTTATAAGTTGTGAGTGATCCAAACACACAATCTAGTGATAATGTATCTTCCTCTTACTTTCATTTGCTGACAAGAATTAATAAAACCAGCGGGGATACCATCTGATCGATGTACGCAATTGTAACCATACGGTACTGTTTATGTACCAGCATACCAACCAGAAGCCTATATATGTTTTGAGTGGTACACCTGGTACCGTAAGCAGCGTACCAGTGTACCAACCAGAAGCCTATATATGTTTTGAGTGGTAAACCTGGTACCGTTAGCAGGGCCACCTCTTATTAATTCCAGCAATGATACAAAGTTCTCATATTGGTATTGCTTTCACAAGCTCATTTTTTGCCTTGGCATTTTGTCTAGGTGTATGAGTTAAATTAAATTGACAGATAAAATAAATTAACTTCAAATTAGCCGGCATAACAAAGGGTTAATCATACTTTTTTATTATGCAGTTTGATTTGCAAGAATAAATCGAATATTTGCAAACATATTGTGACTGATCATCCTTTTGAAAGAAAAAAAAAAAGGATGGAGGATTAAAATTGAAGTCTTACCACTACTAGCAAGTATTTAACAAGATCGAAAATTAAGAACCAGCCTTTAGTCTCTAGTAGCCAAGGACAACACTCTCCGTGTGGGAGGTCGCAGATTCGAAACCTAGATAGAAAATCTTTTATAGACATTTAAATTTAAGTAGCTTGACCTCCTCTTTCTCTCACAAAAAAAAAAAAAGGGCAAAATTTGAGACCAATGACTAAACAATACGAGCTACGAGCCATGGGCTTAACAGACCAGCATAATCGAGGCTAAAAGCAAAAGCCCATCCAAGCAAAACAGTTACCAGATGACTGTTAAAGTACAGAGAAAAAAAACAGTCACTAGATGCTGTTGGGCCCGCAACTTCTATCGTACGGCCTGCTCTGCTTCACATGGGCTGGGACCCCCCCTGTCAGTGGCTCCAATCAATCTGGGAACAGACTCAGACTCAGACTCAGAAGAAGTCAGAACAAAGGTTGGAAAATATCTATGTAAATCAATCCCTCTCCAAGGTCAATCAAGGCTGTAGACTTGGAACTGAACTGCAAGTAAACCAAACCTTTTTCTTTCAAGTAAATTCTTCTCTCAACGAAGGAATTGGATTGGAGTAAGTTAATTTGGTGGCTCCTTTTTTTTTTTCCTCTTTTTGGGTTTACAGGGAGAATTTTTTTTTTTTTTTTTTCAGGATACTGGTTTCAAATTAAGATAGTTACAGCTATTTGTAGGTGTTTTTGCATGCATAAATACGCTTGGTTTTGTTTTATTAATTCTAATAAAGAACCTGGATTTCTTTTTTTATCCCCCATATTTATGGGTTATCAATTTATCATGAACCTATTTTAGTAATTTATTCAAAGAAAAAGGAGAGTGCCTCCTGCAACTTTTCTATTGTTGTTGGAAATGTGACCCAAATTGTGCATCAAAAAAGTATCCTAATTTTTCATATTACTAAAAATAACTCTTCTTTATTTATGTTATGGGAGACAATACATTGCTGTCATTACCAATTCATAGTTAATAAAGGGGAGAAGGATATTTTTGAAATTTTGATAAAAGCAAAATTAGAACAACAAAAGGTATTTAAGGGGGAAGGATATCTGTAGGCATTTTCACTCTTGTTCTACTGCTTTGGTCTCATTACGCCGATTTCTTTATTTCAGAAACCAGAGATTTTGTTGATAAGTAAACAGCTGACATGGGGCTGAAAGTTGAGTTCTTTTTGGTCGTCGCATTGGTTATCAGCTGTTGTGGATACGATGAAGCAAAAAACTTGAAGGCACTTTCTTCTGATCAATCAGGTATGTGTATAGAAAAATATTATCTAATTTGTGGATGGAAAGCTTATTATTAAACTCCATCCACCAAAAAGAACAAATTACGAATTGCATCCGATAGAGTCGATGCTATTTTGATGTACTGGTGTTAGTTTGAACTGGTATTGACTGAAAAAGCATTGTACCCACATGGTAATAGGAAAATTGTGAACTGTCCTAACTCAATAGAATCTCAAAGTAAATGAATAGCACAATTTATCGTAGAAGTTGCTGTTGCTGATGTGCTGTCACTTTGAGAAATTTCTAGTCACAACTAAATTGTAGTTATAATGCTACAAGGAAATACAAGAACCAGCCTTTGGTCTAGTGGCTAAGGGCAACGCTCTCCGTGTGGGAGGTCACGGGTTTGAAACCTGGATGGGGGGTCTTATATAGACATTTAAATTTGAGTGGCTTGATTGACCCTAATCTTTATCTCGAAAAAATACTACAAGGAAATATAGTCATAGTGGCCAGTGCCATATTCTCTTATTTTAAGTTATCTTTCGTGAGTCTTTCATCTCGTACTAATTTCGTATGTTTTCCTCCACAGCTAACGGCAACATTTGGAGTAAAGATCAGTTGCATGCAGGTGAAACGATCTGTGAAATGTGTGAGCAGTATTCGACAATAATACTGTCTTATCTCAACCATAACGAGACCCAAACAGAAGTTCTCGCTCTCCTTTACGACACCTGTTCTAAACTCCAATCTCTAAGGCAACAGGTACAAATCACTGTCAACAAAAATATTAGTAAGGATAAATTGCTTTAGTGAAGGTAACTGAAGCAAAATTTGGGTCATTGGTTACTGGTTAGTGCACGCCAGAAAGTAGTGTTGATGATGATGGTATTATTGAAGTTAATCAGGCTACATAAATGAAGATTTCTTCAAAATTGCAGGCCGATTGGACTAGAAATAAGCTTCATTGTTAAATTGGGTGTTGGTTTAGAAAATGGGGCTTAATTTCTTGGTTTAGGGATAGCCAAGGGGAAGTGGATTAAATTCAAAGATTGTTTCACTTTTAAAACTATTTTTTTTTTTTTTTTTGGTTCCTAATTGAATACTGATCTCTTTATAATAAATATAATTTTATGTTTGTCATGTTTGCAGTGTATCACGCTGGTGGACTATTATGTGCCACTTGTCTTCACGGAGTTTGCAACAATAAGTCCTGATGAATTCTGTGAAAGAATCCATCTCTGCAAGGCAACTAATGCAATTAAGCTTCCAAGAAGTGGATCGACGTGCACATTGTGTAATAAAGCTGTTTTGGAAATTCTCACCAAGCTCCAAGACCCAAGTACCCAGGTATTGTGTTTCAGCAATTCATTCTCCATTCCAGAATGTAACCGCGTTAAGGAAAAAACAAGTACCAAATTCATAAAAAGTTGAATCTGATATACAAATCATATAGGGGAGAATATATCTAAAATCTAGAGCAATAGTATGACGTGAACTGATGCAGTTATACCCATACTCTATGTTCACTAAAGCATGTAGGTCACGAAAAAGTCTGTTTTAATCTTTGACGCTTTAATCCTTTTGTTAATTATTGGCAGCTTATGATAACAAAGAAGCTTATTAAAAGATGCAGCGATATCAATAATGATTATCTTAAGGTATGTTTCCCTCTCTTTTTGTTGAAAACTACAAATCTCTCTTTCTTTTGAAACGTTGACAGCTGCTGCCAAATTGTATTAAAATTGAAATGTACATCCGTTTGCAACATTGCCATGCACCATGCCATCAAAAATTATCCTAACTTCTGTGTACCCACCTTCTGTTTGTATTTTACATTGCAGTGTTATGAGCAAGTGAAGCAATACGCACCAGAAGGGATAAATTATGCCAAGACATTTCTACAGAAAGCCGATGTCTGTGCTCCGATTTGCAATGCTGATGTCCCAGCAGTAAAATACATCTCCAGCAACTAATTCATGAAGGCATTAGTGCAGCCCTCAAGTTGTTATAATTCATGCCGATATTGTCGTTTGTAGTTTTTATGTAATGCATTAGAACCCAAAACATCTCATGTAGGTTTACTTTTATAAAATCTGTGAACTATTTTCTGTATATCTATGGGAATTTGGACTGAATTAATTCATGCTTCCTGTCAAGTATTTCTATATTTACTCTTCCAAGTATCTTGTGTTTGCCATGATGCATAAGTTTAAGTATTAATCTACTGTACATATGCACATATGTGGATGTATGATGAACGTGTGAGAACATGATGAGCTGCTCGCTTTAATCTTTTCAAGTATCGAACAGTAAAGGAATTATAACAAGAGAATCTTACTTGGTATCAGAACAATTGCATTCAGTTTATTTTTATTGCAATGAGCCAAAATTATAAACAAAAGAACGGTAAACATTCATATACAGCTAGAAGATGTCACTAAATGCTTTACTGAATCATTTTAATGAAGCTAAACCATTATTATGGACAATGATATCATTTTAACGAAGGTGAAAATGCGACACTGACTCGGTGCTAAACTAATATTTACAAGCCATCGAAAAGAAAATTAAGAGAAAAAATTTAAGTAATTAATTAGATAGTGTCCACTGTGAGCTTCCTCTTAGGAGGTGACCTCTCTATAATTTGCTTTTGCAAATCCATGAATCTTGTTCCCTTGGGTGCAAACAACCTTCTAAGATTTATCACAGATAATTTGCTATATTTAGCCACAGCTATGTCAGCTTGTACCAATTCATACCTGTCATATAAGATAAGATAATAATAAGAGGAGGGTTCCAATGCCACCAGTTTTTTGTGCCACAAGATGCCACAAACTCACTTTTTCAATTATATATTTCAAAATTTTGCATTCAAATTTCAAATCAAAACCGTTGATATTATTTATGTTCATGAGAAATGTATGCATATAAAATTTCATGAATTTTGGAGTTCATTTTATACTACATTAAGTGGCTTAAAAATGAATGAATCTAATTAACTATGATTGCTTGATTTTAATACATTCATCTTTAACCCACTTAATCTAGTACAAAATGAACTCCAAAATTCATGAAATTTTATATGCATACATCTCTCATGAACATAAATAATATCAATAGTTTTGATTTGAAATTTGAATCAAAAATTTTGAAATATAAATGAAAAAGTGAGTTTGTGGCATCTTGTGGTACATAAAACCTGTGGTATTGGAACATTACTCTAATAGTAAATATTCAAATTCAATAAAAGATCCTTCCTATCATTCATTTAAACCCATAAGAATAAGATAACCTTGGAGATCACTTCTAAAATCAAAATATTACTAATCCCCCCCCCCCCCCCCCCCCCCCCCCAAACCCCCAAACACACAAATATTTTACCCCCGCACACACAAAAACGTCATTTGGTTGCCCTGAAGGCCACTAGCTATGTAATGGATACAGAGGTGATTTGGTTACTTTGGAATATGTGAGACTTTGTTTGGGGCAACAAACTTCTTAAACTGTCCAAATGTGCAAACAATTTAGAAAACAAAGTAGATATAAACATACGCAGGATGAGCTCCAATTAATGCCACAGCCATCATGGTGCAATTATGAGCAGCTGTAATTCCTCTAGGATCATCTTCAAATACTACACATTTTGATGGCTTTCTATCCAACTGCACCAAAAAAAATTCAAATTATGATCCTTCTGCAAGAACTTTTTTTTTTAAATTGTGTGACACTTTGGTGATAAATTTTCTATAAATGTGTAATTCAATGGACTGTTCGTTCTTTATTTATTTATCTTATCTTTCTTAGCATCATCATCATTGGTAGTATTATTATGTAGTATCATTCTCATTACTATTATTATCATTATTACTATTATTATTATTATTATCATCATCATCATTATCATCATCATTATTATTTTTAAAATCATCTTTTTTGTCACCGCTATCACTACTTGGTTTCATTTCTAGCCTACCCCAACTTGTTTGGGACTAAAGGCTTGGTTGTTGTTGTTGTGTAATTCAATGGACTACTGTTGTATGTGTTTATATGGGACTATCAAACTATTCAGAACCACGGCCAAGGAAAAGCTACTTGTACCATCATAAATTAAATTGAAATAAATTTATTATCTGCAGAATAAAATAAGAGAGAAGCAAACCTTGACAGCAGCAGAGAGGAATCTATGAGCTATAGATTCCATACCATCTTCCTCTGTCACAATCGCCTTCAGAAATGAAAAGATACTCAGTATAATGAAAATTGTGATTCAATAAATAAAATATATGCAAATAACAAGCAACAACATGAAACTAGATTGTGGATATACAAATTTCTCAACAGAATTCCAGTGATCAGGGATTCCATCTCAGTATCATCTGGCAAGTTACTCAAAATACCAAGTAATTGCTAGGTCAATACCATCTTTGGTGTTTTACTGCTTGTTGTTGAAGAGCTTGTGCTTTCATGAGTTTCCAAATACAGATAATATAAATGGCAAAAGTGCAAAAATATGACTCGCAACTAATATTTGCGGAGAGGAAGTACCCGAAAATATTTCTTCAGACCCATTCGTTGTAAAGCTTCTACCATGTATCTCCTATCAAGACACGATACAACTGCACATGGTATGCCAGCTGTAGACACAGCATCAAGCCATTCTTTTAATCCCTGCACTGGTACATCGAGCTACACAAACAACAAAAAGTAAAATAAAAAAAAAAAAACTAAGCATTATAAAATATTAGAAATTATATGCGAATGAGTAATTAGGTAAATAGGTCAAAATACAAAAGGTATTAACTTTTTGAAGGTTTTCATAGTACAACTCGGAGAGCCGTGACTTTAATCTTGCAATTTCTGTTTCTTCCCTTGCCCAAAATAAAACCTGAGAAACAAAATTAGGATCATGAATTAATACCAATATAGACCGTTACAACCAGAAAGAAATAATACAGAACAAGAGGGGCATCACAATTCATTTATTGGGAAGCTCTCAAGAAGCACTACACCATAAATACGAGAAAATTCAAAGTTAACCTTTTCAAGAACATGATCAGCTGACATCCTAAGCAAATTCCTTTGCACTTGCTCACCATTTGGCAATTCTTTTCCTGCCAACAAAATTTGTTCATCACTACAATAAAAGCCCTTCAACGGTATTTTCATGAATACCAGTACAAGAAATCGGAAAATAAAAAGCAAAAATGCTAGTATTGCTGAAACTGTACCTTCCTCAAAAGCAAGCTGCCTCCAAGCTGCTAATTTCACAGATTGTGTATCTGCCTAAGAATAAATTTAAAAAAAATGTTAAGCTGACATGAAACATGAAAATAAATTAGAAAGAATGATCAGTACGAGGGACAATCTTGTGCACAGGATCACAATAAAAACCAATAAATAGAAAAGAAAAGGAAAAAAATAATAATAAATAAAAATAATTCTTCAAATGGCTGATTAAGTAATGCTTGAGCAGTGGATAACAAACTCACAACTACGTTATCCCAAGAAAAGATAAGTCCGAATGCTTCATCAGGCTTCATAGCATGCCTTATTCTCTGAAGGAAACATTGTTGCAATTTGTTGTTCAGATAATCCTGTGGAAGAAAATACAAATTCCCACATCAGTCTAAAAGCAGACCTCAAAAGGAATATCTCTTTATTTGTTAGAAACACTAATTATACATTCCAAAACTGCAGAATTTCATACATCTCCCTAAAAAAAAAATACCAAAAATAACATCCAACTATCTTGAAATCAGTCCATTAAATTTGGTCTCAGTAGTCCACAGAAACGTAAGGGCATTTCTTTTGTTGGAAGGCACTTTTTATACATTTCTGATACAAACTTAATGGATTTAGTCTTCATAAGGTACATAAAGTTAGGTTAAAGTTAGGTTATAAGTTTATTGCTCGTACTCACCACATCAACCTTCAACGGGCCATCCATCCGGAAGGTCTCAAATCCTTCGCCGTATTCAGCTCCAATTGCCTGTTATTAACCAACCAAACCAGAATCAGCAAATCATGATGGAATTGTGGTACAGAAATGAACACACCCGCAACTGGACTGATTAACAGAAACAAGGAGAAGAAAGAAGAGTTCAGTCAGTGACCTCCTGCGCGAATATGCGGTTAGGCAAGGAAGGAGAGCCACCGTCGGCTCTCTCCTTCCCTCCCGATAGAGCATTCCTCACCACCAATTTCCTCGGCCGGACAACACCTGTACTCTTCCATCTCTAATACACAAAAAAATAAACATAAATTTATCAAAATTAGACACGTCATGGACAACACAAGCAACAATTCGTTGATTCCATAAGTTTTCGTCAGCTTGAACTAATCAAAATTAGCAAAATAGCGGAAGGAGGAGAGAAATTGTTATTACGGATAGAGGGAGGTGGGAGGGGAGACGGCAGCTGGGGAGAGGCAGCGGCGGGGCGCGGGCGAAGGGAGGGGAGAAGGAGGAGGAGCAGGAGGCACTTCCCATGCTGATGCTCACGCTGCAGCTAGGGTTCATGGCTCGCGGGATTTTGGAGGAGAAGAGAATGAATGAGGGAAGTGTGAAGAGAGAGAAAGAAAGAAGCCTCTGTAGCGCTACATTGTGCAGCGCAGGATTTAAACCGTTGGATCATTTCGAGATTCGATCTGGCACAGATCTTGAGATGATCTAACGGTTCACATCCTGCGCTACACAATGCAGCGCTACAGAGGATATGAAATCGGGAAAGAAAGGGTGCCGTGAAAAAAAGCTTCTTTTTTTTTTTTCTTTCTTTTCGGGTGACCGGTTCATATCCTCTCAAGCGCAGTATTCCACTGCGCAGTGCTTCAGCTGTTAGATTTGCTTTGAGATTCGTGCAAGTTATTAATCTCAAGAAAGGAGTCTTATGATCCACATCGTTGATTTTCTGCGCAGTACAATACTATGCAGCAGAGGATAAGCACGCCGGTGACCAACCTCGGTGACAATAGTGGTCGGAGAGCCCAGCGAGGGATTTATATCTGCTGCTATGGAAAATATCGCAGGATGCTGTCATATACAGTGTCATATACAATGAGGAAATTAATATGGAGTCTTAAATTTTAATGGACTGAGACATTAACGTTAACAGAAATTAATGTAAATCAACGGTTTTGATCTATCTAAGAAAATGATCAACGCCTCAGATTTTTTATTTAGGAAAGATAGTCCTTTCGTATCATTTTTTCCAATATGTTTTTATAAATAGTAAGGATGTTATCTTGATACTTTTTTTTCTAAGAAAACTTGTTTTTATCTTGATGCTTGAAAGGCAAGTGAATAGTGTACTTACTGGTCAACAGGAGAGGGGGGGTCTCGGCCTTTCTGGATAGACTGGATAGCGTAAAAACTTTAACTTTGTCAAAAAATCTGAAAATGATTTTTGGTTTCCGTCGAACCAGAAATAATGTTTTTCCCGATTTCTATTTTCTTGAGCAAGAGTTGAAGGCATATACTAGCATATTATAGTATAGAAGATATGAGGGATCCCTTGTTAATGCTTATCTTGAGTTCCTGACAATGACACCATTTTATAAATTTGAGAAAAATGTTTAAAAAATCTTAAAAATCAAAAAAAGTTTATAGATTTATTCTTTAATATATCGATTGAGAGTGTTTTAAATCTAAACAATGTTTATATCAATCTATACTCCATAAAAAGGGGTAAATTTTTAAATACCTCAACTATGCTACATCATCACTCTTATTAATTATTGATTTTGTTTGAAACTTTTCATCTACTTTGATCCAATGACTAATGTTTTTTTTTCTCTTCTCATTAAATAAGATGAACGTGATATGTCTAAAACAAATTTTAACCCTTAAAATGATCCAACATTTATGTATATTATTATTTATAAATTATTTCATTATTATTGCTATTATTATTATTATCTAATTACATTAAAAAAATTTGTTCAAGTTTTGTTAATATAAATATTTAAAATTTTATAAAATTCTTAGTTATTTATTTTATACTACTTTTCGGGGCGAAGCCCAAGTTACAACTCTAGTTGTTGTAAAGAATATAATCAATCTATACGTTTAACAATACATTTATAATTTTTTTTTTCGTTTTTAATATTTTTTAAATATTTTTCTCAAATTTATGAAGTATGTTATTTTCAAGATTGTAAGATAAATATTTTCGAGGCATCCCTACTCGAAAAGATGAATCTAGATGATTAAGCCTTTTTTTAGTTTACTCGGTTCTGTTATCGCGAATCCACGCTTATTTATCATTTCAGAGGTGCTATTTTTTCTTGGTTTACGTGTTTTGATAGAATATTTCTTTTAGATTTGTTCCGATAGAAAGTTTCTTTTAGATTTTTATTAAGTATAAGATAAATTGTCTTTTAAATCATAGAACGTGTAGGTCTTTGCCAAATAATATAAAACATAGAACAATATGTACCAAGTACTAACATTCTTAAATGAAACTTATGAGCTATACTCCGACGATAATCATTGATTTTTTTTTTTTCCCTTTTATTTTACGTGGTTTATACTTTTTTGAGTTTTTCTGCATCAATTGTGTATGTGCTGTCTTCATTATGTATTCAACTGGTGAAGCGTTCAAGTAGAACAAGAACAAATTTACTGATGATGCAAGAAGGCACTCCTTCAAACAAAATACCAGTTATAATTACTCAATAAAGCTACTACAAAGGGTCACCAGAAACAACAGTTAATCAGTCCAACAATCTTATGCACATTGATAATTTAGGTGTTGCATTACTTCTAAAACCATTTTCAAATTTTATGATCTCTCTTTTCTGAGCCTTTCTATCTCCTTAACCATTTGCCAATGCTCCAAAGAAAGGCTTTGCTCCCCAAAGCTTGCTGCCATTAGTTGCGCCATTGTCATCCATCTGAAACATCCATGAAAAGCTCTTCTTCAAAGGGAACTTTAACTTGGTTTTAGTTATTGAATATGATATACTGGGTGAGGAAAGTGAACCTGCTAAGATCAGTGCAGCCAAGGTTCCTATCTTTACGCATTGCTTCTACCATTTCATTTTGTAGCATCTAAAATAACATACCCATTACTATACAATTCTAAAATGAATCGTGCAGATTGATTGAGGAAACTGACTTAAACTGAAATTTTACCTCACAAATACTAGTGTCAGTCGAGTGGGGTAGGGACTTGACGGTTGCCAAATACCACCTCCATGCACGAAGCTGTTCCTCGCTCACAGTAAGTGGAGTTACGGTTGAAGGACACACCGGAACAACGAGATCAGCTGGTAGTATGTTTGACTTGGCCTCTGAGATGATCAGACACTGCACTTCTGCTGTCATATCCAGCTTATAAAATTGGAAGTCATACGATACCTGCAATGAGAACAAATTGTAGGCTCATAGGATCAAACTTGAAAATTACCAGTATGGTTCTCAATTTATGATTGGTAAATATATTCAGTGCAGAATGAAGTATGAACTCAAAGGAAGTATTGTAGATGTCACAAGGAAAGCTTACCGTCTGATTTTCCATTAAGTTCTTAAGCAATAAGACATTCTCAACTCCTTTAGAGTTTAGTGTGCCAGATTGCATGACAGTCTCATCAAATGTCAGGTGGGTTCCATTTGCCAGCTGTAGGGCTCCCATTAATAACCTGAGGAACATTTTTTGTTAACTGAAATGTAATTTTCTGTGCTAAATGTATGTCAAACAGTGCTTTCAAGGTTGGATTGTGTTAGCAATGTTTGATTACTTGATTGATTTAATATTGGTACAAATAGCAACCCATAACAAAAATCACATGGTAAATATATCAACATGCACAGCCGAACCTGATATACTTCTACAAGTACTACCTATGCCTAGTTCCAACTTCCAATAATTAGTGGTGTGCTTTCTGTCCCATAAGATATTTATATGCATGACTAAACAATCAGAACTGACCTGCATGACCGGCATGACTAGAACATAGCTATGCACTACATGGTTTACGTTTGCTACCAAAATTCAGTGAAAAGCAGCTGAGAAAAGAGTACAAGGAAAATGTGTACCTTCCAGTTTGATTATCCTTCTTGGGTTGAAGCATGGCTGTGTTGAGGTACTCTATTGTAAGAGGTATGGTACGTGAATAGGGTAAAAGGTTCTTTATCATATTATGTAGTTGGTTTCCAAAGATCGAAGCAGTTTCTTGTGTAAACCCAGTGAGATTTAATGACAATCGACCCACTGAAGTAACATCAGATTTGGTTCGCAACTGCTCAAAGCCAAAAGAGTACCACAAAGCGATGATCAGCATACGAAATGGAGAATTGATAAAGAGATTATGGTGGTATTTGATAACATTTCAGTGATCAGTTCCTATACAGATCATAAAGAACCAGCTAATAAAGAGAGAAAGAATCTGGATTGTCCAGCCACTGATAAATTGGACTGCCCAAAGGGTCAGGAGCAGTGGCAGAGTTTTTCCAGAAAAGAAAAGAAAAATGCAGAACCTATTAATACATCAAAGATTTGTCTAAAAGATAACAATTAAATTGACAATTACTGCAAATTCTGCTTGTTTTAGATTGCCGTAGGGAAGGAAAAATAGTCCATTCAATCATAAAGGAGCACAAATCTTTAAAAAAAATAATGTTGAAGGTGTACCTTTGAAAGGAGATGCAAAAGAAGGCATTGTGCTGCTAAAACATCACTGCCCAATGTACAGCTTAGATAAGAAAGCAATGAATCCCTAATTCCTCTCATTATGTTTGGTAAAGGCTGCAGTAACACAACAAGTTTTTTTATGATTCTTCCAGAAATTATATAGAGGAAAGATGTAAAGGTTAAATAATTCAGCTCATAGAATAAGCTAGGATTGCAATTCAAGAAGCGAATAAATACAGAGAGTCCCTAACTAAATAATGACAATTAAACTCTTTTTTGATAAAAGAATAAACATTAAACTTAACCTTAATTATACAATTAACCTTCAATCATCCACAAATTAATCAGACTTAAACTAAAAATACTTATAGTATGCAGTATGCAACATCAACAAGCCAAGGTAAAGTACAGCAGTAACAAAGAACTTGCTATTCATCATTCTGTTTGCTATAGATAAAACAAGTGAAAAACTTTTACCTCAAAGGCAGCAGAATTTGATATAAGGTCTGGTGTAGATAACTTCCGGGATACCAAACAATGAATACGTGGCACCTGAACAAAGAAAATAATATATTTAAGCTCAAACATAGAATCTCTTTTAAACCTGGTGAGATTTAATGACTTTTGAAGGTATAAATTGAAGGCTTATGAGACCTTTAAGATTGTCTTAGATGTCCAGTTGATTTTCAGGTTCTCAATTCGTACTCGGTCCAAAATTTCAAAATACCTTTAAGATTGTCAAGTGATCTCATACCAGTAAAAGAGCACAAATAGAACATAGCTGTAGAACATACCTTGCTAGGTGGTAGATGAGTGGCCACATCATCCAAAAGGTCGAACATCATATCATCAACAGAATTCTCCTTATTGTTGTTACTTGCAATGAGCTCAGGGTCAAAAGTGTAAATTCCAATAAACTCTACCACTTCGTTTAATTTTAGCTGGCTTTCAGGCATGTCATAGACCTTACAAAAAAAAAAAAAAAAAAGAAGCCAGGTTTTGGTCATTTTTGTACTAACCCAGGTACAAGGGCAAATTTAGAAAGCATTAGTTAGCAAAACCGGCAAAGAGCACATTAAAGCATTCTTTATACTATAAAAAAGTGTAATTCAAAAGCCGATACCTTTACAAGACATGAGAAGGAATCAGAAGGAAAGATAGGCCCATTGTTTATCTCTGCTATTCTATGACGACTGGCAGTTGCACAATCTTTCTGAATATTATAGAAACAGCTGAATTAGTACTCTAGTACTCTAAACATGTCAGCCTTGTATAAGAACCAACAATTTTGTACTCTGTAGTCCATATTTTTGCAGGAAGTCAACTCCGAATAAAATTTAATAATCAAAGTAAGAACAGGAGAGAAAGGATGTATATTGGATGATACTTACCAGCTTCTTATTTGATAAAGAGGAGTCTTCATCACAGCAATCCGAGTCCTACAAAAACAGATTTAGATATTTTGTGAGATCAAAATTAAGATAAAGTAAATGCAGTATATGGTTTACATGGATCAAGTCGTGGGCTAAATATTTCTCATTGCAAGACCAAGAATAGAGCATGTTTGAAAATATTTTCTCATTGCACGTGATTACTAGTACATGTTTACGCCAGTGTACATAGTCCATACCAGTACAAAACTATATAGGACTCAAATTGCTTGAAACAAAACCTGAAACCAGAACAGTAAAATTAAATCTGAGAACAATACTTATAATGATTTATAACAAAAGAAATAGGGAGTACACAAATTCTATCAGGATCCTCATCTCTCCTCCGTTTCTCCCCATTCTGACATGCTGTCTCATTTGATACACTTCTTTTAAGAGGATAAGGAGTGGATTCAATAGCCCATGAGTTCTGACCAGGTACCTGTTAAACAAGTACGCATATTAAAAGCTATAAGTGCCACAGCTTAAAGTGATGAATTACCAGGGTTATACCAGTGTAAACTAATCAGGGCTGTAATAAACCTCTGATTAAAATAATTTCAAGGAAAAATATATGGTCCCAATTACTCTCAAAAAAGGTTACAACTAATTCCACAAATAGTACTATAGTTTCATACATCACATGTATCTAAATCTAAAATCTTTTAACAGGATCGCAATATAAAACGATCTCATACATGCAGTACAGACGCGAAAAAAAAACAATTTTAAAGTATACATACAGGGACACAATGGAAGAGGTGGCGTTCCCAGAGTGTTGTTTCAGAGACCGGCGGCACAGAAGATGGTGAGAAATCCACAAACTTATTCGTTTTCCATGTACATCCATCCTATAAAACAAATAAGTAAAACAAACAATGAAATTTATGATAATAGAGGGCTACTATAAAATCCTGAGGCGATCAGATGTACAATACCTAATCGTAGAACTCAAATCCCCAATTCATCAAAAAGATTATAATAAATTAGTATATATAGATGGGGTGGTACCTTGAAGGCACCGATGTAGAACTCATTTCCAAGCATATCTTGCACCATTCCTCTGAACCGAACAAGTGTGTTCGGTTGAATCCATTTCTGACTTGACTCATCCAGGATCGGCACCTAAGTAAGAACAATATCAACAATCCTTATATTTTCACACAATTCTTTGCTCAGAGATCAGAAGAAGGGGCTGATTAATTAATATCTCAAAGCTACCTGCGCGAGGCCACCCTGCTCGAAGAGGAACTGATTGACGAGATCCACGATGCCCCAGTCTTTGCCCCTGTAAGCAGCCATCGGATCGAGATCGGCCGGCTGGGACTGAGACCCCGCCGCCACGGCCTTCTCGAAGGTCTGGCGCACTGCCCCCAGCGGGTTCATCAGGAGGTCGTACTGTGGCCCGCCCATCACGGTGGCCGTATGTCTCCGTCTGTTCAGAAAAAGAGGGTTTGAGGTGTTCTCTCTCTGTGTAGTGATGGTGAGGTGGGGTGTGGCGTTATCTCTCTGGGCTCGAGGTGGGGGGAGATGTTAAGAGAGGGGAGCAGGGAATTCCCGCCATCGACGAAGGTGGGTCTCGTTCCCGCCAAAATGATGCCCTGTTTCCCGCCAAATTATGTTGCGGCTCGGAATATTCTGATCCCTACGTTACATGCACACATGAACGGAATCTAGTAGGCTAGTATAGGGTTGTAAATGCAACAAACTTTTGTGTTATTTTTTGTTATTTCGTTTCATTTCAAACGAAACGATTTATGATTTATCCTTCCATTTGGTAATGAAGTAAGAGTGTAGTAAAAATGATTTAAGGTGATTTAAGGTGATTTAAGTCACTAAAGGGAAGTAATTTAAGGTGTAGTAAGTTAACGTAGCTATATAGGTGTAGTAAACTAAATTACCAACATTTCACATCTTTTACACATAACATCAACTTTACTTCATCTATTCACCTCACTACCACCAAACACCACTGATTTAAAGTGATTTAATGTTTTATTCCGCTTTAACTTACTACACTTGCCAAACGGAGAGTATGGACGTTACTTTCACGTTTATATCTAAATAATTTTATCGGTTACAAATAAATCATATAATGGGTAATAATTATTTATAATCGTCAAATCAAAAAGAAAATTTTTTTAGTAGAAGTATTAAAGTAAAATTCTTCATATAATAATACTACTATGAAACAATAATTTTACGTTATTTCGTTTTATTTCGTCCAAACGAAACGATAAACAAAACGATTTACGGTTTCGTTAAATGAAACGAAACGAAACGAAAACAGAACCATACATTTTCATGATCGTTTCGTTGCGTTGACACCTCTAAGCTAGTAGCATTCAATTGGAACATATTTACAGTGTATCATCTGATGATGTGTTTTTTTTTTAAAAAAAAATGTAAATTGAAAGCCACTAATGACTGATCAAAATTAAAAATCATTTCCTAATCCCCATTCAAGTTTCTGGAGTGCTCTCAAGTCTTAACTAAAAATTATATTTTATTATTTAGATTTTGATTCGTATTGGTACGTCAATGTCAAAAATCTTTAGCCTTAGAAGTTTAGATCCTTTAAGTATTTTATTTAGATTCTTCGATGACGTAATTATTTTCTCGACGACATCTTAGAAAAACCCAAGAACTATTTTGAAAAATTCTAGAAACAAAAAAATTATCCATCCATTTTTTAAAAAATTAAATAAATTATTACACAGTATGAATCGAAATTTGAATAAAAGTAATTGTTTTTTTTAACGTTTGTTTATTGAAGTCAGTAAGTATTTTATTTTTAATTACATGACTAAATTGGCGAATAAAATAACCCGAGCATAATTTACACGTTCACATATTTATTGTTGACAACATGGAACAAACATAATTTGTTTTTTTTTTTTTGAGATAGAGATAAGGGTCAAGCCACTCAAATTTAAATGTCTATAAAAGACCCCCCATCCGGATTTCGAACCTGCGACCTCCCACACGGAGAGCGTTACCCTTAGCCACTATACCAAAGTCTAGTTCTTAAATATAATTTGTTACACTCGCCTATAACATATTTACGGGCACATGTTTTTTTTTTTTTTTTTTTTTTTTTTTTTTTTTTTTTTTTTTTTTGGGAGTTTCGACCTCTAAGGCTCTAACCAATCTAGACAGTCATTTATAGTTTCAAACGGTCGAAGCTGACAGTACATCACATATGGCATGTGGCCTGTCTTTTATTATGTGTTTACCAGACTACTATGTAAAATCTTTCGTAAGCTTTCCCTAAAAAAAAAAAAATCTTTCATAGGCAACAGACAATGCAGTAAAATCAAACAACAAAATAGTCATTCTTCGAGCACAAAATGATATTAAAATTAAGAACTAATGTACTTGCATATTATTTATGTTAAACAATTTCTGGCATATTATGATCTCAGCTGATTAGATCTATATTTGATTCCTTTCAATTTAGCCTGTGTCAATGAATTGTTTGGTTTAGCTTAATCCTGGATATCTGTTAAGATCATAGTTATGGTTGTGTAGCTTATGACTGCGTAAGTTGAACTTTTGTTGGTAGTTAGCAGATTCCAAGTTTGGTTTCTGCATTATGTTAGGTTCTGTAACTTTTGTTTCCTTAAAAAAAATGGAAAACGATGGACTTGTTAGTCCACTTTTATCAAAAAAAAAAATTCTGGCATATTCTACGATCTTCGAAATTCTAACTACTAAACTGAAAGAAACATATTATCTATGTTTCTGAATGTATAATTAAACATGGACAGCCAGTTTACAAGTGTATAATTCAAGTTCAATACTGTGTGCTCTTGCTGGACCGGGCCGGAACGTGGACCTGGACCTGGACCTGGAAGTCCCATCATCTACTTTTCTTCTAATCCCCAGCTGGAAAGATTACACTGACTCAATACACAGGGGATGAGATGATGACGTGCAGTGTTATAAATTCATTCTAAAAAGAGAGGTGAGTTTCAATCTTTTTAGCTATGTCACATCATCATTCATCTCAACCATTAATTTTGTTTCTCTCTTTTCATTTATATTAATCAAATAGCTCAATTTATTTTATTTTTTAAAATATTTGCAACTCTTTGTATTCTTTTATATAAATTGAGATGTAGTTTAAAATATATTATATAGAAAATATATTAAGTCCAATATTTATCTAATAAAATATATTTTTAACTAGAGGATGGCGCGCGCTACGCGCGAGCAATTTGATCAAGCACATACAGTTCGTGCTTGATATATGACAAAAAAAATGTAAGTTAAAATTGATTGCCGTGCCATTTTTGTAAATCATTTTATTCGAATCATTTAAGCATACTAAATTGTACAATCTTGCCCGAATTTTTTATTAATAATAAAAATAAAATAAGAAATCACGAAAATATTGTTGTCAGACTAAAAATCACAAATCTAAGAATTCCACCTGTAAAGAAGACGGATTGATTCCGCCTTTTTTATAGGTGGAACGATTCCGCCTTCTTTAAAGGCGGAATGATTCCACCTTTAAAGAAGGTGGAATCGTTCCACCCGTAAAGAAGGCGGAATCGTTCCACCTTTAAAGAAGGCGGAATTGTTCAACTGTGACCAATCTCATACGTAGATGATCCCACTCGCACCATCCTGCTTCAATCCTGCTTCAGTGACACGCACCACCCTGCTGCTGCTTTAGAGACAGCCTGTAAGTAACTTTTAATAATTTTATTTAATATTTATAATAATTTGTACAAATAGTTATTAATTGTTATTTATTAATAAATTGTCAGGATGATCCCAATCGTAGTATATGCCGGTGGTAATATTATTACTGGAGTAAGTGGTATCAATTACGATAGGCCTCCTAATTTTTCTTTCCAGGAAATGACAGTACATGGAATGATAATGTCAAAACTATAATATACAGACGACTTGGACTACTGGAAACTCATTTTTTTTTTTTTAAGAATCATTGCCCGGTACAACACTGCAGGTTCCCATGCTTATCACTTTTGTTTAATTCCAGTTCGAGATGAAATTAAATGGCGGATGGTATTTCAAATGGCATCATCAGAAATGATCTGAGGGGCGATTAGGCGAGGGCAAATGGGCGATCAAATTCCTCTCGGTGACTCGATCAAACGCGACGGACGAGACGAATTAAGGTTGGGTGAAGTGGGAAGGGACTGAGTGAGGTGGGGAGAGGACCGGTTGGAAAAAAAATTAACTAATCCACCCATAAAAAAGGTGGAATCATTCCGCCTTCTTTAAAGGTGGAACCATTCCGCCTTTAAAGAAAGCGGAATGGTTACACCCATAAAAAAGGCGGAATCAATCCGCCTTCTTTACGGGTGGAATTCCCAGATTTGTGATTTTTAGTCTGACAATAATATTATCGTGATTTCTTATTTTATTTTTATTATTAATAAAAAAATCGGCAATCTTGCTGCAATCATTATATGCAAATTGCAAATTCATGAGCGTTTATATATATATGTGATATGTCCCACAAAAATCCATACAGAAATATATAAGCTTCAAAGATTTTTTTTCCTGGGAAGTGAAATGAACCTGTAGAAAGTAGGAAACAATTCATTGTCAATATATACTGAATTACTGATCTATACCATAAATTTTATTTCAAATTTTAAACTTCTTTTCTCCCATAATTTTTACCAGCAAGTACTACCTGACCTTGATGATACTGACTTATTCAGTTATTGAGATTCTAGTATAGGCCATGTACAATCTTCTAATATTAAGTGGGTAACTTTTCCTCATTTATTATAGGGGAGTAAAGATTCTGCATTTCAGTGAGATTAATTAATTGGGTCTGAATTGAGACCTTGAGTGCTAGCTTCTTAAGCTTGTTCATGGACCTAAATTGCTTCATTCTAAGAAGGATTGCACTGTCCAGAGGTTCGTCAATAGCGAGACCACCTTCCTTGAGCCACGGGTGCTCTTTATATATACGTAGGAGTTCATCAGGAAAAAAAGTTATTAAAAGTAATAAACAAACACTTTCTTGCACGCCCATTGCACAGATACGTGACCCCTAATTGCCCGCTACCAAGTTCTTGCTCGAGCATGAATAATGTCTTCACATCCACCATCGGCTTCTCAAAGACTGTTCCCATCTGTGGTTGCGCTTTAGTCACTGGCATGGATAGGGGTGAAAATTCCGGCTTGGTCATCACAGGTTTAGGAGCCGGTACTGGTGATGGAGAGGCAATGGGAATGTCATAGAGAAAACAAATAAATCAAATCATTCACATGTCCTCAAATGGTATGTCATTTCTAAGAATAATTCCTCATGACTGAGAGTTCCAAGCTCATGTTGAATGTCTAATAACTGGTATACTTTTTCAAAGCTTGAATTGTCTTAAATAATAGTGTACAAGAAAACATTTTGAAAGTAATTTGGCAGCTCATCATTCTTCAGTAGCAGATATTTCCATCTTTTTTTTCTTTTCAAAGTCCCTACTATCTATGCATTATAAGTGGAGATAACAAAAAAGTTACACGCAAGAAGTTAAATTACTAATGTCTATAATATAATCTAATCGAAGAGGCTACACAATTGTGCAAACATTACTGACTTTATAAAGGATCTTCTTCTTCTTTTATTCTGAAATTTTCAAGTTATGCACATATAATCGTGGTACCCTCAAAAAATACATACATTCTAATGACCTGATGGTAATCAAATGATGGGAGGGACATATTAATCTTTACTTCTTCATTGGAGGGAACTCAAAGAAGAAATAAAAGAAGTACCTGTAGATGTGTGCTTCAGCGTCTATTTAGGAGTTTAGCCGAACCTCTCCTCTCTACAGTGAGGCCAATCCCGATTGAATCATGAACTGTTTCGTCTCTCCTTGTCTCTCACCAGTATTCAGCACCTATGCTCCGGTGGAGGAGGCGAGAGCGGAGCGGCCGCTGAGGCTATGGCTTGAAGGCAGAGGCGACCAGCAGGTCCGAGGCCCACATACTGCCTCATCGCTGGATGAAGAGAAGGAGAGAAAAGTCGTTTGAGGGAGGGGATTTGGAGTTCTCTGGGATTACACGGAGGGGGAAGAGAAAGGAGAAGACGGAGCAAGATGCTTCTGGAAGAAAAATTAACGAACAGCTCAGATCAGTTTAGATTTTACCGTGTTACTGTTGAGACAACAGTAAAATTCACTGTAGTTTTTACTGAATCCCCTTTTTATATATAAGAATATTTGTTAATTTATGTAATATTATTTTTTCGGGACGAAGCTCGATTCACTATTCCCTGTAACATTTGTAAAGCCGTTATCAAGCATTATGCGACTTGGGTGCAAGCGTGAGTCTCATGCCTCACACCGTCTTCCAGAGGATTGGTGTGGGAGAGCTCAAGCCCACCCGCATAACTTTGCAGCTAGCAGATACCTCTACATGCTTACCATTGGGGATAGTTGAGGATGTGCCCATGCAGGTGGGCAAATTCTTTGTGCCAAGAGATTTTGTTGTGATGGACATGGATGAGAACAAGGATGTACCGATCATCCTAGGACGCCCTTTCCTTAGGACAGTCCGAACCATGATCGACACTCATGATGGCACTCTCATCATGAATGTCGGGAGTGAAAAAGTACAGTTTCAGGTTGCAAATGCAATGAAGTACCCCGACTTGTCAGAAGACTGCTACCAAGTGGACATAATCGATCAGCTGGTCCATGAGGTGCAAGAAGATTTGCTAGAGGGAGATCAGAACTCACTCAGGTATCATTATAACTTTCCATCTTCTTCGCAGGATGAGTTGAGTTCGGTTTAGTTAGTTGGTGCAGCCGACAGCGATGAAGTAGCTTCTAGAGCTACTGTTTGCGGCCCGCAAGGCAACCCTTGCGATCTCGCAAGCGATGACTTTGGCGCTGATCATCCCGATGACCCACTGCTTACCAAGGCAAAACCAGTGTTTACTGCATCACAGGCAGCCGTTGACATCCAGCAGCATGGCACTAACGGGCCCCGCAAGCTCCTCTTGCTACCCGCAAGAAGGCGAACCCAAGGTCAAAATAGACAGGTCACCGCCGCGCATAGCCCGGCGTCTGTCTGAGCCCTCTCCAACAAAAACTTAGAGGCATTAGGGTCAAGCTCGGGACCTAAAACAAGCGCTTCTTGGGAGGCAACCCAAGGGTTTCGTTTTATTTTATTTTATTTTATTTCTTTTGCATAGTTTTGCATGCTAATTCATTTTAATGTTGCATTAGGTGTTTTTAGTTGTGTCTGTGCAGTGTTAGGAGTCAAACTCGAGGAAACGATAAGCATCGAAGATCAAAATCGAGAAGAAACGAGGTTCTGGAAGCATCTTGCGGCCCGCAAGGCATTACTTGCGGCCCACAAACTGTGCGTTAGGGAGAAGAATGAGTGGTCGAGCTTGCGGCCCGCAAGGACATGCTTGCGGGCCGCAAAGTGTTCTGAAATAGCACGAATCTTGAGGAAATTTTGGACTGTAGGATCTAGCACAACTCTCATCCTCGAGCCCCCACCTTCCCACTAGCCGCAACCACCGCAGCAGCCCCGACTCCCCTCTCCCTCTTCTCCCTTGCGAGCCAACAGCCCCAACTACCTCAACCGACGGCCAGATCCGAGCCACGACTCGCAACCTCGAACCCCCCTCTCCGCAGCGCACCCTCTCCCTCACTTTCCTCCGCCGCTGGACCACGCAGCAGCAGCCAGCAGCCCTCCCTGCGTAACAGTAGCCCCCCGAGCCTATCTGCCGTCGCATCGCAACCTCGACCGAGCCGCGCCGCAACCCGATCCGCGCCACCTCGCTCCACGTCGCCGCAATCCGATCCACATTTCCAATTTTAAGGTTAAATTTCACCAATCTATTTTCCATTTCAAATTGACACTCGATTGTTGGTGAAATACAAACCCGACCTCGGATCTGCGACCCGCCGGCCAACAGATCCTCGCCCAACCACCAGCGAGCCCCCTGCCCCCAAATCCGACCCCCTTGCGGTCCGCAAGCCCGATCCTACAACCCGCAAGCAAGCTAAACTGACCCCAGTTCCAATGACGCGGACTCGTAGCTCTCAAGGAGCTTCCTCTTCTCAACCACCACCTGAACCAACACCCGCGGAGATACATTTCAACGCCAACATGACGGCCCTCGCCGACAAGACCATTACCTCCACTCCGCGTATCGATTTCGGACTTCTTGAGGAGATGGGCATCCTCGAAAAGTTCACCCGCCTCACCGAGCGAGTTGGATTCAGCCGAGCGTTCTGGGACATCCCATCACGCTACCCGGCCTACGTCGAGCCGACAAAGGAATTCCTCGCACCCTTGGCCATTGGGGAGATTCCCGGCAAGGGGCCAGCCATCTCATTCCGCCTCAAGGGCCGTACACACCATAGGACTTTGGAGCTTCTCGCGAAGTGGTTCAATGTTGGGCCTTCCGACACCGACTACCTCGAGTACATTCCCGAGGTCAACCAGGAGGACCCGCTTGCTCCGTCCACCCTCCGCGCTGCTTTCTGGCCCCGCATCACTGGCCAGGAGCTTCCACAGATAGACCCAGACCCTCGAGTTGGTGCCATCATTCATCCCGTGCTACGTTTCATTTGCCGTGCCTTGGGGCACTCTATTTTCTCGCGTGGGGAGTTGACACTCCGACCGAGGCACGAGGAGCTCTCGCTTCTCGCCACCATGCTCCGACCAGATGCACAGTTGCAGCGGCCCGATCTGATGCTGCATATGGCCAAATTTTGGGCGAGCATCCCCACCACAGGCAAGACGAGTGGACTCATTGCCATTGGCTCGTATGTAACCCACATTACCACTATAATGCGGGTAGACCTCACTGGAGATACGGAGTGTGATCCGGGCAGGGTTCTCAACAAAGATACCCTGCGCAATTGGGGCTGGATTACCATCACAAAGACTCGTGGTCAGCCTTCTGTCTACATATGGAAGACTGAGACAAATGGCACCTTTCGGACGCCTATTCAGTGCTTTCCCATCGACTTCGAGCAGGACGCCACATGGAGATTGCAGGAGGCACAGGTTGTCGTTCCGGCAGCTCAGCCACCGCATCATGGCCCAGCTCAGTACGAGGATGTGCACATGGCGGATGCCGCAACAGAGGAGCCCGCACTCGGAGGAGTCGACCCACCAGCAGGAGGAGCTGACCCATCTCACCAGGTACCATTCTCCATCCCAGAGTGGCAGTGGAGGGTGCTTTACGACAGGATGCAGGACACTCATGAGATGGTGCGCCAGATTCAGCTGACTCAGGCCGCACATACTCAGTCCATCTGCGACTTACAGACAGGCTAGAGTTGAGACAGAGCTCGCATTGATGAGATTTATGAGCAGCAGAGACGCCTTGGTCAGAGGCAAGATGAGATACATGAGCTTGTCTGGGTCATGCGCTTAGCTCAGCTCAGCGGAGACTCCGGCGGAGGCTCTGACGACAACGCCGCATAGTGACTCCCTCAGGTTGTATTCTTTCTCTCTCTCATTTATTTTCACATCTATGTTCTATGCACTGAGGACAATGCATGGTTTAGCTTGGGGAGGGAGGTTAGAATAAATCTGAGTTTTAGGGTTTTCTTTTTTCTTTTTCATGCTTGCATTTTTGAAAAAATTTGAGTAAATGTTGAATTCAATGATATATGGGAACTTTTGAATTTTGTTTTGTGAGCAATTGTGTTTGATAACTTCATGAAATTTGTGTTACGGTAGTAAATCTTGTTCTGTAGCGTCTAGTCACATGAATAGGGTTTTCCAGTTTGTGGTATCCAATTGGAAAAAGTAGCAAACTGAAAATCTGATTGAGAACGAAGAGTAATTTTCCAGTTTGTGGTATCCACATGAACATGGTTTGAAATGTGGAAAGTCATAGCCTAGAATGTCTTAAAAACAAATAAAAACTGGCATTTCAAGGTCGCGGTCAGGAAGGACGAGTGTACCCTTTATTTTTTTCATCCGACTGATCCGAGCCTTGAATGTTTGAATTTTTTAAAAGAGGGTGAAATAGCTGCGGTCAGGTAGGACGAGTGCACCCTTTATTTTTTCATCTGACTGATTCGGGCTACCCCTCATAAACTTCAAATAAAAAAAAGAAGAAAAAAATAATAATAAATGATTTTTTTTTAAATAAGGCAATTCAAGGTCTATGGAATTGAAAGGTGGAGAAAGTTGTTCACTGGTTAACACAACTGGGATACCAACTTTGTAGTTCGATTGAAAGGTCTAGGGTCCGAAAAAGTACAATGGCCCTACTTGCAAATTCAAGTTGTATTTCATGGAACAAGAGTCGCTTGTCCTGATTTATTTGCCATAACCTGTGTTTTGTGAAGTTATTACACATAATTTTTGACAACGCAGAGTTCAAACTTGCCCATAAATCCGTGGTTTAGCACTTTCACAAAGTTTTTCCTTGCATTTAGGTTTACTTGGGAATTTAGGTCTAGGTCTAGGTACAGTCTGTTTCTTAGGTTCTAGGTTTTGCTTGAGGACAAGCAAGACTTTAAGCTTGGGGAAGTTTGATGCACCGCATTTATATCTGCATTTTTACCAGACTTGCACCTTTATTTTGATAAAAAATTCCTAAGTTCATGTGCATTTAGGTAGTTAAATGTCTAGAATCCAGTTACTGCTTTGTTTTGATCCAATTTTCAGGTAAATGGAGCTTTTGGAGCTATTTGGACAAGATTTGGAGCATGGAGCAAAAATAGGCGCTGTAGCACAAGCTTGCGGGCCGTGAGCCGTGAGCCGTCACATGCGGGTCACAAGCACGACGAAACTGCTATTTCTATTTCTTGCTTGCTCGCAACTCCCAAGAACTATTTCAAGCAACCGCCAGTATTGTTTCAGGCACTTGCGACCCGCAAGAACCCTCTTGCGGGCCGCAAGGAGGTCAAAACTTTTTGGACTTCTATTTTCTGGCGCCCTCGCTTATTTTAGACGGTCTCTTTTGGGATCTCTTATCTATTTTCGCCCCCAGAGACCAGAAGTCGGTTGTTTATTTTCGGGGGCATCCTCACCTATATAAGACTATCTCTTGGAGGGTTCTAGGTGTCATTGAGAGAGAGATCAAGTCAAGCAAGTCGAGTTGAGTAAAGGTCTGGAACGAATCTGGAGACAATCCAACGGGTGACGTTGTGAACTGCATTACAGCAGGGATACTGAAAACTGAAAAGTCTCTCCGTTCGTTCGTTCGTTCTCCGCTCCTCTCTCGCGCTCGCTCTCTTCGGCGAGGAGAACTTTCCGCAACCATGGCGAGGAGTCGCTGTCCTTCTCACTCCCGTCCGACTCCGCCACTTCTCCTCCTACTGCTACTGCTAGTATGGATCCCTTCGCCCGCCCTCGCGTACCGGCCTGGCGAGCTCGTGCCCATGAGCCGATCCGGTCAATACCACGGGGTAAGCAATTGTGATCTTCAATTGTGATACTGGAGTTGGTAATAATGAGCTTCAGATTAGGTTACTGGTTTAATGCCGATACTACGTACAAGCATGTAAGGTAGTGCTTTAGTTGGGAATTAAATTAATACCATGTTAGCCTCGTTGAAATTGTTATTATTAACAAATCACTTGGAGAATTAGTCTTCTCGGCAATTACCGCAGCTTAATTTGCAATCATCTCTATTATCATAAATAGTGTAATTTAGCAGATGGAATACAGATCTTGCATGTTGTTATTGTTCTGTTGGTTATTGTTTGGAGTTAGAGAGGATCACTGTGAAGAACATTTAGCAGGTTCTTTTATCTGGATGATTCATGGTATTTACGATATTTACTTTGCATTACAGTCACGGACCGTATGGCAGGATGTGGTGGGTCGCTATTGCCCCGTATTTGCTGTCAATAAGGAGGTATCTTTTTAATATGATTATATTTTATATATTTTTTTAATTTCATTTATAATGGTTGAAATTGTTGCTTGAGATATACATTTGACCTAGATTACAATATGTACTTGGATCCATCGGTTCTCAAAATCTGTAGAACCCTATATATGTTATCTCGACTGCTTATTTTCTTAGTACATGTTCCTCACTATGACTTGAATCAAAACAGGTGCTGATGCCAATTGACAAACCGGTTGGTTTTACTGGTGCCGATCCTTACAAGTTGTAAGATCTGACCTTCTTTTTGACCATTTTTCCTCCTTTTTTGACAATAAGGTCGTAAATTTAGTTGTCAAATGTACCCTGGAAGCACTCGATGAACTGCTCACAGAAAAATAACGTGGTAAATTTAGTTGGGGGAGGGATCATTTGACAAGAAATAACATTTTTTGACAATAATATTTCAAATAAATCCAAAAAAAAGAACCGGAAATAAGGGTTTATATATATATATTTGAGCTTATCTATATCTGCCTTGCTGGTGTTTCACGCACTTTTAATATCATTTGATAGTCAATTAAAGGTAATCAAATTATGCTATTTGCAATGGTTGTAAACCAATGAAATGAATTTTATATAAAAGAACAGCAATCCTTGTTATTGTATACTACCTCTGTCCCAAAATAGATGGATTTTTTGTAGTTCATTTGAACTACAAAAAATCCATCTAAAATGGGACAGAGGTAGTATATATCTAATATGATATCAAAATGTAGGTCCTTCCAAATCGGTCACGAAAAATTGTACGTACCGTGGCTTTATGTAATAAACCGCAAGAGCCCAGAAGTACCCATGATTGACTTTCATTTGGTAAGATCTTCTTTATGTGATGCCAATATTATTATCCCACTGTCAGGTTGAATAGTAAATTAAGCTTGGTCCTGAACCAGGATTTTGTATCTGCTGCCATTATTTTCCAATGGCAGGACCCTGCCATTGGACACTGACAGGTGGGCTCCTTTATTTGTGGGCCCCACCTGTCAGTGACTTATGGCAGGGTCCTGCCATTGGAAATAATGGCAGCAGATACAGACTCCTGAACCAGTATACTAAATTTTATAGTTTAGATTTGATGTAGTAAGCTGTAACTTCCAAGTGCAGAACAGGTCCTAGTTCCATTTGCATATGAACATACAAGGTCGAGGAATTAAGTTTTTTTTAGTTGTGAAAGAAGAACATTTTGCCTTTTTTCATGTTATAGTTTAGTGTATATTGTTTCAAGTCTTATTTTATGCTCTGTGGATGATATGCGGAATATGTACACTCGAGTCAGACTTATGGTTCAGATGGGAAAAAAAAAACATCTTGTCTATTGTTCTTGTTCTGGTTTAATTTTATTCCAAAAGTTTATTAGAAACTCTGGAAATGGTATGCAAAAGTATATACACTCAATAAATGACATGTTTTGGTAAGCAATATTTATATTCCTCATGCATCTTGTTATTTTTCAAATCTTATAGAAATATTCTGGGAATGATATACATGGAGTCACCGCGAAAGTAATCGACATGCCTCACCATTGTACGGTTCATTTTCCTTTGCTTGTGCATTTTCTTTTTGTTATACTTAACAATTTTGTTACATTTGTTTATTTTTCTTTTTATTTATTTTTTTTTGGAGAAGATGTACAGGTACATCCAGACATAAAAAAGAACTTTTGGAGCCCTCAGCAATGGCCTAAACATATGATTGTGAGATACACTTGGTGAGTTTGATATTTCCAAACATAACATTTTTTATTTGGTTCTTCACTGTATTGACATATGGTTATGATAACCATCTTGTTATAAAGCTGCTTATATCTTGGTTAATCATACTGCTACCAGTCAGTACAGTAATGCAAGTAGCCATGGTTCAGTTTTATGAAATTTGAGTATTTTTTTTTTATTTTGAAATAATAGGGAGGAGACGTCAGAAATAGATGTCGCTGGTGGATTCTATGTGCTTTTTGGATCTGGTATGATTTTTCTTCAGCAATGTTTTGAAATAAACCATAAAAGTACATAAAAGATAAATGCAATTGAAAGTTCCCCTTCTCTTTTCAACCAAATATGAATCTGAAATAGCATGATTGTTGCAGGGCTTCTTTTTTCCTTCATTCTTGCAATATATGTCCTTCAATCGTCCAAAGATAAGTTTGAGAAGTAAGCCTTCTACTCTTCTTTCTTTCCTTTTTTTTTTTTCAAAAATTCATTTTAAATAGGAGGTCCTTGCACACTGAGCAAAACCTGAAGAGTATTCTATACTATTCCCTGTTTTTTAAACTGACCAACCATATGCATAATTGAAGTAACATAGATTCAGGAAAGGCTAGTTTAGGCACTGTGTTGATACAAGGGATTTTTGTATGTGCATATATGCTCAATGTTTTGAGGATACAGGGGCACTAAAGAAACATTGAAACTGTATTCGTGCAAAAACTAAATTTGAAATATTTTATTTCAAACCTTTTCAGGTTCGTCAGAGAGACTGTAGTAGAAACCAGTCCCGAGGGAGGAGTGGCTAAGGTGGAATGAGTTTTTGATATTTTAATTGAAAAACTTAAATGGATAGAGATCATAGCCAAATTTAATAGCTTGTTACCTGATGTACTCCAAGACTTTATACAATGTAGTTTGCTTTGTGTGTGTTTTTCCGCTTCAAATGCTACGAAGGATGAAAAATCAAAATGAAACACTAGAAAGGAAAAGGAAATCAACTAAATTAAATTAGTTGGATTGTTGGAATGCATCTCCATTGAAGTGTGCTAATCCAAAAGACGACGACTCTTTAAGGATAAAGAATCCTTACTGCTTTAGTTGTGATCTTTGTTGATTCCCGGCCAACAGCCTTCTAAGTTCCGACAACATATATAAATATCATGACTCATGATTGTACTTCTTAAAATCCCTTGGAATATCTGCAGTCGTTTATGAGACTCAACATCTTGTTCCTTTTTTTTTTTTCGGTTGGACAATGTCACGGTGCACACATGTTTCAAAGTACCAGGTTCACAATTCCTAATATGTCACGTTACACAACGGAGTAATGAATATTTACTTCATAAACATTATGTAATGTTCATTTATATATATATAAACGACTATAATGACAGAAGCAACTGATTTATAATAGCATTCAAATTTTAATAGATATGCGCTGCCTTCAATTTATATTATTTAGAGTATATTGTAGGCGGAAAAATGTATTGAAGCCAAGGTTATTAAAAATTCCATAATCACATGAAATAATATCACTACCGTTGTTAATGTCATCGCCATCGTTTATTCATTATGCACATTTCAACAATTATTTGTAATGTCCACTTAACATTGTCCTGAATTCCAGTTTTAGCATTGATACATGATAAAGTAGAAAATGTATCGGATGAAGAACCAAGAAATCAAGTAAACTAATTTATAACTTCTAAACAATTTTCAACATTACGTAGCAGTTACACTCGATACATTAAAGAATGAGATCCTTTGCTAATATCTTATACATCCACGATTGGGGAAAAAAAAATACAACAAAACTTTGGATTTAACAACAACAGTAAAAAGGATATTCAATTGCATGAACTCTAGGATATGTAATATATAGTATAATTCTCTCTGAAAAAACAATACAGTGTTTCCTAATTACTTAAAACATCATTGCATGTACTTGCTCAGATTTCTTGCAGGTGCTTTTGGGGCTGCCCCGTCTGACATCAAGGCCCCTCCACCTTCTAAGGAGAGTAAAGGATCTGATTCATTCTCCTTTGCCTTGATATATAAAAAGGTACAATGGTGAGAATAATTAAACCAATAGCCCCAATTAAGCCTCACATTTCTACTAGGATAAACACATTTCTTTTCCCATAATGCAATACAAGCCATGACCTGCGGCTTACTAGGATAAACACCACATTTCTACTAAGGTAAACATATTTTATGTTTGGAAAAATTTACACAAATACGGCCCCTCGGATACAAAAAAATACAGTATATGCATCCTTTTTTTTTTTCTTTCAATTGGACTACCAATATTTATGCAAAAATAAAAAGGAGTCATATATGGGATTCTTTGGGAGCACTTCAACATTTTTTATGGGTCGATACAGTGTTTTCTATGTTATGGGGACCTGGTTTCCTGATCTTTTGTGTTTTTTCAGTGAATTAATAAGAAGCTTCTGTATACCTGAGATAACTGGGAAGATGCTTCAGTAGGTTTTTGTTGGCTTTGAAGTGTGCAATAGTACGAGTAAGAGATCATTCCTATCAAAGCAATAAAAATCCCCAAAATATTTCTCCAGCTAAACGGGTCATGCAGCAAAACATATCCAAATGTCAAAACAAGGCATGTCTTGAGGTGACCCAGAACCTGGTATGTGACTGGAGATGTCTTTCCAATCACCAGAAATGTGCTAAAGTTCACTGAGACTGATATTAAGCATGAAAGTGCTATAAAAAACTGCAATAAAAAAAAAAAGAAAAAGAAAAATGTCAGTCAGAATATGATAGTGTTAATGAATCAGTTGAATATTATATTACAAATTCACAATAATCCAAATGTTACCAGTTGTTTTCTAATGCTCGACTGTTGTGGCTTTATAATTGATTTGGCTGCATTTTCTAATAATCAGTTTTTACTTCTCGTTTACTTCTGCTATACATACTTCCAATCATACTTTTATTGTACATTCTTTCAATCACTTTGCAACAGCTTCAAATAAGTTGTTGAATAGTGCACAAAAACTACTAAAACCCCCTTATAATGCAAGGCCACAAGGGGCTGAACAGACAGGGGAAGGGGCTGCTGGGAGAGAGTACCACAACATAGTATAAATTAAGAATAATTTACCAGATAGTAATATAGTTGATTGTTAAAGTAGCAAGAGAAGAAAGTATAAACAGCTTACCAGGACTTGAGGGGTGTAGTCAAAAGCAAAAACATTCCTATTTGTCAGGAAACCATCAAGAAATGGGCCTGTGACAAATAGGGTTAGTGCTTGGTATGGGCAAGACTGGTACAGAAGCTGTGTTGATGATACCTTGAACTTCTTCTGAATAGTATTTGTCATCTGTTACTTATGGTCAAGGTTTTGCAAATAGTATGGACATGATTCCAGTTTAATCTAAAAGTAGAGCCTAATATCTGCTGCCTTCAAAATATTTATAAAAAAATGAACAGACAGTGCCTGCACCAATATCTTATTATAATAACAGTCCGGCATAGATTTGGTCCTATTTCTAAGGCAATAAGAGCAGTAGATATAGATTCTCTAGCTCACAAAAGAAAATCGACCAATGGAAAAAGAGGTTCAATAATTAAACAGAACAGATACCAAAGACAATTTGGTGCAACCAATATACATAACACAGACAAACCAAGATCAAAACTAATGCCTAGATCAAAAGGTCCCGGAAATGAGTAAGAACAAATAATTTAAGGATACAATCTGAGCAACACAAGTAGTCAGAATGGCAAGGAGAGACAAAATTGATCCAAGAGCATTTAGCTGGAGATCTGTAACTGTTGCAATCCCAACACCCAAAAGAAGAACAGAGAGCGACAGCTGGATGCTCCTACTGCAATAAACCAAGAGAACAGAAAAAAAACAATATTCTTAGAAAAAACACTTTCTGATACAGTTTCCCTATCAGATTAATCATGTGCCAGATGGATTTAACATCACATCTGAGTTTGCTGCTAAAATATTGGTAATTTTTTTACTAAAAGAAAAAAAAATGAAACTATCTCAGTAGGACCCAGTTGCCAGTTCTGATACCAAAATAAGGATTAAAAAGGGCTAACCTAAATTTCTTGCGAAAGAAAAGCGTCTCCAAAAGTACAGTACACGGAATAATTGCCAACTTTGTCATCTGAAAATGTAAAACACACAATTAAGATGATTTAGTCAGGAAGGAGCATTACATTTACTGACTTATCTCAGGCACTAGTTATAAACATATCTCCTGGCAATTTATTATTTTTACTCACTTTTTGTTCTGATTATTTGCATAAATAAGCTTAACTTAGTCCTTATATTTTCAAGTTTAGGAGAAAGCACGTGTCAACAGTTTACCTGATAGAAGCCAACTGAGTTGAAACCAAGACTGAGGTTCAAAAGCCCAATTGAGATGCCGTTGAGTATCCCAAACCCCATAACTGTTCTAGCATCAAATGGCTTATGCTCAAATAGTTTCAACCATAGTGCCACGTGTAACGAGCAAAACGTAACCAGTAAATGCCAGCTGGTCAATGTAGTAGCTGCGACATCAACATACATGAATTAGGTAAATAAAAAAACTAAATGTATACAAATCAATGATTTTCTGCAACAGTTGGATTAACGATTATCTAATCTTGAAATATCCTGATCAGTCAGTTGAGTGTTTCTCTGAATTGCCAGATAAGTTTTCTCATCCAGTTATAAAATGATTTCCATATTTTGAGTATTCATTTGTTTGAAACCGATTCGGCGCAAGTTCCATGCAAATATTTCTTTCGTGCAATGATCAATTAAAAGATTTCAGTTTTATACGAACAATGGAAGTCTCTTTAGCAAGAAAATGTTAATCATAGTGATAATGAGGCCAGGTAAAAAAATGCATAGAGAAACTTTTTCAGAGCACGGTTATGTCCCTTGCGTAAAAGCAGATCTGCCTAATCCATGTTTGCATTTGGACCAAATAAAACCTTGCAGTTGTAATATCTATGCTTATGAACTGTGAAATACTATGAAGAAGGAGCTTTTATTAACAAAGGCCAAATAAAACAGCAAATAGCGGACTTAAAAGAACTTTGATACGAACGACAAGCTTATTCTTCGTGGTAGCTACCATAATTGATGATTATATTCATGACCATCAAAATCATGTAAAAGAGCTATTTATATTTTTCATAACAGTAAATGTGAATAGATAGCAAGCATTGATAGTCAGAGGTAATTATACACACAGCTATGGTAAGTTCCTTTCTGCCTGTTCCCAATAATTATCACCCAAGTCGAAAGCTACTTGCCATGATAATTTCCTAAATGAGGCTTCTACCAGTGCCAAAATATTACCACGGCATGCATTTCAATAACCACACTATGTATATTCTAATACTTGCATTCAGCAAGATCCAAACAACACCAGGATTTATTTCATAATTCATAACCGGCACGTCGACATCAACTTCTGGCACACACCAAGTGTACAAAAACAAACACACATACCCAATCTATACTTTACCCCTTTATCCACTGTCAGTGACAACTAATTCCAAGTATAAAAATCAATCAGGAGGAACAATTTCACAAGAGAAACATGTTGTGTCCATTGAAAAACTGTCCATACGTCCATAGACATACAGAGAATGTAACAGATATACCTATCCCGAATTGTAACCTATGGATAGACGCTGTAGATAGTTTTTCTATGGACGCTAGGTATTACTCATTCTTACAAATACTGTACATTGTCAGTTTGTCACTGTTGTACCAGTAGGCAACTGATTTGGTTATTTAATACAATGCAATCCAATCCAATCCAATCCAATCCAATCCATTGGTAACTGAGGAGGAGCTATTAGCTAACACAGAGCAGTAGCAGATCTCGCATCTTACAATCAGTAACCATGAACAGATAGCAACAATAAGAGAGAAGGAAGGAGAAGGGGGATAAAATTAAAAGATGAGATCTGAGTGAGAGAGGTAGGTAGGTACCGAAGGTGAAGCCGAGGGAGCTGATGAGGGCCTTGTTGCAGATGACGATGGAGACGGAGGAAACCACGGACAGGCTCAGCGCGCCCACCGTCCCCAGCTGGAATCTCTCTCCCTCCCCCATTCCTCACCCTCCCGATCACCACCACCACCACCACCACAAACAAACAAACAGGCTAATCAATCAATCAATCAATCAATCAATGGCGACGAATCGAATCGAATCTGGGTGGTAATCAATTGGCTGAAGCTGAGATTGGGATTGGGATTGGGGTTGGGGTTGGGATGCTTGCGAAGGACGATGCCATTCGGGATTTGGGTTGGTGGTGATGTATGTATGTATGTACTCAGAGTCAGATCTGACTAGTGAGATGGGAATATGGGATGTGGGGGAAGGAAATTAGATACAATGAAATAATAATAAAATGGAAAAACAACGGTCTATAGATAATAGACTATAGTCTAATAATCTTGCTTGTGTATGGGATTTGTTTGTATATAGTAAATGAATGAATGAATGAATTTTGTGTAGTTTTTTTCCTGAACTTTACTCCTGAGCTAGCGTTTCTATTTTTTCATAATTTGCACGAATATTAACACTCAATTTTATAGGTTTTTATCTGATCCTCTGTATCGCGTGCCTTGCTGAAAAATTATGGGCCGGGTATAGATTGTCTATCTTTGTGACTTGGTATGATATTTCGTGTACGAGATAAGCTTCAAAAACTATTTTTTACAGATTTTCTGTGAGCGTTTTGCGTGAGGAAGTCCAAAATTAATTGTTTCTGCGTTTGTTATACGGATGGTAACACGGAAGAATCGTACTGTAGATTTCGTCGTTTTATGTTTGTCCGGAAATCTTTACTTTAAAAAAATAAAAAAAATTACTTTTTGTTTTATACGGCTAACCCTGCCGTTTTTTTTTAATGAATAGTTTTTGAATTTATGTTTATAATAAATTTAAAATTCTTTTAATAAATAGTAATACAAGAAATTGGTGAATCATATTTATAGAGAAACCAAAATTTTTTCGATGAAAATAAAAAATAAATTTAAGGTTTGAAACACGCTATAAATTAAATTGAAATATATCTAACTCAAAATCAAATATAATGTTAAATTTGTTGAAAACATCATCATAATAAAAGTTTCTAAAATATAATCTAATGATAGAGTAAATGCATATTTTAGCCATTTTTATGATCTCAAAAAGTTTGCGACAACTTCTTATTCCTCTATTTTTTCTGTAATATTTTCTATAAATTCAAGATTATTAGATGTAAGTATTGTTTATAATAAATTTGCATGACTCAGACAATTAAGAAAAAGAATGATCATTAAACAGCCAAGATTATCAAAACTTGAAAGTCTTCTCAAGTAACTAATTATGTTAATGCTACTTCCTTTCCTTTTTTTTTTTTACCAAAAATTTAATAAGCTAACACATATAACAAAATCTAAATTTAATTGTATAATTAAAAACTGTTTGTTCCAAATATTTTGATTTTTAAGTTTTTGTTAGATATTTCATTTTATTTATATTAATTATTGTTATAATTAGATATTAAATTCTACATAGTGCCCTTAGTAAAGTATATTATAAAAATGTTCTGATTTATATTCTCTAAATATATAATAAATTTTCGGTTTCAGTGATATACTAATTGGTTCAAGTTATTATTTAAAGAGAAGGGATCCATTGAAAATGGTTATCTTGACAATCTTGGCAATGATATTTTTTCAAAATTTATAAAAATTCATAAAAAATCAGAAAAATATGCATTGTCAACCGATCTTCCCTAAAATAACTATAACTTATCTCTATTTTATTTCTTTATAGGTAATTTATATATCTTATACATTATATTTTTCTAATTTATTTCTTTATAGGTAATTTATATATCTTATACATTATATTTTTCTAATTTAGAACGTATTACCTATTGAAAGTATAACATAACAAATAAAACTTTGCCGAAGCAACGCGAGACCTCTATCCTAGTAGTTTATTATTACTAGTATAGTGCTCACGCGTTGCAGTGGAACATCAAATCTTAAAAATATCCTAACTTATTCAATATGACTTGATAATATTGCTATTATTATTAAATTATATATAACAAAAATTAAAATTTTTCATATATTATAATAAGGCTAATTCTGTGATGTCCTAAAACGTATAGGCTTTTAAATTTGTTACTCGAAGAAGAACACTCGATCGCAAGCGTACGATCTCGTGTAGTACAATCGAGGTCGAACCACAAGGACGGGAATCAATTCTAAACCAGACTTCAATCGCAATTCAAATCCTAAATAAAGTGGGGGTTTTTGAAAGATTGGTTTAAACAGTAACAGATGCAAACAGTAAACAACAAGTAAATACTGGAAAACAACTAATTAAAAAGGCGTCCTCAGGGTTTTCTGAATCTGTTTGGTCTCTGGATTAACTTCTTGCGGCCCGCAGGAAGGTCTCTTGCGGGTCGCAGGGATTGGTTAGAGATTCCAAAACTACCTGTTACCCACAGAATAACTCCCGTGAATCACAAACAGTTTTGTAATCTCTGTCTTACACTTTCTGCAGATTCTTGCGGCCCGCAGGATATCTCTTGCGGTCCGCAGGAAATCTGACAGAGAGCAGTTCAGTTCTGGTTCAATGTTCGACTCACGTTATCAATTCTGAATCAAACTAGCAACAGTTCAAGTCCTCAACTTTCGTATTTTGGTTCTTATAACAATACCGGTTCGACAGAAATTCGTGGATCTATTTTTAAATCTACGTTCAAGTTACTTTTATATCTAGGATTCGGTTCCACTTTCGTAAGAACCGCAATTTTACCGTTCGGTTACTCTTAGACAACAAGTTATCAATCCAAACAGTGTAAATAACAATTCTTGCAAATATGATATTCTATTGACCAACTAAACCTTGTGCCTAATCTACAGGTTTACCATACAACAAGCATGATATTCTATTAACCAACTAGATTTTGCTCGCAATCTACAGGTCTATCACATCAACAAGTCAAGTAAAACACACATAAACATGAAAATCACAAGTAACATGAAAATAACATAAGTCTCACAACAAGAAGTCAATCCATTAACACAAACTTCATCATCTACCCTAGGAACTAAAAGACTACTCGCTCATAGCGAGGGAAAACAAAGAAAGCAAAACAAAGAAGAAGTTCATGATACTAAAGAACCGAAGAAGAACTAGCGTGGCTTCAATCTTCAACGCCTCCAAGAAGTCCTCTCGAAATCTCCTCGAAAGATGGTGAAGATCGACTCCAAAAACGCCTTCTCTTCTGGTCCCTGGCGGCTAGGGTGAAAGAGACAGAAAGTAAGTTTCCAAAACCGTCCAAAAGGATGGTTTAAATAGCCAAAAAGGCGGCAGAAACAGAAACAGCGCTGCCGCGGGTCTTGCGGCCCGCAAGAAGTAGGTCTTGCGGCCCGCAGGAAGTGAGTTCCAGTGCAGACTTGCTCTCCAGGGCTTCAAATCGCGTCCAAGTGGCTCCAAAAGCCCAATTTACCTGAAACATGGACAGAATTGAACAAGTAACTGGAATCTAAGAATTCTAACACTAAAATGCAGTTAAACTCGGGATTTTAGGTCGAAAACAAGGTACAAGTCTGGTAAAATGCATATATGAATGCGGTGCATCATTCTGCTATGGATTAGATGAAATATGGACAGTTCATTTTTCATAATCAGATGGTCATGATATGACTTTTAGATACAATTGAAGAGACATATTTGATAAAAACCATTCAATTCAAAATGAAATGTTGCTTAGCCGATCCATAGCATATCCACTTATAATAAAATAATATGTTATAGTGCATTTAAAAAAAATTATGAGTATATTTTTGCAATTGTTATATAAATATTATTTTAATATGGTCCTAAATGTACAGAACATGATTAAAAATATTATTTAAACTGCACTTGAACAGAAGATCTGACAAGGACAATATTTATAAGAGCACTCAAATAAAGCATATTGAAATGTAATCCTTGAATTAAAAAAAGTTCCAAACATTCATTAATTAGAGAAATGCAAATTTAATTAAAGCAATGAATTATTTATATATATCTTCGTATAATTTCTAAAATATTGGTCATTAATAAGATTAGATTCCATATAAGGAAATTAGAAAATAATTATAAATTATTAAGTTTTTAACAACATTTTTTACATATCATTATTTATTATTCAGATAGAAATAAAATGGTATTGCTGGGTTTTGTACAAACAATATGTAAAATTTATATTGTCTTGTAAAGTTGTAATTGATTAAAAATATATTATCTCTAATTTACGTTTTTAATGACACTATTGTTTTTGTCTATTTGTGATGTTCTTACATAACTTATATTATTTGCGTATAAAAGGCATTGTCATTTGTTTATGTGTTAGTTAGGCTAGTATGTGTTAGTTAGGCTAGTATAAAATGGAGGCATTAAAACCCTCCTCTAATAAAAGACAGGTCACATGCCATATGTGACGTGTCAGCTTCGACCGTTTGGAAACTATAATTTATGACGTCTAATATTGGTTAGAGCCTCAGAAGTTGAAGGTCGGGGAAAAAAGAAGTAACACATGTGCAGCCATAAATATGTCATAGGTGAGTTTTAACAAATAATATTTGTTCCATGCTGTAAACATTAAATATGTCATAACTCATAAGTGAACGTGTAAATTATGCTTGGGGTAATATTATTCCCTAATTCAGTGATATAACAATAAAATACTTACTAGTTTAGGGTCTTGCTGCTTGTTATTTTATTTTATTTTTTAATTTTTTTTTCCATCCGTAAATTCGCTGTAACTTTTTATTTGTTTAATGAAAAATTGGTAGGTAAATTTTACCTGCCACCTCAAAAAAAAAATATTTTTTAGAATTTTTCAAAACAGTTCTTTGGGTTTTTCTAAGATGGCTTCGAGAAAATAATTAAAAAAATTGAATTTACTGAAAAATGATAACAAACTGAACGTTTGCACATAAAGTTACGCCTTTGAATCAAATAAAATACTTAAGGATCTAAAATTCTAAAGCTAAAGATTTTTCACATTGATATAGAAACTCGATTTAGCAATATGAATCAAAATCTAAAATGATAAAATATATTTTTTGTTAAGAGCAATCCAAAACTTGATGCTCTTGGCACTTGGGAGCACTCTCAGCCTTATTAAAAATATTACAGCTCTCTACAAAAAAATGTCATTAATTTGTATATTCCGTTCGAATAAATTTAAAAACTGTTTATTATTTAAAGCAATCTGAATGTCATTTGACAACGCTACTTTGCCATATTTTCTAAATTGTAGCTAGAATGAGTAATTTAAGTTGCTCACCATAATATATACACATGAAAATAGAGAAGGGATCCAATTACCACGAAAATTGGTGCTTTAGATAACCACAAGATTATTTATATATAAATTGACAAATCTAAACCGTTGGATGTTATTATAAATCATCTCAATAACATATGCACAAAAAATGATAAGAATTTACGGTCATTTCTATAGCCATCGAGCAAAGAGAAAAAACCATAAAATTTGAACTGTTGATTTTTTTTAATCCTTGATGCACATGTAAATAAAATTAAAATGTTATGATCTTTTGTACTTTCGTAAAACATGATATATACAATATATTCCATCAATTAGTTTTGTTGTTTAAGTGTTTAAAACATAGTTATTTAAGATTTCATTTTGTGGTTACCGATGGGGCACCAATTTTTGTGGTCATTTGATCCCTCATGAAAATATAATTTTGCATACCAATTTTTTATTTTTAGAATTTTCTAAATATTTTTTATATTTTTAAAAATTGTATGGAAAATGTACCAATTTTTTTATATAAAAATTATCATTTTTAAACATCCTAAAAGTTAGTTAGAAAATTTCAAGAACTGAAAAATTTGGCACATGACTAGGTTTCAATATATAAATTGTGGTGTACAACATGGATCGGTTATTTGAGTTATAGACATATCACGCCAAAATACCAACACAACTGCATTTTGCAAACCTCATTTTGCAATTTTTTTAACATTTTAATTTTTAACAATATCTGATAGACTACAAAACACACTGAAATTTTTTAAATTCTGTAAACATAAAAAATCTATAAATCAACGATATTTTTATAATTTTCATAGAAAAAAGATTTTCAGTTTTACAGTTTCTATAATTATTTTTTCTATCCCTTCTTCTTCTTCTTCTTCTTTTTTTTTCTAAAAGACATCATCAGTATCGTCAAGTGATCGCTCTTATAATCCTACGCGGTATCTCGTATGTCAATTCGGTCTTTCAAGAACGGTAAACGAAACGTAAATAAAAAGAAAAAAAATCAACCGATAGCCAGATGATACTGTGTAAGTATGTTCCAATTGAATGCTACCAGCTCATCATGGGATCTCATGTGTGTCTGCACCTCAATTTTTTAAATAAGCACTGGAAAATACAAATTCACGACTTTAAGCTCCGTAACACATATTTTTCACATTTGAGCCAGACGCTTCTGTCCAACCAGGACAGGACGGTACCGCAGCGTCCAAACCAGCAAACTGGAACGGTACTGAAATGAGACGTCCAACTTTTCAACCTGGACGGTGCCCTTTTGCAGCTTCCAGGTGCTATGACGTGTCACACGCTAGACGCTGCTGAAGGGCACCGTCCCTACACAAAGCGGGACGCTATGGTACCTTACCGTCCCATGGAATTTGAAGAAATCATGCATGATACTTGTTTAAGAGAAAATTGATCGACACATGGAACTTTCTCTTGGGTATGCTATTTATTTTTGCTAGTGTTTATAAAATATAACATAATAGCTAGAGAAATGATTAAGATATTGTCATTTTGATCTTCCTTGGAAGATAAGTGAAATTAAATGTCAATGCTATTTGTTATTGAATTGAAATCACTGAATGCATAGAAGAGAAAGGAATAAACATAATATCATAATTTCAACTGAGTCCTCGAGGGAAAATCTTAATAGAAAATAATAAAAGTGGAATTATGTTATTTGAGGATGTCAATGTTTGACTTGATAAATATTAAATAAAATTAAGAGGGATGTCCATGCCTAGAAACTACCATCGACAATGGCAACCCAATCTAACTGAGGTGATCCCACGGATTAGATTCAATGGGAAGAACAAGTTGTACGAATGATAATTTGAACACAAATTGTTTTGATATGTCCCTAGTGTTCACGAGATGTAGCAAATGAGGAAAAGATTATCTCTAAATGAGTTCAATGTCTATTAGACGAGATGTGAGAACTCACCTATATGGGTGTGATTGTGGGGTCGCAGTCTATGAGAACTAAGGCAATTCTCTAAAACATTCATGAAACCAAGATATCGGTGCATGACCGTAACGCACAAAACTGATTTGAACCCAGTTTGGCAACCATGTACTGTGCGCTTAACTTGATAAAACTTTGCATAAAGATTACAATATCAAGATTCGTTCTCTTGTATCTGTGTGAGTGGAAGCAAGTAATAGCTAGATCAAGGTTCAAATCCTAAAGATACCTTGATCAAAAAACACGGTATATTAAAATAGCTCGAAGAATTGAAAAAAAAATATTAACTTAACATGAAAATTAAAATCTTAAAATAGAGGAGAAATTGTTAGAATATTTAAATAAAATATTCATATTTATTTTAATATTTTTATTAATAATAATTTTTTGTTAATTAAAATAATATTTCAAATATTAATTATCGTGACTTAATGGTTTATGAGGCTGGCCACCTCATGTTCATAACGTTTAATCTAATAATTGTATTTTATGTACAATTAACAATTACCAGTGGTATATCATGTTTTATTTCTGGGATTCATCAAAACATTTGACCGTTATGATGACTTAACAAAATATGAAGATATGATTTTAATTGAGGTGTGATAATCCAATCCAATTGATAATTAATTGTCATTGTTTTACTCGTTCAAATTAGAAACGGTAATTATTAATTGCCATTCCTTTAATTGACGCGGTAAATTGCATTAGTCTCACTCGGTTGAAATTGTGCTATATATATGAGCATCTTTAACAAAATTATAGACAGAGAAAAACAATAAAACAATATAATAAGATGATCTACAGAAATTATTTGAGAACATAAATATATATATATGATTAGAATAATTTCTTTGAGCTGTTGTTGCAATCAAATTTGGGTTTGCTCCTTATGCGGGGTGCACCGCATCAATGGAGGTAGGAGTCGAAGTATCTTGGGAGGAGATTGCCATGAGTCCATTGCACCATGTGGGGCAAATACTTCTTTAAAGTTAATACTCATATTATTACGGGTACGCTTCGATGCTCAACTATGGATTTGTGATCTTCGATTATGGATGGATGTTAGTGAGAAGATTGTATAGCCGACAGGTTCTTCAAATCACTGTTTGATCTTTCTAACTTTATTTATTTATATTTAGTTAGGCTTAATATTTTTCAACATACTGGTCATGAGCACTTATTTGTGGAATTAGTTGTAACCTATTTTTGAGAGTAATTGAGACTATATCCTTTTCCTTCAAATTTGTTTAGCCAGATCTTCATTACAGCCTTGATTAATTTTACACTGGTATAACCCTGGTAATTCATCACTTTAAGCTGGCACTTATAACTTTTATTGTGTACTTGTTTAACAGGTACCTGGCCAGAACTCATGGGCCAACGAATCCACTCTTTATCCTCTTAAAAGAAGTATATCAAATGAGACGGCATGTCAGAATGGGGAGAAACAGAGGAGAGACGAGGATCCCTATTTCTTTTGTTATAATAATGATTCATAGTATTGTTCTCAGATTTAATTTTACGGTTCTGGTTTTGAGTTTTGTTCAAGCAACATGAGTCCTATATAGTTCTGTACTGGTATGGAGTATGGACACTGGCGTAAACGTGTACTGGTAATCATATGCAATGAGAAAATATTTTCAAACATGCTCTATTCTTGGTCTTGCAATGAGAAATGTTTAGCCCATGACTTGATCCATGTAAACCACTTACTGCATAAACTTTATCTTAATTTTGATCTCACAAAAAATCTAAATATGTTTTTGTAGGACTCAGATTGCTGTGATGAAGACTCCTCTTTATCAAATAAGGAACTGGTAATTATCAATAAGAAACCAATTTAGATCCTGTATTTCCTGTTCTTCGATTTTTAAATTTTTATTCGTAGTTGACTTCCTGCAAAAATATGGACTACAAAGTACAAAATTGTTGGTTCTTGTACAAGGCTGACATATCTATACTAATTCAGTTTTTTCTATCATATTCAGAAAGATTGTGCAACTGCCAGTCGTCATAGAATAGCAGAGATAAACAATGGGCCTAGCTTTCCTACCGATTCTTTCTCATGCCTTGTAAAGGTAGAGGCTACTTTTTTTTTTATTACCCTTTTTTTAGTATAGAGAATGCTTTAGCGTGCTCTTTGCTGGTATTACTAACTAATGCTTTCTAAATTTGCCCTTTTCCTGGGTTAGTACAAAAAAATGATCAAAACCTGGCTTCTTTTTTTGTAAGGTCTATGACATGCCTGAAAGCCAGCTTAAATTGAAAGTGGTAGAGTCTATCGGAATTTACACTTTTGACCCTGAGCTCATTGCAAGTGACAACAATAAGGAGAATTCTATTGATGGCATGATGATGTTCGACCTTATGGATGATGTGGCCACTCATCTACCACCTAGCAAGGTATGTCGCTACAGCTATGTTCGATTTGCGCTCTTTTACTGGTATGAGATCACTTGACAATCTTGAAGGTCTTTTAAAATTACCATGCGAGTTTATTATTGGTTGCTATTTATACTAATATTAAATCAATCAAGTAATCAAACACAGCTAACACGATCCAACTTTTAAAGCACTGTTTGACATACATTTAGCACAGAACATTACATTTCAGTTAACAAAAAATGTTTCTCAGGTTATTAATGGGAGCCCTACAGCGGGCAAATGGAACCCACCTGACATTTGATGAGACTGTCATGCGATCTGGCACACTAAACTCTAAAGGAGTCGAGAATGTCTTATTGCTTAAGAACGTAATGGAAAATCAGATGGTAAATTTTCCTTGTGTCATCTACAAAAACCATACAGGTAATTTTTAAATTTGATTCTATGAGACCACAATTTGTTCCCATTGCAGGTATCATATGACTTCCAATTTTATAAGCTGGATATGACAGCAGAAGTGCAGTGTCTGATCATCTCAGAGGCCAAGTCCAACATACCAGCTGATCTCGTTGTTCCGGTGTGTCCTTCAACCGTAACTCCAGTTGCTGTGAGCGAGGAACAGCTTCGTGTGTGGAGGTGGTATTTGGCAACCGTCAAGTCCCTACCCCACTCGACTGACACTAGTATTTGTGAGGTAAAATTTCAGTTTAAAGCAATTTCCTCGATCAATCCTGCACGACTTATTTTAGATTTGTATAGTAATGGGTATGTTATTTTAGATGCTACAAAATGAAATGGTAGAAGCAATGCGTAAAGATAGAAACCTTGGCTGTGCTGATCTTAGCAGGTTTGATCCTCGATTAGTATTTTATTGAATAAAAAACCAAGTTAAAGATATTCCCTTTTGAAGAAGAGCTTTTCATGGATGTTTCAGATGGATGACAATGGCGCAATTAATGACCGCGAGCTTTGGGGAGCAAAACCTTTCTTTGGAGCACTGGCAAATGGTTAAGGAGATAGAAAGGCTCAGAAAAGAAAGATGATAAAATTAAATTTGCAAAGGGGTTTGAAAAGGGATGCGATACCTAAGTTATCATGTGCATAAGATTATTGGACTGATTAACAGTTGTTTCTGGCCAACCTTTGTAGTAGCTTTATTGACTAATAATTATAACTGGTATGTTGTTCGAATGAGGGTCTTCTTGCATCATCAGTCAATTTATTTTTGTCTATTTGATGGATGCAACAGGTGATGGCTAAATGGTACATAGGATGTTACATTTAAGTCTGAACTCATGAATAGATAGTGAAGACAGCACATACACAATTGATGCCAAAAAAAAAAAAGTATAAACCACGTAAAATAAAGGAAAAAAAAAAGAAAATAACGATTACTTATTAGTACTTAGTACATGTAAAAGTTTAGGAACAAAAATGCCGTATTGTGTGACAGCTGTTAGTTGAGGTAATGGAAACTTAAATAATAGGCCTAAATCGTCGGAACATAATAGCTCATAAGTTTCATTTAAGATTGCTACTTTGTTAGTACATTATTTATTCTTTATTTTATATTATTTGGCAAAGACCTACACATTCTATGATTTAAAATATAATTTATTTTATACTAATTTAAATCTAAAAGAAGCTTTCTATCGAAACAAATCTAAAAGGTATATACTATATTCTATCAAAACACATAAACCAAGAAAAGCACCTCTGAAATGATAAATCAACGTGGATTCGTGATAACAGAACCAAGTAAAAAAAGGCTTAATCATCTTTTCGAGAGCGATCCCTAAGTTCTAAAATCGTGCCGTTCCGTACCGTACCGTATCCAGACACGCTGTGCTTTCGTGCCGTGCCGTGCCGTGCCAAAAATTATAAGGAGGAGGAACGGCACGGATAAGATACACTGTGTCTATCGTGCCGTGACTTATTCGTGCCGTGACTTATTCGTGCCGTGTCCAATCGGATACGTGACCTACCGTGTCGTATCCACGTGTTTTAACCGTGCTAAACGTGCCCACTCGTTCTTAACATAAAAAATTGAAAAAAATCCAAAAAAATAAAAAGTTTTAATAAATTAAAATTTAACCCAAAAAATTATTAAATTATTTTTTTGTCCAAATTCATAATAAAAAATTTAGAAAACATATAAAAGTATTAAAAAGTACCATAGTAAATGAATATTGTCTTAATTAATAATTACATAATGTTTTATAAATTATCTCTCCTCCTTTTTTTGGGCTTTGAGACCTGCTATGTTTGAAACATAGACGTAGTTATACATGTTTTTTTACCCGCAACTTATCCGTGCCTACCCGTGTCCCATCCGTTCCTATCCGTGCCACCTATATTATTTTTGCCGTGTCTATCGTTTTCCGTGCCGTTACCGTGTCGTGTCTGACAACCGTTCCGTGCCGTGACGTTTTTTTGTGCCGTTCCGTGCCGTTCCGTGCCGTTCCAAAATTGTCAAAACTCAGACACGGCACGGTTAAGACACGGCACGGTTAATGACCCGTGCCGTTTCCATCCGTACCCGTGTCGTGCCGTGCCGGAATTGGCCACGCCGTGCCTATTTTTAGAACTCTAGCGATCCCTTGAAAATATATATCTTGACAATGAGTAGAACTATCGTGAAAACGTTTGTATTTCGCTTCGAAATGCTAACGGTCTAAACTATACTTTGCCACGTCCAAAATTTTGATTTATGGTTCCCATTAAATTCATCATATGAAACTATTAGGGAATACAAATATTTTCCATTTTCGGAGTTTTTTAAATATTTATTTCGGATTTTTTAAAATTCCATGTACAAATAAGTATTATTTTATTAATATTTTAGAGTCATTTTAAAAAATTCGAAATAAATACTTAAAAAACTCAAAAAATGGAAAATTTTTGTATCCCCTAGTATTTTCATATAGTGAATTTAATGGGAACCATAAATCGAAATTTAGGACGTGACAAGGTATAATTTGGACCGTTAGCATTTCGGAGCGAAATGCAAACGTTTTCACAATAGTCTAACTCCTTGACAATCATATATTTCATAAATTTGAGAAAAAATATTAAAAATGAAAAAAAAAACTTATAAATGTATTGTTAACCTTATCGATTGATTATATTCTTTATAACAATTGATACAAGCATTGTTTATTAATCTGTCAATGTCTCTTTAATTTTCAAACGTTAAAAAGAATTCAAAGTTTTAATAATCTATCAAACGACACTCAAATTGATTAATAATTAAAACACTATCAATCCATATATTAAAAAAATAAGTCTATAAACATTTTACATTTTTAAGATTTTTTAAACATTTTTCTCAAATTTATGAAATGGTGTCATTGTCAAGATAAGATAAGCATTGTCAAAAAAATCCCTCTATCTTTTCTATGCTACCCTTCAACTCTTGCTCAAGAAAACAGAAATTGGGAAATATATTATTTCTGGTTCGACGGAAACCAAAAATCATTTTCAGATTTTTTGACAAAGTTAAAGTATAAAAAAAAACAAGATAACACAACTGTCACAACATAAACCATTTGGCATTTAGTTTATCACAGGGGTACATATGCAAAGTTGCCACAACAGAGCTCGCTGGGTGCGTATCTGCTGCCATTAAAACTATTGCAGGATGCTGCAATAGTTCAGACGGGCCATGGGATGGATTTAAACGGCTGAGATTTTCCAAAACAGAGGTTTCTTTTGTTTGCAGGACCCACCTGTCAGGATATTCCAGCATCCTTCCATAGTTTCCATGGCGTAGCAGCGGATACAAATCCAATCCATATCATCAAATCCTCTACTGCGCAGTACTCCAACCATTGGATCTGCTTTGAGATTCGTTCAATTCAATCTCCAGAAACCCCCCTATAATCCTCATCGTTGATTCCGACCACAATTTCACCGGAAAAGAAAAGAAAAGAAAAGGAGCTTTTTTTCACGGCACCCTTTCTTTCTCTTTTTGGCTTTCGTTTCTTTTGTGTTTTTTTTTTCTTTCTTCACACTTCCCTCATTCATTCTCTTCTTCTCCTCCAAAATCCCGCGAACCATGAACCTTAGCTGCAGCATCAGCATCAGCATGAGCATGAGCATGGGAAGTACCTGTTCCTCCTCCCCTCCCTTCGCCCGCGCGCCGCCGCTCCCTCTCCCCAGCTGCCGTCTCCCCTCCCACCTTCCTCCATCCGTAGTAACAATTTCTCTCCTTCCTCTATTTTGCTAATTTTGATAAGATAAAGTAGACGAAAACTTGTGGAATCAACGAATTGTTGCTTGTGTTATCCATGCCGTGTCTAATTTTGATGAATTTATATTATTTTATTTATATATTTTTTGTGTATTAGAGATGGAAGAGTACAGGTGTTGTCCGGCCGAGGAAATTCGTGGTGAGGAATGCTCTATCGGGAGGGAAGGAGAGAGCCGGTGGCGGCTCTCCTTCCTTGCCTAACCGCATATTCGCGCAGGAGGTCACTGACTGAACCTTTTCTTTCTTTCTTTTTCTTCTTTTTTTCTGTTAATCAGTCCAGTTGCTGGTGTATTCTATCTCTGTACTAAAAATTCCATCATGATTTGCTGACTATTGTTTGGTTGGTTAACAGGCAATTGGAGCTGAATATGGCGATGGATTTCAGACCTTCCGGATGGATGGCCCTTTGAAGGTTGATGTGGTGAGTACAAGCACTAAACTTAATAACTTATAACCTAACTTTATGTACCTTATGAAGCCTAAAACCATTAAGTTTGTATCTGAAATATATCAAAAGTGCCTTCCAATGGTTGAAATGCCCTTATCTTTACTGTGGTGTGCCCTTTAGGTTTATTTGTGGACTATGGGGACCAAATTCAATGGAGTGTTTCAAGGTAGTTGGATGTTATTTTTGGTATTTTTGTTTTAGGGAGATGTATGAAATTCTGCAGTTTTGGAATGTGTAGTTAGTTTTTCTAACAAATAAAGGGGTTCCTTGCGTCTGTGTGGCGTTGGCGCCACAGATTCTATCAAGCGAGAGTGAGTGAGTGTAGGGCTGCTAATGGACGTGGTTGTCCATGGGCTAAATGGACGATCTGCAAATGAGTATTGTTTGATCGAGCTTGAATGATACACGGGCCTAAAGTTTGGTCCACGTCCGTATATTAGATATTGAATGGGAGCAACTTGAACAATACTAGACTAACCATGATCTTATCATGGAGAAGAGCTGATGTCGCTTCTAAGCCCACCAAACCAAACACGTACACGCATATAAATTTTTTTTTAGTTCCAGTTTTGTTTAAAATTTTGCATATTTGATTAGTTTTCGTCTAGATTTGACATGAGATTCTAGTATGTATGATTATGAATGATTTCTATTGTGAATCTAATTTAAATGCTTATGAATGAATTGTTTTCTTTCTCTTTTTTTTTGTTAGAGGTGGTATCCATTCACAATGCTTATCTTGACAATCTTTAGAATAAATTCTTAAAAATCTTAAAAATGAAACGACATTTATAAACATATTTTTAACATAAAGATTCATAGTGTTTCAAATTTCAATCAATTTGAGCATTGTTTGATAGCTTATCAAAATTTATATTAATTTTTTAACGTTTAATTAACGGATCTTTAGAGAGGTACCAAACATTATATAAATTGAATATAATCAGAAATATAACTAATCTTAAGTTAAACAATACTTCCGTAAACATTTTTTCTATTTTTTCTATTTTTTTCAAAATTTTCATCTTTTCTTATATGCGTTTTTTCGCTTCCAATTGAAAAATGTTTCATTCGGTAAAAAATTATGTTTCATTCACAAAAATTTCTTGTTATACTGAAACGAAAACAAATTAACTTGATAAATTAATGCCGGACTAGTAATGCCAGACTAGAATCAATTAAGGAAACAAAAAACGAGGCAGCACATTTTAGCTCAATAATCCAGTACATGATTTTGATGAAGTCCACGGGCAAAGCCCATGTGGTCCAAATCTGAACACACTATGGACCTTAAATGATAATAGCATGGTTTGGACCTGGAATGGACAAATCCTTTGTGCAAAGGTCTGGGCTTGAGCAGAACTTTTGGGCTCTGTCCAAATTAAAGGTTTGGATGATCATTGGGATCCGTCAATTAGCACCCCTAAGTGAGTGAGATGGCGACGGTGATCGTCGCTGCCTCCGTCTTCGTCAAGTCGCGGCTGTGTTCTCCTCAGCCGGTAACTCTCTGTCGTGGGATTCAAATCAGTGTTCTATGTTTTTATTTTATTTTTTTACCTCTTCTGTTGTTATTTCCTGTAATTGTTGTTGGATTCATGGTAGAGCAGGGTTCCGGTAGCTCCAACTGGGAGAATTCGATCCGATCGAAGGAGAATTTTGGATTTTCGTGTTCCAATCGGACGCGAAGGAGGTTCGATTTATTTATTTACTTTTGTAACTTTCAAGAATGTCGAATAATTGATTTGAGAATATGAATGTTGAGGGTTGGGAATGACATGGGTTGGTTTATTTAACAGGAGAAGAACCGCGTTATGTGCAGTGAACAAAGATGCGGAGCAGGCCTTCGTCAAGACTGTCGAGCTGGACCGGCTGATTGACAAAATGAGGGATTCTAATCCTCGTGGGGTTCGTTATTACTATTATTATTTATTTTCTGCTGTTAGATTAAACATTAACTGAAGCTAAATTGTGTAATTTTGAGGAAATTGGGGTTGATAAAGGAACAATTTGCTTAGCACTTTCATTTCTTTTTCTTTTCTTTTAGGACTTTAAATGTATAGGTTTTTTGCTTTTTCTTCTGTACATACAGACTGTAAATTATCCTTTTTAATTATTAATGATTAATGAAAATCTCGGGGGCAATCACCCTCTGCATCAAAAAAAGATAAAGGAACAATTTGACGGTAGTAATATATGTAGTGTAATTGATATATGATGATGGGGGATTAATTGAGGTTTAGTAGCCTTAGCTGTGACCTGATTTCTCTGATTGGAATATTAATTATAGAATTTGGTGTTTTATTAAGTAGCTCGACCAACTGGTGGTTGAGAATGTGCTTGCATTAGATGAAGGATTCTGGATACGGCTTGCGACGCGAGCCGAGACTTGCAAATCGGAAGATGATAAAGCACGGTTTCAACCTTTATGATTTCATTGTTCATTAATTGATTTTTATATTGGTATCGTAGTTTGATATATTTTTGTTGGTTTGGTTTAAAATGTAACATAATGGGCACTTTAATTGATTGATAATGGTTTTGATCGCACAGAAAGATTATGAAGAACTGGCTGACTGTGTTATGAGCATTGTTGACCGCCTTGTTCACAAGACTGAAGTACGCTTTTTTTTTAAAAAAAAAAAAAGAAAAAACTTTCATTTGTTGTTATAATACTATTTATGTGATATTTGCACCTCATATATTGTTAGGTTAAAATAGAGACAGCAACTGATGTCTTAAAAGAAATTCTGAAACCTGTTATCGGTGAGCATGAAGAGATTTCATGGCCCCCGAGAGATCCTGAGGCGCTCAAGCTGATGGAAAAAGTAAGTCTGCTATTATTTATTGCAATGGTAAAAATGGTAAAAAAGTTAAAAAAAAAAAAAAAAAAAAAAAAAAAAAAAAAAAAACGTTCTTTTGGTTTGGTAATTATAATTATTCTCTCAATTATTTACCTTCTGACAGGAAATATCAACCAGAGAACAAGAAGGTCAACTTGATGAGAGTTTTCTCTCTGAGGTTAATGCACAGTTACGGCAGGTTAGTATTCTTTAACATGTAAAAAATTGGCATTATTTATTTAAAAAACAGGCACATATTGCATCTTCACAGTCACTTCAAAATCGAGTAATTTAGGCGAAGGAAGATGGAGACAAACCTGGGCTGACAGCAATGCTACAAACGGTGCTGCAGTTATATGCTTCCAAGATTCTCAGAAAGCGCAGCTATGCTTATAGAGGTGTTTTTTTATTAAAAAAAATTATAACATTTTATGCTTTTTTTTTTCTCAGTTAAAATAATTTCAGTGTCTGAACACTC